>BSBN01000159.1:20082500-20682500 GCA_027924645.1 Cunninghamia lanceolata | reverse complement strand
ATATATGAAGTTGTGGAATTGTGTTTTTATCATATTTTTGTTATTACTTTTGGATGATTAATTACTCCCTACATTGCTATTGATGTGTGCAGTTTATTTTGTTAACTATTGAATTTAATCTTCAAGGATACTATATTTTAATCTTGGTGTATTACTTCTTTTATTTTCAACATTTATTTTAGTTGTTGCTACCTCTTTTCTGTAGACAAGGTTAGATTAAGCCATTTAACAAAGAATTGACCTTTAGAATATATTATTATCATATATTTATTATATAATTATTATAATTGTTATCATATATTACATTCAAAGTACATATAATGTTTATAGAGAAAGTACATTCAACATGCACGCAATTGAAACTTACTACTCAGAATATGGACAACTTCTCAGAAATGGCTCTATATTCAATTGGGAAGCTAATTCAAATTACATATGAAAGAGAAAAAGAAAAAATCAATTCAACTTGGAGATGCCAAAAAACCGTTAGAAGTGTTTTATCCCAATGATGAAGAAGACATATCACATGATTGGATCTTTGTTCTGTTGGATCTAGGGCATACAACTGAGAGGGGGGGTGAATCAGTTGTATAGAACTTCTTCAATTTCAAACACTTAATTCTCTGTTGTTAGTTAGCAGCATATCAAATAATCATTCATGAAAGCATAATACATAAATATAAGAGCAGATAAGTATCAACACATTGAACACCAAGATTTTGACGTGGAAAACCCGGTTAAGGGAAAAACCACGGGGTGATTAACCCAAGAATTATTCTCTGTTAGAAGAATAAAGAAAAATGAATGGCACATGCCAATAAGGGCTCACTGCCCGAGCACACTGCTCACAGAGAGGCCCACTGCCTACAAGGAGACACACTGTCTACAAAGTGATAAAAATCACAGTCTTGAACTGGAGAATGACATCTCTACCATGTCCGGATCAGTTCCAATTAAGCCCAACAATCTCTGCTCTGCCTTTCGCACATTTCTTCGCTATATCATGCTCATCTTTTTACCACGCACTGAAATGAACTCACAAATCATTATTTATACAAGACATCGACTTAGGAACAAGCATCTAAGTCGGCAAACAACCATAGGAGTATCCGCAAGATGAATAACACATCCGGTCGGCCATCACAAGAACATTCGCAGGATGAACAACTCATCCGGTCGGCTACACAGAGCAAGAACTTCATCCGGAAGAATAACTTCAATTCCGGGCTCTACCATCAATGCGGACCAACAACACAACCTAAACATGATCCAAGAACCTTCACAAGCCTGTCTGAATGTCCGGATACATCCGCACTTCCTCTGCTTACTGGGAGCTCTTGTCTTCCTCATCCGGAACTTCAAGAACACAGTCTGTCACCACTGTCATAATGCAGGAGGTACTTCCGGACCTCCAAATCACACACAAATCAGGATGACACATCACAAGGACATCTCAAACACTCCTTCCAATCCGCAGATTATGATAATACAATTCCGGACCTCACCGGACCTTTTTGTGATCCTCTGTCACCTCCAGATACTTGCCGGACCCGGTTCTATACCGGCAGCCATAACTCCTTCAGATCTTCATGCGGACCTCTGAAATCTTAACTGTAGCATCTCAAGAGTCATATCTACTTAACCCTTTAATCTGCATCCTCCAGTTCTCATCCTATACAGTATATTTACCTTCTTCTCATCACTGTTCTTCACTGTTCCTGACTGAGGCTAATTTTCTCAATATCCTCAGCACAAAGCTCATCAAATCCTTCTTGTCAATGCAGTATGAGTATGTTGACATCAATGACAACACTGGCTCACCTCATACTTGCAACAATCTCCCCCTTTGTCATTGATGGCAACATATGATGTGAAAAACCATCAAGACAAGAACTTCTCTTTTCTGTCACAGCTCCCCCTATCAACAACAACTCTTCACATGTCTTCCTTTGCTGCTCCCCCTTTGATCATCAACCACTTGTTTTTCACATGTCTTCTCTCCCCCTTTGACATCAATGGCAAAGGGCTCATACTTGCAATTCTCATGCATCAGAATCATACCAGCTGCTCCCCCTTAGTTGCAGCTCCCCATTAGTCCGGATCACAAGATATGACTGTGATAGCCACCGGACTGATGCACAACAGTGCATCTTAGTTCATTACCGGAGGGGCCATGACCCCTAACTTCTCCCGGAGATATTCAAAAGAGTCCTTGGGAAGAGGTTTTGTAAAGATATCTGCAATCTGATCCTTGGAGGGAACATACTCCAATCTGACTTCTTCCTTGTTTACTTGTTCTCTCAAGAAGTGAAATTTGATAGATATGTGCTTAGTCTTAGAATGCAATACCGGATTCTTGGAGATATTAATTGCACTTGAATTATCACAGAAAATTGTGATAGGCTCCTCATATTCAACTTTGATGTCTCTTAGCATCTGCTTCATCCATAGGATTTGAGTACAACTACCTGCTGCTGCAATGTATTCTGCTTCAGTTGTAGACAGAGATATTGCATCTTGTTTCTTGCTTAGCCAAGAAACCAATCTCTTTCCCAAAAAGAATGCTCCACCACTAGTGCTCTTCCGGTCATCCACATCTCCTGCCCAATCTGCATCTGTGTAAGCATGAAGAGAGAAATCCGGATCTCTAGGATACCAAAGACCATACTCAACTGTTCCTTTCAAGTATCTAAAAATTCTTTTGATTGCCATAACATGAGATTCTCTAGGATCAGCCTGGAATCTTGCCACAAGACCAACAGCCTGCATTATATCAGGTCTAGTTTGAGTGAGATACAACAATCCACCAATCATTGATCTATACTTTGTCTGATCTGCCTTTGGAGAATCATCATCTTTGCTTAACTTACATCCGGTTGCCATAGGAGTGTTCATAGGCTTTGAGTCTTCCATACCAAATTTCTTTAACAATTCTTTCGCATATTTGGTCTGAGAAATGAAGATCCCTTCTTTTGTTTGAGTAATTTGTAGACCCAAGAAGAAATTCATTTCACCAAGCATAGACATTTCAAACTCACTTTTCATCTGATTTGCAAAAGTTTTACACATACTATCTCTTCCTCCAAAAATGATATCATCCACAAACACTTCAACAATCAGAATGTTCTCATGATCAATTTTGAAATATAAGTTGCTGTCAGCAGTACCTTTGTTGAATCCAATCTGCACAAGATGCTTATCCAACCTTTCATACCATGCTCTTGGGGCTTGCTTCAATCCATACAAGGCTTTCTTCAACTTGCAAACCATATCATTATTATCAGACAATTGAAATCCATCCGGTTGTTCAATGTAGACTTCTTCTTCCAGATCACCATTTAGGAAGGCAGACTTGACATCCATCTGATATACCTTGAAGTCTTTGAAGGCAGCAAATGCAAGAAGTAATCTGACTGCTTCAATTCTTGCTACCGGAGCAAAAGTCTCTTCAAAGTCAATTCCTTCTATTTGAGAGTAGCCTTTGCAGACCAATCTAGCTTTGTTTCTGATTACTTCACCAGCTTCATTTAGTTTGTTCCGGAAGACCCACTTGGTTCCAATTACATTCCTGTCTCTAGGTCTGGGAACAAGATCCCAAGTATGATTTTTCTCAATTTGCATCAGTTCGTCTTCCATTGCTTTGGTCCAGTTTTCATCATTGCAGACTTCATTTATTGTTTTAGGTTCAATCTTTGAAATCAGACAACATTCATTCTGATCTTGAGCAATATTCCTTCTAGTTTGTACACCTTTGCTTCTGTCACCTATGATCTGATCTTCAGAGTGATTCAGTCTTACATACCTTGGAATTTTGGGAGTATTCAGCACTGCTGTTTCTTGATCAGCCTCATTCAAATCTAACTCTTCTTCCTGATTTACCGGATCAGGCTGACTCTGTCTCACCGGAGAGGATTGAGGTCCTTGAACACTGTCTTGGTCATCTTCATCAAACTCATAAAATCTTGAAGGCTTCTCAATTCCTTCATCAACCTTTACATTGGTGCTTTCTATCATTTTCCTCAATCTCTTATTGTAACACCGGTATGCTTTGCTTTGAGTGGAGTAGCCCAAGAAAATTCCTTCATCACTTCTAGCATCAAACTTTCCTAGATCTTCATCTCTTTTAATATAACACTTGCTACCAAATACTCTGAAATATTTCACAGTAGGAGTGATGCCAAACCAGAGTTCATAGGGGGTCTTACCGGTGTTGTTTCTGATTTGAACTCGATTGAGAGTGTAGACTGCAGTGCTGATAGCTTCTTTCCAAAACATTTGAGGAACATTTGCTTCCAACATCATTGTCCTAGCAGCTTCCTGGATGGTCCGGTTCTTTCTCTCAACTACTCCATTCTGCTGTGGAGTCTTAGGAGCAGACAACTGTCTCCTTATACCCTGTTTCTCACAAAAGTCAATGAATTCACCAGATGTAAATTCACCACCTCTATCAGACCTTAGACACTTTAGTTTCAATCCGGTTTGATTCTCCACCATAGCTTTGAAGATTTTGAACTTCTCAAAAGCTTCTGATTTTTCTTTTAGAAAGGTAACCCACATCATCCGGGAATGATCATCAATTAACAACATGAAATATCTATCACCTTGCAGACTCTTGATTCTTGTTGGACCACATAGATCAGTATGTACTAATTCCAATAATCCGGTAGAAGACTAATCTTTGCTTTTAAAAGAGACTCTGCTTTGTTTGCCTAACTGACATTCTTTACACACACTATTTGTAGGTTTTATCAACTTTGGAAGATCTCTCACAGCCTGAGTATTGCTTATCTTGATGATGTTATCAAAATTTACATGACACATTCTTCTATGCCATAACCAACTCTGATCAATTTGAACAAACAAACAACTTTTATTTGAACCAACCAGATGAAAGATGTTACCTCTTGTCTGAGTGCCGGATGCAATTTCAGTTCCGGAGCTTGTAAAGATTCTGCATTTTCCATTCTTGAACCGGAGATCATAGCCTTTGTCCACTAACTGACCAACACTGAGAAGATTGTGCTTCAATCCTTCAACATACAGTACATTACCTGTTTTACTCTTACCATCAAAGGAAATAGTTCCCCTACCTCTGATTCTACCAGCAGAATTGTCACCAAACTTTACCATTCCTCCTTCATATCTTTCCAAGTCTAAGAACTTATTCTTGTCACCAGTCATATGGTGAGAACATCCACTGTCAATAACCCAATCATCCTTTTCTTCCACTTGAGCAGCCAAGGCTTTTTCAACAACTTTGTGATTGACAGATTCAGAGAGCAAGGAATCTTCTTCCTTGATGTCTATAAACACCCACTCATTTCCGGATTTGCTTCCTGGATCTGATTCATCATCTGTTACTCCTTCATTGTCATCTTCTTCATGAACATAATAGCAATTCTTTTGAAACCTTTGTCTGTGAGTATTAGATCTTGCAGATCTCTCCGGACATCTTGAGGCAAAATGACCAATCTTATTGCAGTTAAAACACTTAAAGGGTAGTTTTCCTTCATACTTACCGGATCCTCTTGGCAGTCTCTTTGCAATGAGGGCTTCAAGTTGAGCTGTTTCTGCTTCTTCTTCTTCCATGTCTCTTCTTGCTTGATCATACCATGACATTTTCCTTGATGAGTTTTCACCTGGATCAAATCTCTGTTTGCCTTTCACATAGGCACTGGCTTTGAAAGCAGATTCAGTCTTGGGAGGATCATCTCCAAACTCGGTCATTTCAAATGCAGCTAGTTTGCCAGCCAGTTGTTCTCTTGTGACAGTTGTGTGGGCTCGGAATTCATCAATGGCAGCAACTTTGATTTTGTAGGCAGCAGGAAGGGATCTTAGGATTTTGCAGACAATCTCATTTTCATCTAAAGTTCCACCAGCATTTCTGATTCCACATACCAGCTCATTTACTCTTGGCATAAAGGTAGTAATGTTTTCATCATCTCTCATTTTCAATCTTTCAAATTTCCCTTTCAGACTTTGCAACCTTGCACTTTTGACAAACTCATCTCCTTCATACAGAAGTTCTAGTTTAGTTAGGATCTCATATGCAGTGGGTAAGTCAATGACATTCGAGAGATCTGAGTCATTCAATGCACTTAGAAGAGCTTCCTTGGTCCGCAGATTGTTTTCAGCTTCTGTGATTTCATTCAGAGTTGTCGGACCACCTTGTGGAGGTACATATGGTTTTGAAATCATACCCAGATATGCTTTTCCCATGCATTCCAAGTGACACTTCATGCGACCTTTCCAGAGAGTAAAGTTGGTTCCATCGAACTTCAGACTATCCTTCTTGTATGACGACATCCTGGATCTCCTCAAGCGGTTAAGCTCTTGTCAGAGGAACTTGGCTCTGATACCAATTGTTGGATCTAGGGCATACAACTGAGAGGGGGGGGTGAATCAGTTGTATAGAACTTCTTCAATTTCAAACACTTAATTCTCTGTTGTTAGTTAGCAGCATATCAAATAATCATTCATGAAAGCATAATACATAAATATAAGAGCAGATAAGTATCAACACATTGAACACCAAGATTTTGACGTGGAAAACCCGGTTAAGGGAAAAACCACGGGGTGATTAACCCAAGAATTATTCTCTGTTAGAAGAATAAAGAAAAATGAATGGCACATGCCAATAAGGGCTCACTGCCCGAGCACACTGCTCACAAAGAGGCCCACTGCCTACAAGGAGACACACTGTCTACAAAGTGATAAAAATCACAGTCTTGAACTGGAGAATGACATCTCTACCATGTCCGGATCAGTTCCAATTAAGCCCAACAATCTCTGCTCTGCCTTTCGCACCTTTCTTCGCTATATCATGCTCATCTTTTTACCACGCACTGAAATGAACTCACAAATCATTATTTATACAAGACATCGACTTAGGAACAAGCATCTAAGTCGGCAAACAACCATAGGAGTATCCGCAAGATGAATAACACATCCGGTCGGCCATCACAAGAACATTCGCAGGATGAACAACTCATCCGGTCGGCTACACAGAGCAAGAACTTCATCCGGAAGAATAACTTCAATTCCGGGCTCTACCATCAATGCGGACCAACAACACAACCTAAACATGATCCAAGAACCTTCACAAGCCTGTCTGAATGTCCGGATACATCCGCACTTCCTCTGCTTACTGGGAGCTCTTGTCTTCCTCATCCGGAACTTCAAGAACACAGTCTGTCACCACTGTCATAATGCAGGAGGTACTTCCGGACCTCCAAATCACACACAAATCAGGATGACACATCACAAGGACATCTCAAACACTCCTTCCAATCCGCAGATTATGATAATACAATTCCGGACCTCACCGGACCTTTTTGTGATCCTCTGTCACCTCCGGATACTTGCCGGACCCGGTTCTATACCGGCAGCCATAACTCCTTCAGATCTTCATGCGGACCTCTGAAATTTTAACTGTAGCATCTCAAGACTCATATCTACTTAACCCTTTAATCCGCATCCTCCGGTTCTCATCCTATACAGTATATTTACCTTCTTCTCATCACTGTTCTTCACTGTTCCTGACTGAGGCTAATTTTCTCAATATCCTCAGCACAAAGCTCATCAAATCCTTCTTGTCAATGCAGTATGAGTATGTTGACATCAATGACAACACTGGCTCACCTCATACTTGCAACATGTTCACCCTAGACACATTTATCGATACTTCTGCACCCAAGCTGCACATGCTTTCTCCAATGACCATTGTAAAGGAATCAATTTTTCTATTTTTTCATTATGCCCTACATACCTAGCATCCAATAAGATTTTTGACTCCTTATAGAATATCTCAAAATTTAACTCCAATGCATGTAGCTTATCAAGTGTAGAACTTAAAATTTTCATATTGGGATCACCATCTACACAACTTGAAGATACGAGCTGGTCGGCTATATATTCAAAATTAGCCTTCCATTTGTCCAAACTCTTTATTTGTCCATCATTTTCCAATATGCTTGGCATAATCTTTTTATCTATCTTCTCAATTGATTGCCTTTTCTCCTTCAAAACTTTATCCAATTTTAGCTGGAAAGGCACTACCTCTTCTCACAAAAACATGTCAAGGGTTAATTTTATTTCTGCTAGAGCATTAGGGGCAAAACTTGAACATCTATGAATTTCCCTTATTTCTCCAGTTCTAGGTAGCCATACCCTAATCATGTCCTTCAAGCTTTCCTTATCCTTCTCATGTTTGCCTTGGGCTGTCCTCAAACCTAAATAAGATTTCCATGTATCATCGACCCTAGCTGTAATCTTGTATAGCCTATGGTTAATCAAATTTGTAACCATTTCCTTAACATTGGTCTTCTTCTCATCTTTTAATCTTTTAACTTCTTCCTTCAACTCTTTAATCTTTGAGAGCAATGTCTCTCTGTCTGTTGGGAAAGCTTCTGCAACATCCACAAGGACTGAAACATTTTGAATTGAAGTACCTGGTGATAACAACATTTGCCCCTTGTACTTATTTAATTCTGTCATTGCCTGTCCATATTTCAATAAAAGCTCATCATAGTCCTTTTGCAGTTTCTTGGTGACAGCCTCAACAAATTGAGCTGTGTGAACACTCAAGCTTGCATCTTGAGGACCTGGAGTATCTGATACTCTTTTTATTATGACATCTCCTGTTAATTCACCTAAACCCATCCTTTGCTTTTTATCGTTTGGGGCCAATGCCCATATTGCCAAGGTCTCAAATTTAGGATTGAACCCTGCACCAGAGAGTGTTTCATCTACCTGATCATCAGAGATATCTGTGCCCATCCTTGTGATAGTATCAAATGCAATTGCATCTACCAAATTCCAATGAGGAAGTAACAATAAACCACTCTTTTCCACCAAAGCTCTCCCTTAATCAGGGTCATCATACTGATATCCTGGCTCAATTCATTAAGCACCCTGTGTGTTATTTCTTCATACTTATCAGGATCAACTCCTCTTTTTGCTTCTTCCGCTTTCTTCTGAAATTCTTCATTTCTCACTTTCAACACATACCCCTTAAATTCAAGGGTATTGACAAAGGCATCATCTTCTAAAAATTGTGCACAATCGAGCACTTTGATGTACTCTGTATCTACTTGGTCACTATAAAGTGACCTTGCCAACCTGTTATCTAGAGAGGCATAAGGCCTTATTCTCTTAGGTGAATTCACCTATTGAGAAATTTCTTGTTCATTAATTTCCTCCTCCAAGTCCACAAACTCTATTTCTTCTTCATGCTCCAAGTCAATGATTTTCAATTTTTTGGCCAGAGGTGAATCAGGAGACTCATTGCTTCTACTATAAGGCTTGACTGTACTCCTTGGATCATATGTAGGTCTATCTTCACTTGTAGGGGCATTTTCAATCAGAGTCTCTGCATTGGCAAGAATTTTTTGAATCCTTATTATTGGGTCATTTTCCTTATGCAGAATTTAATTTTTTTCTCATTCTTTCCCCTTCCATCACTGCTCTTCACTTTTCCCTTAATAAATGAATTTCCTCCATGGTAGAAGAGTTTCTCACTACATCCTCATCATACAAGACCTGATGGGTGAATTGTGGCCTTTTGACATTAACTCTCACCCTGTTGATGAAACCTTCTGGATCAAATACCCTTGGGTGTTCGAACCCCATCTTGTAACCTTCCAAAACTGAATCAATTTGATCCAGAGCATCTTTATTTGTAGCCCAGAAGTCACAAAACTTGGTGGCAGTAGGGAAAAATGACCCTTTCTTCTGCAATATCAAGTGTTCTTTATCTAATTCATTCAATTGACAAATAATTTCTAAATACGTAATCCTCCTTGGCACATACTTTGGCAGTATATGTGGGGCAACCTTGCTCCCATAAACTCTAATGCAAGTAGTGCGGGTGTGTAGGAACTAATTTCCCCAATTATGCTGAATTCCTAGTTCAAGGGTTCTATCCAGTGGTCTCAGAAAATCTAATACATCCCTTGGAACCCTTTCACCTTCAGGCTCCATAAAATTCAGCAGTGTTCTCACAAAATGTTCTTCAAAAATCACATAGTCTAAATTTTCACAGTGCATATCTAACAAATGAGTCCATAATTGGATAGAGAGAAGAGTGCCATCCTGTTCTAATTCTTAGACATGCAAATCCTGATGCCACATCCCTATTCCAACATATAGAAACATATGACACATAATTGAATACCATTTAAATTCCACCTTTGCATCTACAACATACAGATTGTTCTTATTCTTCAATAACTTCTCATGCATCTTGTCTGCTATATATGTTACATAATCAAATGCTTCAGTAGTTGAAATATCTTGTACATTTACAGCTAACATCATCATAGGAACTAGGATCTTATCCAATGCATCTCTTCCTAATACATGGCACAGAGTGTGGTAAGTCTTCACAAAGTAATGCATGAATTGTGAAACATCAAAAGGTTCTTCTTCACTATCTAATATTCTAATTAACTTTCCATCAATTCCCCTTACTTTGTGCTTAGGCAACTTGAATACTCTGTATGCATGCTGAGCTCTTTTGTAGTCATCTTTTAGGACATTGAAATCAATCTTTTTGTTTGCAACAGGGTTGAGGCGAAATACCTTTGTGATGAATGCCTTTGTTGTACTAATCATGACTTCATTATTCCCTGCCCTAATAGTCCTAGAAGTAGGATCATATCTCTATGCAATAGCCCTTACCAGGTCAGGATTTACAAATACATTAGGGCACATCAACTTTGCCACATCCAAATTCTAGGCATTACAAACAGGGGCTTTGTACTCCTTCCTATCATGCCAGTGCTTAAACAAAGTCCACCCATGCACATGCAATTTAGCATCTCGGCACCCAGAACACAAATCTAACAGTCTATCATTAGGCCCACCTAGACTGTATGCATTCACTGGCCTTCTTGAAGACCCAGGCAACAGTTTCATTAAATCCTCATCCAAACTCCTCTTAGAAGTCGAAGGCTGACTTGTTTGACTCATTTTTTGAAATAACACTTCACCAGATTAGGGTTTTCTCTTCTAAGAATGCTCAAAATATCCTCTACCAGGGAGCAAATTATCAATTCACCTTCAAACAAACACAACAGGCAAGAATAATGTATAGGTTTTAGTCGCAGAATCTTGAAATCACAATATTTTCTCATCTAATTGCTCATTGCGCATAATGCTATGAAAAATCCTTACCTTCAACTTTAATCAAGCTTACAGATTAGGGATCGGTGCATAAATGCAATTGCACATCTAAGCGTCTTTTCAGCCATCACTGCGAATTCGTGATATGTGTACACAGAAAATTTAAATTCCAACCGTTGATGCATAATTCATATTGTGAGATTGACGGCCGTGAATCAATTGCTAAATTTGGAAATATAGGCCTTTACATGAAAAGCAGCTGGCCCGGTGGCCAATCAAATTACTCCATCTTAGATGTGCCTTCTTGCTGACTTTTCAACTTTTTTATCCTACATGGCCACGTAGCATCATTTCACAGCGGCGCAGTAGAAAATAGTTCACCTCCTTTTGGCTCTGCGGGTGCATTCTAAGGCTTCCACATGGACATCTAGTATGCAAACCTTATTCTTTTTTCCAGGAGTTAGCTAGGTGTCAAAATCTCACAGTAGTGCAGAGAATATTCCCCTCAGACAAGATTCTTCTGCGAGGATGCACTATTGTCGGATCTTTAATATCTGTGGCCCCACTACTTCACTTGATCCTTCAACACCTGGCACCATATCCTTCATTCAACTAAATTATCGATATTATGGACATAGGCCATGATGTATGTCCTTGATGCTTGTCTTCACCTCACAACCCCACGGTGCAAACATGACGTCACCTTCAGTGTTGTGCGGGCTTGCGATATCCTGCCAAGTGGAACTTTTAGACCCTTACAAGGATATAAGACTAAGACTTTGTAATGCATATGACTTGATGGGCTAGAAGAGCTAACTCAAGACCTGGGGGCTAGTTAACTCACGACATAAAAGACATAAGGTTATAACTTAGCTAACTAGGAACCTAGGGTAGACAGTCAACAACAAAATAGAACATAAAGTAAACTCTTGACTATAAGACTTAGGGTTTTAAGGAAAATAAGTAAAATACTTGCATGAATGTTTCGATTCTAGATGGACAACTGTAGTTGAATTCTAAAACAAAATATCTAGAGCACTAGACTAGTGAACTCATACCTCCAGATTCAATCTAGAGCCGTTAGATTTACAAAGATCAATGGATGAATAATTATTATATATATTAATATAATATAATTATTATATAATAAAATATATAATTCTAATTATTATAAAATATATTATAATAATATATCTAACCTTTAACCTATATTATAATATTTTATATAATATTAATTATAATTATTATATAATATATCTAACCTATATTATATTCAGACTTTAGCACCATGCATCACCCGTTCGATGAATGTTTCGATGCTAGATGGATGATTGAAGTTGAATTCTAGAACGAAAGTCCAGGGTGCTAGACTTGAGAACTCAAACCTCTGGAATCAATCAAGAGCCGTTAGATTTACAAAGATCAACGGTTGAGATTATATGATAGTTTTCAATTCCATGGCTTGACGTACATGCTGTATAAGTATTAAATTATTAATTCATTTGAAGTGGGAGTACTCAGTAGTAGTACAACTACAACTACAAACTTGTACTGAAAGTGAAGAATAGAATAGAATATAATAACTTTTAAAAAAATTAACTTCCTCGAGAATAAAATAAAATTTATAACTTTAATAAAAGAATGTAACACGTTTCATTTGCTTATTTCACAGTTGGCACTTAGCATTTAGAAATTTTAATTGATACTATTTGGAAGCGAGAGGGTCAAGGGCTCAAGCAGATTGTAGTGCACTAGAAATTTTAATATCGATTGTGCGATGCCACGGAGTCACTCAGTGCCATTCTTTGTATTCAACTTTTCTGGGTAAGTGAAATACAAAAATACTTCATTCTTATTACTATTGCTATTACTATTCTCCTTGAAACTTCAATTTTTCAATCTTGGGGACTGGGGTTTAGAAATTAGGGTTGAGTGTTTACAAGCATGTCTACCAGCACTACCAGACCAAAAATTGGGAAAACAAAAGAAAGAGATAAAACATACTACATAGGACTACTTAAAACCCCAAGTTTTACAGATGAATACCATTATATTTATGACCCTGTAATCTTTGGAAGGTTTACCTCAACACTCAGATATTCATTGGAGAATAAGGTGTGTCAAGCACAAACTGACCCCAAAAAACCAATACCAAATAGCGGGTTGATTGCACCATGGGTGTTTGGATTGGGACACCTGATGTTCCCTAAGGTTTTCCCTTGCCCTGAATTTATCATGGTCTATGCCCAAAATTGTGATGAAAAAATAAAAAAAATAGTTATAAAGATAGCCAAGAAGTAATGCTTCCCATTAATGGAGAATAATTTGGCAAATTGTTGGGTTTTACCGTTAAAGAATGAAGAATAGTGCACATAAACCTAGAAAGACTTGCTAGTACTTATGAAGTAGTTACTGAAAATGATAATTTTTTTTTATCAAATCTCTAACATTGGATAGCGCCCTACTCAATCAGAATCATAAGCCTCCTTATAACATTGATATTTTTAAACCATGGGTTCATGATACTATTTCCATGCTAGTGTTTTGCCTTGTATTGGATAATAATAGTCAAGTGGATGAAAGCCTCCTTGAAATGGTAGCCATCAATGCAATCCACCAACTAAATACATATTTCTTGAGCACATTGTAAGATCCTTGCAAGATCAATTTTTAATGATTAAACAAAGTCAAAGTCCATTTTTAAACAAAGTCAAAGTCAAAGTCCATCTTTATCTTATGGGTCCAATCCAATAGTCCATTTTTATCTTGTTGACATTGAATTTTTAATGATTAAACAAACTTCAAATTCAATGTCAACAAGATAAAAATGGACTATTGGATTGGACCCATAAGATAAAGATGTTTCATAATCAAAATAACTACAATCATTTTGTGGACTACTTTTTCGGTCCATTGTATCAAACCATTACAAATACTCCAATGCCTAGATTGCTCGAGTCTTGTAGAAATTGCATTCAACTGGGAAACAAAATACAATTGGCTGACTGGTACTTCATGGAGGAATATACTATCCTAAGATTTTATGGATCGGGGATAAAGCCCCACAAACTTCCAATACATGTGACGGAGAGGATTTTTGCATTGGAATACATACGGCAGATGGAGAGTATAGTTCAACTGCACTTTGTTAGTTAGCAAAAGAAGAGCATATTTCCTTCCTTACCTTTTTCATGTGGAGGGTTCACATTCGAGAGAAAAGCATTCACTATGGCACATGAAATTTTACAACTTTTTAAATTTAATGTTGGCTCTCACTGGTAGTATGACCCATGTGATGTGATTAAAGAAAGTCTTGTGGCCAATAAGAATGCTCCAAGTAGAATTCAACATGAAAGTAAACCCCTGCTAGAAATGTTGAGAAACAAGAATTCTTGGGATGAGGTTAGAAAAGTCATGGAAGAAACTGCTGCTCAAAGAGGTATTTCTTTTGAAATATTGTCATCAGAAATAATGGGATTGTATCCAATTCCACAAACATAGAGAGATGCAAAGGTGGCACTGGAAAACAAGATATATGACAATTTCTATAGAAAAGGTGCTATAAAATCTACGTATACAAAAATTCCACAGACTCTAAAAGAGGCTTGTACAAATGAAAGCTGGTCACAATAAAAAATTAGTGCCTTTTAGTCTATGAGGAAGGATCTCGGTGATCCAAAAGCTACTGTAGAATTTGATGAAAACTCAGAAGATGAAGAGTTCAACAAATTGTGAGATATAGAGCATCCCACTGTCGATGAAGCATCTAATGCTGAGAGTGATGATGAGGATGAAGAACAACCCAGAGATCTTAGTGCCTTTGCATTCAAACCTCATATGAGTGAGACCACAAGACAAACATATACTACAGGGGCATCAATAGCCCAAAAATTGGGTTATGAAGGTGGTGGTTTGGGGCCCACAAGACAAGGCATTTGGATTGTACCAGATGTATACCCTAGAAAACCTAATGATCTTCGACTCAGCATTGGAGGTGATGAACAAGCAAAAGGGCATACACATACAGGTCAAGAGATTAGATTTATTCCAGCTTTAAATCCCCAGAGTGAGATCTAATCACTAAATGTGCCACAAGGATTTTCTGATTTGCATGTTTCTCATTCTTTTCTTTCAAGAGATGGTGGACATTCTAGTGCTACTGGTGGCAAATCTAGTGATGGTATAGGTAATAGTATCAGTACTGGTCAGAAAGAGCCGCAACAACAAACTCACAAAAGGCCATCAATAAAATTAGATGATACTATAGACAAACTTAGAGAACAAGGCCTTTTGAATACTAAGAAGCAAAAGATTATGATAGGTTTTGATTCCACATCCACATCAAAGAAATTGTTTCCAGAAGGCACTTCCCTCCTATCGTTAGCATGACTGGGATAGGAATGGCTAATCCTCGACATCAATTAATTAAAGTTGCTGCTAACACTACAACTACTACTTCGCCATTCAAAGTTATGTCAAGTGTCACAGATTCTAATTACAAAGATGAGTTTGAAAAGAAAGCCAAAATATCTAAAACACACAAGAAAAAAAGTGCTAGAGATAGAGACTACTGCAACTTCAGGGCCTGCATCAACCAGGGTATTGACTACATTTGACCCAAAAATAGAAAAAATGGATTATATGATTATTGTGCCCAAAGTTCAAAATAAACCAGAGGACCAGATGCAACGCTCTGACTATGAGGTGAACACCATCCAAGTGGATTTTTCTGGAATGAAAATTTTTGACAAAATTAATGTATCAAAAAACAACAACGAAGTGGTGTACACATCATTTCTAAAGCAAGAGAGAGAAAAAAGAAGGTATGGTTGTTTTTTAATTTCCTGTTAACTTTGTTGAATATATTGTCTAAAAATCAGAGTTGTAATATAGACAGGTCACAAGTTCTAGTAATTCCATTCAAATTGCTCATTTTCATTTGACTTTGTGATTTACGTAACAGGTTGCAGACTCATATAGAAAAGTTACAGGGAGATATAGCAAATGAAAAAACCAAGAGGAAAGCAGTAGAGAACATGACCAATGAATTAGAGAAAAGAATAAAAAACTCTGACTCTACATCCACAAGTGAAGTGAATAAACAGACAGAGGTGGAAGTGAATAAACTACAGAAAATGTTAAGTGAAAGTAAAAAAATATGATAGTGAAAAAGCCAATTCAGAAAAATAAGAACAATCCTTGAATCAAGCCAAAGACAAACTGCAGGCAGCAGAAAAGATAGGACATTTGTGGGAAGAAAATGTGGAGAGAGAAAGAAAAAACCTCTAAAAATTTGCAGATAAAATTGAAGAATGCAGAAAATGAAATAAAATCTTCCAAAAAGAAAGTATCTAAATTTTATAGAAACACAATGTTTTATATAAAACATAACATGTGGGAGAAAATTATGAAGAGGATTGATGATATGTCTCAAATGTTTGAATTCACTGATGATCTACTAATATGTAGTAATACACTTCAAAAATACATTGCTGAAAATGGATACATGGCAACTTCAAAACTGTCAGATGCAAACAACATTTTGGAATCAATCTGCAATGCTACTGGCGAAGAATTGAGATCCAAAGGAATTGAGAACCGTATTGATGCCATAATAAAGGTCTCATCTATCATTGAAAAATGTGAGAAGCTGGAAGAAACACGACATCTTTTGGAACAAGATGTAGTATTGACAAAGAGGATGAAACAAAGGAAGAATACTTCAGAAAGCTTGGTTTGCCAGGGGTTTTTGACCCATCATGCGGATACATTGGAAAGGCTACTTTCAAAAAGATTATGGAGGATAAAATGAAGTTGGATAATGACCAGTTTCCTCAAAATCTTGATGAGGCAAACTTTTTGGATTCTATCTCACCACTGATAAGCTTGAATGGAAGTTTGAGTGAAATATTGAAGCCAAGTAAATATATGAATTATAATTATAAACTTTAATCACACTTACAACTTGCTCAAATTGGGTTAAGAAAAGTTACACTTCCATCAGATGAAGAGTGGAACACTCTACAAAAGCTGATAAAATGATTTAGTAATATGCGTTTTCAACAGAGCATTATGTAGAGTTGGTTTTGAGCAAGTTATTGTATATTGTAAATGTAATACTTCAATGTATTCCTTTGGACCTTCATTTGAAAATCTATATAAAACTGAAATCCATTTATGTGTTCATTGTTCAAATTATCTGTACTATTTAATTGCCTACTTCAAGAAAACTCTAGTTTCTACATACACATTAAAAATTTGCTAATGTTGTATATTAATATGCTACTATTGTTGATTACTATGCAATGCAATAAAGGAAAACAAATGAAACACTACTGTGGTTATAGACAAGAAAAAATACTTTCCATTTAGTTGAAAGCTTGTAAAACTTATCAGTATCATAGAATAATAATATGAAAATATTAATTTTTATATAAAAAATGAAGAATGTACATCATTGATAGACACATAAAATGTCATCAACAACATTTTGGAGTTTGGAACATGAAATACAATATAAATACCTAATAACTGCTAATTCCCTTCAAATTGCCAAATCATCTTGTCATCCTCATTCTCCTCCCTTTGACCATGATATCCAGTGTCATCCAGATCATGTTCTTCATTTTCTTCTATCTCCATATCTCCACTTAAGAGTGTCTCATCAACACCACTACCACTACATGTGGTTCTGGTATTCATTGTGTCATTGTCATTTGTGCTATTATTGTTTGAAGTGTTGCACAACCCTCTTATTTCACATAAGGACCACCAGATTGCGAGTGCCCTACCAAAAGGAAAACTTAGGATATCATCTCTAGTTGTATACATTCTCAAGCAGTTTTCCAAATTCTTGTCAAGTTTATTTCTTATCTTTGATTTCAAGAACCCCAATGCACTAAAAACTCTCTCATCCTCCACTGACCCCAATATCATGGTTTGACATAAATCATCAAGTTTGAAATTTTTTGATAATGCATCACGCAATATTTGTCTTTGACTTAAGGTTGCCCAAAGCTTTGTTATCGATCCCTCTTGGTGGGGAGCCTCCATGAGTTTAAACTGTTCAATCATTGAATTTGCAAATCAACCTGATTGCTCTATAAGATTAGTTTGATTTAAAATTCCTTCTATTTGTTATCCATCGAGTTTTGTACTTTTGCAAAAATGATATGTTAAGGTCTTTATCTTGTTTTTATAATCACTTGGCTCACAGTTGACCCAATATTAAGGATACACTATAGACATGGCTTCAAGCAGTTCATCACGAGAGAATCGATCTCTAATCTCCGAGGAAAGAGATTTCACAATATTCTTTAAAGTATTACTTACAGAAATAACAATCTTGTCAAAAGCTTCCCTTGAAACATGTTCTTCTCTAATAGTACGCTTGACCTTGTTAAAACAGTGCATTGGTATCTCAAATCCCTTTACAGAGACACATAACTCCCCGCTATCATTAAACTGTAAAAAATTAGTAGGATTGGTCACATTTGTTATCAAGTGCCAGCCACTAAATTTTGGACTTATGAAGGACTTGTCTGATAGATATAGGTTATCGAGGGTCATGCATATCATTCGACGCAGTTTAGTATATTAAAAAATATACATAGTTCTTTCTTGGGCTTTTTTCATAAGCACGTTCATATCCTCTAGCATGGGAAGAATACTAGCTAAAACAAGTAGTGTCTCTATGTTACTTAACCTATGTAAAAGGTTAGGAGCCCTATCAACTGAGAAGTGATGGTCATACATTACACCAATCAAGGATTGATATTCTGTAAAAACTCTTTTCACTAGTTCATGCAAGGAGATCCATCTAGTATCAACATCCTTAAGAAGCTTGTTTCCTACAGTTACTCCCTCAGCAAAATGTTGAAATTCCAAAAACTTTTTGGGACTTCAGCAGAAGTATGAGTAGAGCTCGCGGAACAGATCTTCAACTTTTGATACTGCAGGAAACTTGCTCACCATTTTAAATGCTAAATTCATTCTGTGGGCCATGCAGTGGATGCCAATCATGTATGGTGAAATAGAAGTTTTTAGCTTTACACACAGACCGTTCCTATGACCTTGCATTACTGAAGCTCCATCCGCCCCTACACACACAAACTTTCTAGAAATTGTGCAGTCATCCATACCTCCAATTTCAATCAAAGATTTCTTAACTATCTCAAATAGATTTTGTGATGTTGCATTCTCCTTCATTTTATAAATAAAGAGTAGATGAGGTTGGCGGACATGATTTTCCACAGTATACACATGCATACATACCCAAGAAGTATTATTTATTGTTGTAACTTCATCTAGAGATAATGCAATAAAAGTTGACTCTTTTATTTTTTCCTGTAAATCATATTTTTCCACATCAAAAAGACAACTTGCCCATTCCCATCCACTATTTATTGACCAATGTGTGTTAGGAAAATTAGGAACGCCCATAAAAGATAATAAACTATTATATTCTGGGTAGTCTGTCGTAGGATGCCTTTTGGTCAAAATATGAAAAACAACACCAAACTGAATAGTTTTTGCCATTTGTGCTTGTCCCATCATCTTTCCAAATTGAGCTTCAATGAACCTCCACCTGCATGAATCTTTGCCTTTCTTTGCATATGTGCATCATATTCGAGGGCATTCTTTACATGAAGACATTCGTCCTTCATTTTCCATCTTATCACTGATTTTTCCTGTCCATCTATGATTTGTTTTTCATAAAGTTTGCCAATATGTTTTTCTATGGTGTCGAGTTTTAGCTGCAACCTCTTTTCCCTACGATATTTCCAACTGCAAATCTTACACTTGCATTCTGTGGGAGGTTCATCTTTGTTTGCATTCTCCACCAGTTTAATGAATGGGAATTTTGACACCCAATCAATTTGAAAAACTCCTTGACATTTCCCACTCACGCCCCTTTTTTGATTTGGCTTTTCTTTTCCCCTTGCGTGCACTTGTAGGATCTTCATCTTGATTGATTTCTATAACTTCATTATCATTTCTTGAGTTTGATTTATTCATATTATCATTCATGCTACCTTGGGTATTCCTTGGAACATCAATATCATCTGTGGAATTGTCATCATTCCCGCTACCTTGGGTATTCCCTCGAACATCATCTGTGGCATTCTCATCATTCCTAGTACATTGGGTATTCTCTGCTCTTGGAACATCATCTGTGGCATTGTCATCATTCCTACTACCTTGGGTATTCCCTAGAATATCATCCATGGCATTGTCATCCAAGTCATTATATGGTAGAGGTTATGATGTTGTAGCTCCATTAGATGGACCGCCAACATTGCCAAAGTACGACTTTATGTTTCTTCGTTTTAATGACCTTGACCTCCCTTCACCACCCTTAGACAACTTCTTCTTGCTCGACATCTCTCATGAATTAAAAGCTACAGAAAAAATGTCATTTTGTTCAAGAAGGAATCATAGATGATAGAATATAGATCCCTGATTCCCTGGGTCCTAGATTAAGATATCTCCCTATTCCTAGACTCCTAACTACTACTCAATCAATATCATCTATAACAAATTACAATGAAACCAAACAAAGACATGTAAATAATCAACATGAATCTTATATTATTACATAGTAAAGAAATGATCACTTACCTTTTCTATGACTCGCCAATGCCTATAGCTGTAACTTCTCTATGAACCAAAATGAATCGAGGATTCGAGAGCTAAGAGATGAACAAAATGTCTAAAGGATTTTTTTTGAATCGATAAGGATGCATAACATCATAATATATATTAAATAGTTAATATTTACAGATTACAAAAAGACCCTTTAGGCCATGATCTAAACATGAAGATCCAAAAAGTGAATTACAAAAGAAGCCCTTTAGGCCAGATCGAAAACAGTGGAAAACATAGTCCAAAAAAAACCATATGCAGAGCATTTCATGGATTTCTGACATTAAGGTCTGCTACTCTGAACCCTTGATAAGCAATAGGGTCAACATCCGCCATGACTAGATTAATTAGAGTTTCAAATGCATTTATATTAATGCATATTTGGTGAATACCGCAGGATTTTCAAATGGTAGTATAATAATTTGGCAAATCACGAGTACTATTAATAGGACACTTGTAAATGTTAGGCGAAATGGACCTCCATCAAACACATATGTTGTAATTTTCTAGGCAAATAAGGCCCTCAAATTAGCATGGAGTTATAATGGTATTGGCGAAATTAGTCCTCTTACATGTGAACTGATTAATTATACTGGCAAAATTGGTCCTCGTGCATGTCAACCATTTAATGATGTTGGCAAGATGGGTCCTCATGCATGTTAACCATTTAATGATATTGGCAAATGTGTGGGTGAATTAAAACATGCCTCCGAAATTCCAGGCGAATCACCGTTAGAACCACATAGAATACCGTAGCAAAATACGAAATATAAATGACTAAAAAATTAATAGGGTGGCAAATTGAAACGCATTGGACCAAAAATCTAAAAAAACTAGGCAAATTGGCCCCCCACCAATGGGAATGCATTCGCCAATTCCCAATTCACGGATGTGAACTATTTGCCAATTGGTGAAGATTCACCACTAAAAAAATCCCTGATGGGCGGGAACAAGAGAGCCTCGAAGTGTCAGCTGACTAGATTTATGTCTAGAACTCCTAGGTGGTGTAAGAAGGGGGTTTGCATGGGTTAGAAGACTAGTTGGCTGGCCAACTTTTTGTTGGTGGGTTGGCGGGCTGACTGGTTGATAGGTAGGTAGGCCATAAAACAAAAGATCCTTGATTTTGGTGGTGGAGAGAGACAGATCTAGTTGGGCAAAAAGGATGCCATGGTGGCCTCTGGTAGGGGTACAAATGGTGTGTAGGATGGGTCCACTTGTGGGCAATAATATTTGGTTAAACTCTATGGCTGGTGACATTCATTGCCACACAAGGTACCAACCGGGATCTCTTCCCAAGGAGATTTTTCAACGTGGCAAAGGTGTGGCGTATCGCCATAATAATTACAATGTGATTATTGATTTTTCTCCATGGCCATTTGATTTTATTGGGTTACTTTCTAAATTCAACAACACCAACCTTAACAATTTTAAGCATTGCTGCCTGTGTGAAATTCAAACTGTGAATATGGGTGGAGATATTGTGAAGATTGAGCTGACCACTGTGGAGAAATTCAGGCAGGACCAGATTGTATGGCATATCATTCAGGAGGGGGCAGTGGTTTCCTTTTTGGAAGGAATGACTAGCCATGATGAAAACTTGTCATGCCAGTTCGTTGAGTCATGGGAAGAGGATACTAGACAAGTCCGCTTGGGGGTATTGGCTTCCGGGTGTCTGAGGAGGTGATTAGTCAAGCTACGGGGCTTCCCACTAAATGGACGAAGCATGCTAGACGTAGTAAGGTGCCTAACCCCGAGCATATGGGTCTCTTCTTTAGAGAGGGGGAGGCGACAGTGAAGCTGCATGGTGGGTTCGATAGGGAGAAGCTGTCAGAGCCCTGGGGCCAAATCTGCTTAATTATCATGAATTTCTTCTCATTGGAAGGGAGGTTTAAGGTATTTTACCATTATCACTTTGCCCTTCTTAACCACTTTAGGAACAAAACGGAAATTAGCTTTCCTTTTTTTCTCCAGTCCTCTCTGGAAAATTCCATTAAGTCGGATAGAGAGATTAGGGCTAAAAACCCTGGTCACTCTCTTGTCCCCATCCACCAAGGTCTCATTCTGAGACTGTACCATTTCCATCTTGCCCTGTACCCCCCGAAGCAGATTAAGGTCAAGATGATTGAGGACCCCCAGACGTTTGTGTCTCCTAGTTCTAAAGGCAACGTGAAAATGTGTGTCGGGACCCCTAAGACCTCTAAAATTGCTAAGGGGGACCCAGTATTGTGGAATGCAAGTCCTCGGCTAGGACCCCCACCCCTGAGTTGAAAATAAAATCCCCAAGAAAAGCCAATTCTGATCCCGGGAAGGAGAAAAATGGACCGGCCAAAAGGGAGAGACCGGAGGCTGAGGAGGAAGGGGCTGTGCATGCTAAGAAAGCTAAGACCGGTAAGGAGGGAGAGGAAAAGGTGACTGGTCCTACAAAAATCATTGAATTAGACCCGGGGCCCATTCATACTGGAAGAGGAGAAGGGGAGGATGCTATTAAGCAAACTAGCTCATGGGTTCACCGGTCTAGTTGCATTGCCAGGAAACCTTCTGCTAACCCTTAGGGTGTGGAGATTTTCAATGACTTAGAATTTGTGGAGGAAACTATGGAGGAGGGGGAGGATGAAACTCCACCTGAGTCTATGCACAAGGAAGAAGGGGCAAACCATTTTGCTTCCATGAACAAGTCAGGTTCGGAGGACTTGGGTGTTGCTACTGAGGAAGCTAGTGGCTTGGATAAAAAAGGGTAGCTATTTGTTGTGTGTCACGACCACCGAGGAGATGGGGAGACTCAAGCTGCAGATGGAGAAAATGTAGAAAAAATGGAAGACCATGGCCAAATTTGCTGTCAAGGCCTTGCATCAGGCGGTGTCGATTTTTGTTGTTGTCAAGGATTTGAATGACAGAGTCAAGCAGGTGGGGATCGATAGCCACGGTGACTATAAAGACATGGTCGAGTTTCTGGCCAAGTTTGGGACTACTGACAGTCCTTAGTTCTTTCTTTTATTTTCTGGTGTTTTTGGTTAGTCATTTTTTGTCGACTGTTATTGTGCTATCAATGTACGGTTACTAGAATGTTTAAGGCCTGTTGCTGGTGCAGTGCACCTAGAATAGGCATTTAATCAAATTTTTAAAATTTTGAGAGTTAAAAGGCAAAATGAGTTTCAAAATAAATGCAATAGAGCCTTTGATAGGCATGCTCATGTTAGTGGAGGTTGATTTTAGTCATTTTATGTAGTGGAGATTAAGAATAAGTTAGTGATCTGCAGTCATGTAAGACTATGACAGTCTAAAATTAGGAAAAAAAAGTCTTTTATGCAAAAAGTTGTCAGTTTGGCTATTGTTAGCCTTTTTCCCATGATGGGAAGGAAGAGATAAGATTATAAATATATGTAAAAAGCATGGTAAGGGGTAGAGGGGTCGATTTGATGGTGAGTTATTGAAGTTTGAAGAGAAAGGAATGAAAGATACTACTATTTTGCTATCCCATTTCTATTTTTTCTAAATTTTGTTGTTCCCTCTCATTTTCCTTGGCCGTATAGTATTGTTTTTGATGTCTCATGTATAGAATGGTGTGATGGATTATTCTACCTTTCATTTGCACCAAATTTGGAGGATTTCCATTGTCATTTGAGGATTTTGTCAAATATTTTCTTCCTGCTGTTCTATTTTACAATTTTGTCACTGTTTTGCTGCTGCTCCCTTGATTGGTACGGTCCTGTCCCTGATGGTCAAGGATCCAAATGACCGAAGCATGAAAATAGGATGAGATACCTTGTATTTAAAACAAGTTGGAAGTAATTTCATTGTAATTGAAGGATTTTATAGTATTTTTTTCTGAAACTGCTCATTTTCCTAGGGTTTTAGAGGGGTTTTAGTGCTTTTTTTGTGAAATCGATGGTTTGGCAACCTAATCCTCAAACACCATGAACATGATATGGATGAGATGAGATTGTTTTGGCATGTTTTCAAATGGGTTTTGTCCACAGGAGCAAGGGAGAGGAAAAAGTCATTGTTTGAGGCCATGAAGGCCTAATTTCTTTGTGCATAAGGAAGTTGACAGAGGTGGTTATTGATTAGACAAGAAACCCATACTTGAAAACCCTAAAACCTCTGAAATTGGTCTATTTTAGATGTATCTAAGCTCACCAAAGTGGAATTTTGGTTGTGGGCTTGAGATTTTGTGTACTTTCTTTGTAAAGTAGGGCTAATTGCCCTCTAGGACAGTAGGTACAGTCAAAATTAGAGGCTTGTGTTCCAAAATAACCTACCTTGCATGTTTAGTATGTTGTGTAACTCCATAATGGGTACTTGAAAAGGTAATTTTTTTCTGGGTTTGTCATGTCTTATGAAATTTATGCTTCAAAAACCTCTCTGGCATGGCTACAAGGAGATAGGTTAGTTTGTGAAGTAAGTGGTACAAGGAGGTACCCTCAGTGCATTTTGTTAGTTTTGTGAGTTTGGGATAGTCAAACCTAGTTGGTCTAGGGTCCCTAGAAAGTTTGGAAAGGTTCCCATGTATATGAACCTATAAATGGTGTTATTGTACTGTGCTAAAACCATGGCATGGGAGTGGACAATCAAGTCCAATTTGAAGTCAAGTATTGCTGTTTGGCCCACCGAGGCCTAGATGAGTTGCTTGCCCTACCATCCCCTGTATCCTCTTCCTCCTGTGTAGTTTTTTGTGATCCCTTTGTAGTCCTTGTGTTGGGTCTTGCATCAAATTGATCCCTTTGTGGTCCTTATGTTGGGTCTCTGCTTCAGTTGCCTTAGCGACTATTTTGTATAGGGTTTTGGACCCTCTTTTCCAGCTGAACTAATAAAAAATAATCAATTTGCAATAATAAATCAATGCAACATTTGCAATGTTTACTGCAAATAAATATTTAAATCACTTATATATGTGAAGCATTGAGATGCTGTTATATGACACTCAGAGGAATGATCACAGGTCTCGGCTGTACCCAGTAAAGAAGCACCCTCAGAGGAACTAGTTCTTACATAGAACCAACCATGCCTCATAGCATAAAACACAACCCTAGCCAAGACACTCCCAAGTGTACGTTATACCCCGAGTTGGACACACCCTATGTGCCCCTTCTCCAAATGCTCATGGTGCCCAGCCAAAGACCCTAATCCTCACTCCTTTGTGTCCTCTGATTTCTGTATACTTTCCTGTATACTTTTCCTGTATCAAATCTATAATCCTTCTCTTTCATGATTTATTGTCTTTCTTTCCTTATCTTTCCTTCAATGTTCTCCATTCCCATTTCAAGTCTCACACGAATGCCTTATATAACCTTTTAACGGTGATTTCTAAACCATCACACCTTTTCACAAAGGTTGTCATTAATAATGGTGTAATAAACATAATAACTCCTCCATTTTAAAAGGGGGTTTTCATAATTATTATTTATTTATCTCCCTTTTAACCAAATGATCATAATATCCTTTATTTTCCATCTCCATTTTAATTATAAAGGGTAAATAAACTTTATCCTTTTATAATTTTAGAGGGTTATTCATAAATATCTTTCTTTTCCATTTTGGAGAAAAAGTCACATAACATTTCTCTCCTTGTAAATCAATTGTTGTCCTCAATAGCTCAAGTTGAATCTACAACATATTCAACACAAAAACTAGTTAAGTAAGTGTGGATGTAACACTATCAATATCACAATGAATATTTTAACTTCATCTATAATTATATTTCTCAAAATTTAGATATTTTCAATAACTCTTTTATTTTAACTAAAACCAAAATTTGATCCCACATAAATACTTTGTTAATCAATAACATGATTACAACCATAAGTATATTTTCACATGAAATAGATCATGAATTTATACTTGAGAAGCTGATACAAGATAATACACTAAATCTCTTATCAAATAATCTTTAAATTTTTAATTCATGTGTAACCTTATCTTTAATTCAAATATTTTGATCTTTTAGGTGTCACTTTAATACACAAAAGTATTGTCATGTAATCACATAGCACTTACCTAGTGAATGACATGCATATCCTATACTATGTAGTCACTCATCACTGAGTACCATATACTCAAAATACATTCAAAGATGATATTGATGCATTCCAGACTACATGAATATCCTCTTTTCATATACCAACTACAATTGAATAGCAACAATACATCAAAACATGCACAAGATTATTGGGTTGATCAAGTCCAATAATGAAGTACAATAAAACAAAGATGGTACAAAACAATCTTACAAGGCAACTTAAGCAACAAAACATCAACATTTATTACCATCATAAAGTACTTCATAGAGAACACTAGGTTTAAGATTTTCTTTAAGTAATTAGGTTAATCAAATATTTTTTTTTTATCCTCATCTTTTCCATCATGATTGATCTCACAACCATCTAATTATGACTTCCTAAAATAATTAAAAACACAATTCAAAGTCTGTTGATTGACTTTCCAAACCCAAATCCCCAAACAATGCTTAAAAACTCAATATTTCAAAAGATGGGTTACCAATATTTATATGCCCTTGGAGTATTTAAATTATAGTAGCTATGATCATGTATTTTTCATCTTGTTCCTTCCTTGGGATTATATTTTATCTAGTAAGCTCATAGGATTTCCAATTAAATATCGATGTGCCTAAGATATGTAAGATGATTAGATTTTTTCTCACAACAATGAGCTCAAGAATTTTATTCCCGATATGAATTTTAATAACCTTGATGTGTTTCTAGAAGTTCGACAACATAAGAAAATTCATAAATTTTTTCTATAATATGTAAAACATGGTGAAAATTTAAACATTACATAAACTATCTCTTTTCCAAATAAATTCTTGAGGAACTTGCATATCATAGAAAAGTTTGTATCAAAAAATGGTTTAATTTCTAAAGGTCATCTCAACTATAAAGATTGTTGACAATAAGCATTAATATTGACACACTAAAATGGAGAAATACATTGAGAGATAATGAACTAACAAATCGAGGAGCCAATCAAAGACAATGAGGAAAGATAGGAGAAGTTAACCTAGGAATTTACAAATATCTTTGGGATATATCAATATGAGAATGCATAGAAGATAGGAGTGTGAGAAAAACCAAGTGTCTAGAGATGATCTAGTTTCAAAATTGATCAGTTGAAGTGCAATCTACCCACTCTCTTGTCATGGCACTATAAATTTTTCTAAGATCTCTATGCAAGAAGAGAACAAAAAGTTGAATGATAAATAATTTTTATACATATATGATCTAACAATATCAAAAACTAATACACACCCAAACATCCTGCTAAATTAATGGCACATACATTAATAGGCACCTAAGCATTCTTTTAAATTGATGGCATACTCATATTGATAGAGATCTTATGAATAAATATAGTATGCTAAACACGTCATTATGTAGTAATTTACATGAATCCATGAATTGCTAGGATGGGAGCATAATAATGGCACAAATATAATGTGAAAACCTAACAAAAACACTCTTCTAGTATGTATATTGTTCCATTTAATATTTTATTTGCATGGCCATGAAATGGCTACACTAATTAATAATGGAGAACTACATGTATAGGATTTGAGAAAATTTTCACCTCTATATAGCTATTCTTGTCATGCAAATATTATAATGGGAAACAACCCAAAGAGGCTTATTGACTATGTAATGTGGGTACTAATAGAAATTTGGAAAGACATGCAAATGATTTAGTAGGACAAGCTATATTTGAGATACTACTTGACAACTAGATTAGAGATGCACAACCTTGGAGTTTATCCATATGAAGACTTGCTTTCCATTGAACGTTATGTAGGAATAGCTTCCATTCTTATTATGATAATGCATATGCATGTGTTTATACAATGAATACAAAGTGGTTAGAACAATACAATCCTATTAAAGGAAAGAATTGATTTTAACCATCCAAAACATCCTTTTGTTTTTCCATAACTAATTTTTAAGAAAAACTATTACATCATAGATCTTATCAAGAAGTTTCCTAAGGAAGGGAAATAACATCAGTAAAGTGGGATTTTGTAACTACTTAACACCTTCTCTGTGGAATATGACCCATTAAATCAATATTTAAAATTTTACAAACTTTATCATAGGCTAGACAATACATTTGTTGTTTAATTCTTAAAATGACTTGTTTAATTTATTTAAATTCACAACTTAAAAAATGATAGTTCACAACATCAAACATCCACTAGGTAGAAGTATAGAATCATTATGACCTTACACCTATGGCATAAGGTCATGTTTAGTTTAAAAATTAGAAATATAAAAGTCTAATTCAAGCTTCTTATAAGATGACTTATGGTTCTAAGGTTGGCTATGTATATTGAGTAAGATCAATTCTAAGATGAGTTTTACAATAGTCATACTCATGTCTTTAACATCTAGTTCAACATCATTATGTCAATAATCATGCCATTAGCCAACTTCAGATCGTAGCAAGATTAATTATAAATGCAAATCACTGTTTGAAACTATGTAATTTGTAACGAGAATGACTCCATGAATTGTTATTTTAATATCTATAAATAACTTTTTTAAAGCCATTAAAAGGTTTAGTCGAAGAGAGGCTTGGTGGAGTATTAGTGATAAACATATGATAGTTTATGAAATCTTGCAATTGAAAAGAAGTATTTGATTCATGAACTAGAGCTTAATCATAGTTGTAAATACATTAAGAATGGATCTCGATAGAATGGTCGACAACCAAATAATGGAATTAAATGGTAATTACATGAAGGAAATCATGGATATAAAGCTTCCACTCTTTGATTTTCTATTCTAGTAATGTCTGCGAATTCTCATAAGAGAGGAGATATGTTGTATATTGGAATATAACACAGAACTTGTTTATGGCATATGTTGACCCGTAAGAGAATGGGAAACCATGCATGGAAACATATATCTTCATCTCTAGAAGTGATGCAGATGAAGAGAATGGGATAATAGAGGGTGGAGGAGGAATTATTGTGTACTCATTGTATTGGTAAGCAATGTTGAAAGTCATTGCAGCTCTTAGTAGCGTCTTGGTATGCAATTACTTTTGACCATGGAAGTTACTTGAGTTTGATTTTGGCTATGATGGAATGCCATGAGACAAAGATAAGGGTGGTACTATGATACTCATTGCACATGAAAATGTAGGAGGGGTGAATTTCAATCGAACGTAACTCATTACACATGAAAATCTACACTCTCTTTATAGTCCATATGACAACACACGATTGCATGCCACCCTTTAAAGATATGACCCTTGACACAAGTGGTCTCAACCCTTAGAAATGATACACATTTTCCTTTAGTAAAGGGGTGTTGGCAACATGGTTAAGAGGCACTGCTGATATGTTGAAGATTTGATGTTGTCATTGATGGCAACAATCAGATATGCTTTGGAACAGTTCTTGAGACAAGATATGCACAACATTTTTGGTCTGGGAAGATTGATTTAGTTAAATTAACTAAGTATTGGTAGCTTACTGTGTTAGTGACAGATATTTAATTGGCACTCCTTCGTAGATGTTCGATTTTGGTGAGCAGTTTTGGTATGTTACACTTAGTTATTATACAATGCTAGGTTCCAAATTTCATGACTTGACAATCTCCGGAAGCCATACTATGAATTACCTAAGTTCGGGTAAGCAAAGTTTAGTTATAAACAATACAGATCACCTAAGGATTTGGTGCAGTCATGGTAGGAGGGTTCATAGAATGAACTATCCAGGCCATGCAAAAAGAGTAAACACAACGGAAACAACTCAAAGATATGAAATAAACACAGATTCAATCATTCAGTTATCATAGAATTCAAATACAATATGGCCGGCATCATGCGGGCTTACAAGTAGGGATCAAAGGCTTGATTATAGAACATCAGAATATGCGCAAGTTATGGCTTTGAAGCTCCTTTGCACCAAATCTAAACTAAGGATTATGAATCAATCACTAACTTCTTGCCTAGGGATCTATTACATCATTATATATCATCTCTGATACAAAAGATTCCTTGGCATCGGCCAACGAAGGTCACAAACTCCAATGAAGAGCTGTAACGTGTACACGGATAGGTCGGACCTAATCATGTAGAACACCTCCGCAAATGAATGGAATGATGTGTGGATCTCGAGGAAGGTCGGCCACGAACCAAAGATCATTGAATGATGTGTCATTAAGCTCCAAAAGTCAAGGAATGCTCTGCAAGTCGTCTCCTTTAGCTAATTATCAGAGACTGTTAGGATGCTCTGTTATGAGAAAATAGTTGATCTTTTGATAATGATATTTTTATGGTACTTAATCCAAATGCTCTGAATTCTGGGTATGATGTATATGAATGAATCTAAATGTTATGTCTAGCTCTACAAGATGTGAGATGCAACTGCGGGAGAATGTGGACCAAAATATAGAAACTGCTATTGACTGAACTGCCTGAACTAAACTAGAAAATGAAAACAAACTGAACTACAAACAAACTGAAATGCAAATATTTTTGGTTGATACAAGATTGCTCTTGAACCAGGGATGCTTCTGCATCAGACATCCAGGGTTATTGAAAAAGTGAGTCCCTAACTTTGCTGGGGCTAGGGGAGAACCAAGATGGTCCACCTCATCCTAAGAAATCCATGCTGAATCTTCTTCCAGTCTGCCTTTCCACTTCACAAGATATTCTTTTTATTGTCTTCCTCTAGTGCTGTGTCCAACTCTGCTATCCAAAATGTCTTCAATCTGCTCTGATGTTTTGTGTGGTAACTGCTTCTTCAAGTCTTCTTCCATGCTGTCATTGAACTTTGCTTCATGATACTGATAAAGGTCTGCAATGTTGAAAATAGGTGATATACCTAATGTCTCCAGTAACTCCACTTCATATGCATTTCTTGAATCAAACTTTTTGAGTATCTTACAAGGTCCAAACTTCTTCATCTTCAACTTGTTATATGTTCCAACTAGAAATGTTTCTTTTCTTAAGTATACCATTACTTCATCTCCTACTTCAAATTCCTTATGTCTTCTCTTCTCATTTGCCTTTTCCTTATACTTACTTTTCATATCCTCCAAATGCTTCTTCACCTAATTATGCACTATCTTCATGTGATCTGCAAATTCCTTTGCTTCTTCACTTCTCTTTTCTTCCATACTAATGTCTCTCAATTCTGCAACTCCTTTAGGATTTACTTCGGTAACAATCTCAAAAGGTGTTCTTCCGGTACTCTTATTTACTAAATTATTGTATGCAAACTCTGCTTGTGAAAGAATCAAATTCCAACTTCTTGTCTTCTCTCCAACCAAACATCTCAATAAGTTTCCCAAACTCCTATTCACTACCTCTATTTGTCCATTAGTCTGTTGATGAAAAGCTAAATTGAACTTCAAATCTGTCTTCATCTTCTTCCAAATTGTCTTCCAAAAGTATCCAACAAACTTTGTGTCCCTGTCTGAAACTATGGTCTTAGGTAATTCATGTAATCTTACAATCTCCTTGAAAAATAGGTCTGCTACATGCACTGCATCAGTTGTCTTCTTACAAGGTATGAAATGAGCCATCTTTGAAAATCTATCCACCACTACAAATATTGAATCATGTCCTCTCTGTGTCTTCAGCAATCCCATTACAAAATCCATGCTTATGTCTTCCCAAGGTCTCTTCAGTACTGTCAAAGGTTTATACAATCTAGTAGTCTGACTACTCCCTTTTGCAACTTGACAAACTCTACAACTCTGCACAAATTTCCTAACTTCCTTATGTATCTACGGCCAAAAGTAGTTTTCACTTACCAAAGCCACTGTCTTATCAATGCCAAAATGTCTTGCCAATCCACCACTATTTTTCTCCTTGATCAAATTGTCTCTCATTGAACTCTTAGGTATGCACAATTGACTTCCTCTAAACAACATATCTTCCTGAATGAAATAATCCAGCCACTTACTCCTATTTGTCACAATAGGTTCCTTACATGCTATCCAAGGTTCTACAAAATCAGTGTCTCCCTCACACATGTTCTTCAATTCATCAAAACCCAACACTTCAATTCTCATTTCTATCAACAAGTTTCTTCTTCTACTCAACGCATCATCAACTTTGTTTGATTTTCCACTCCTATGCTTCAACACAAAAATCTAACTCTGCATGAACTCTACCCATCTCATATGTCTCTGATTCAACTTACCTTTATTGTTTAAATACTGCAAAGCTTGATGATTTGTATATAGTACAAACTCCTTAGGCAACAAGTAATGTCTCCACTTCTTCAAGGCTTGAATTATGGCATAGAACTCTTGATCATAAACTGAATATCTTCTCCTTGCATCATTCAACTTCTCACTGAAATATACTATAGGTCTACCTTCTTGACTTAATACTACTCCAATCGCATTTCCACTTGCATCACAATCAACTTGAAATACCTTTATGAAATCCGGTAACACCAACACAGGTTGCTCTATCACTTTCTGCTTCAACAATTCAAAACTTTTATCTTCTCCAGATGTCCACTTAAAGTCTTTCTTGTCACCTCTCATTGTCTCTGTCATAGGGTTACATACTGAACTAAAATTTCTGATGAACTTCCGGTAGAAACTAGCTAATCCATGAAATGATCTAACCTCTCCAATACTCTCCGGTGTAGGCCATTCAACAATTGCTTTCACTTTCTCAAGGTCCATCTTTAATCCTTCTGCAGAAATCACAAATCCCAAATATACCAACTCTTCTTTCATGAAACTACACTTCTTGATGTTTATCAACAATTTCTCTTCTCTCAACCTTTGTAAAACTTGTCTAATATGCCACAAATGTTCCTCTTTTGTCCTACTAAAAATTAGAATATCATCTAAGTATACAATCACAAACTTACCCAAGAATTTCTTCAAGACTTCATTCATCAATCTCATGAAAGTACTCGGTGCATTTGTCAACCCAAAAGGCATCACTAACCACTCATACAGTCCTTCATTTGTCTTAAAAGTAGTTTTCCATTCATCTCCTTCTCTAATTCTGATCTGATGGTATCCACTCTTCAAGTCTATCTTTGTGAAATATCTTTCTCCACTTAAACAATTCATGATATCATCCATCCTAGGTAAAGGAAATCTATACTTAACTGTGATCTTGTTTATTACTCGAGTCAGTACACACTATCCATTCTCCATCTTTCTTAGGTTCTAATACTGCAGGTACTACACAAGGACTCAAACTTTCTCTGATCAAACCTTTCCTTAGCAACTCTTGTATCTGTCTATTCAATTCTTCATTTTCTATTGGTGTCATTCTATGTGTTGCTTTGTTAAGCAAACTTGCTCCCGATATAAGATCCATGTGATGATTGATACTCCTTATAGGTGGCAATCCTTCAAGTACATTATCTGATATGTCTTCATACTCTATCAGTAACTCTTTTATCTCCTCTAGTTGTGATTCTTTAGTCTCCTTCTTCAATGTTTCAGGCTTCTTAGGAATCAAAGCATAACACATATTCTCATGTCAGACCATCTAGAAATTTTCTTCCATCTACCAAATAGATTCTAGCATTTCCACATACTTCACTCTTAGGATCATCTTCTAAAGGAATCAAATTAATTCTCTTTCCATTTGCTGTTATAGTGTATGTATTCTTTCTTCCATCATGTATAGCTTTTCTATCATACTGCCAAGGTCTACCCAACAAGATATGACATACATCCATAGGCATAATATCACACAAGACTTCATCATGATAAGATCTAATATGAAATTTCACCAAACATTGTTCACTCACCAGTACCTTATGGTCATCCTGAATCCATGATATCTGATAGGGCTTAGGGTGTTTCAATCTTTCCAACTTCAACTTAGTCACCATCTCCTCTGAAACTAGGTTATCTGAACTACCACTATCAATCACAACTTTACAACACTTACCTCCTTATTTGCATCTTGTCCTGTACAAAATTTTCCTTTGCAGTGGTTCCTCATTTGCTTCAACTTGAAATAGTGCTCTCCTCATCACCAATGATTCTCCTTTCTCCAGCTTACCAACCGAACTAGGTGATCCAACAAGTTCTTCAACATAGGCTGCTCTTCCACTGTTCTTTGTCTTCTTACTTGTACTACCCTGATTACATTCAAATGCTCTATGTCCTTTAGCTCCACACTTGAAATAAGTACCTCTGAATGTTCTCTTATCAAATCCTCTTTCCTCTCTTCTGTATCCTTCATTCCGGTATGCACTAGGGTTTCCTCTCTGGTAAAAATTTCTATCATCTCTCTGATAAGTATTATTATCTCTGTCTTCCTTCTTGAATGTGCTGTCAAACTTGTTCTGCTCTAAATGTGATCTGTCTCCTCTAGAAAATATTCTACCTCTCTAAAATTTACCTCCTCTACCTTTCTGTCTCAGATCTTGTCTTTTATTCATCTTCTCTTCAACTTTCAGGGCAAACTGATATGCTTCTTCCAAAGATTGTCATCCTTACCAAACTCAGTTCTTCTTAAATGCTCAATATCAATCCATTGATGTATCTAGTCACTTTCTCCTTACTTGCTTTAGTATGTCCTATCCTTATAATCATCTTATGAAATTCTTCAGTGTACTCCTTCATAGATTTCTCCTTTTGTCTCAGGTTTTACAATCTTTTCAACAGCTCCAACTCATAGTCAGCAGGTATGAATTGATTCTTCAATTTTGTCACCATACTATCCCACTTTGAAATCTTTTCTTTTCCTCTTTTGTTTCTTTCCAACTATACTTCTTTCCACCATATAGCAGCATGTCCTTTCAATTTTGTCTTTGCAAATTTCACCTTCTCCGAATCTTCAATCTCTTCATACTCAAAGTATTCTTCCATGTCATTTATCCAGTCAATCAACTCTTTAGGGTTCAAATTACCAGTATAATTCGGTACATCAACTCTAGGTCTTCCAATCTTTGAAATAGCTTGCAACATCTTTATTTGATCTGATTCTTCTTCTTCGTCACCTCCTAGGGTTTCGCTAGTTTGTTCAACGGATTGAAATTCTTCTTCATCATCACTTTCAACATTAGGTCTCAGTGTCAACCCTCTTTGTCTATCTTCTTCAACAACATCTAAATGAAGTCACATCATTTTCATCATCTCATCCATTCTACCAGCCATTGTTCCAACAACAACTCTCCTTGGTGGCATTCTTCCTAGGATAAAGTGCAAACTACCTCAAATTTGGCGATCGGGATAAAAGGTGACAACTGCCTCACAATTGGCGATCAGTTGTGACACAAGTAACCTGCCTTAATTCAGTGATATGTCCACAACAAGATCTTATAGGATTTCCTCACCAACTTTGCTCAACTCACTCCCAAAGATTTAAACTTTCACTCTGATACCACTTGGTGCAGTCACGATAGGAGGGTTCACAGAATGAACTATCCAGGCCGTGCAGCAAGAGTAAACACAATGGAAACAACTCAAAGATATGAAACAAACACATATTCAATCATTCAATATATCATAGAATTCAAATATAATTTGGCCGGGATCATGCAGGCTTACAAGTAGGGCTCAAAGACCTGATTACAGAACATCAAAATATGCGCAAGATATGGCTTTGAAGCTCCTTCTCGCCATATCTAAACTAAGGATTATGAATCAATCACTAATTGCTTGACTAGGGATCTATTACATCATTATTTATCATTTCTGATACAAAAGATTCCTCTGTGTCAGCCAAGGAAGGTCACAAACCCCAATGAAGAGCTGTAACATGTGTACACGGATAGGTCGGACCTAATCATGTAGAACACCTCTGCAAATGAATGGAATGATGTGCGGATCTCAGGGAAGGTTGGCCATGAACCAAAGATCATTGAATGATGTGTCATTAAGCTCCAAAAGTTGAGGAATGCTTTGCAAGTCTTCTCCTTTAGCTGATTATCAGAGACTGTCAAGATGCTCTGTTATGAGAAAACAATCGATCTTCTGATAATGATATCTTTCTAGTACTTAATCCAAATGCTCTAAATTCTGGGTATGATGTCTATGAATGAATCTAGATGTTACGTCTAGCTCTGCAAGATGTGAGATGCAACTGTGGCAGAATACAGACCAAAATACAGAAACTTCTACTGACTAAACTACCTGAAATGAACTGGAAAATGAAAACAAACTGAACTACAAACAAACTAAAATGCAAATGTTTTTGGTTGATGCAAGATTGCTCTTGATCCAGGGATGCTCCTACATCAGGATTTCAGTCCACATTCCTCCACGAGTGGTTATTTCAATTTGTGGTTTGAAGGTGTTGTAAACACATATGAGAAGTATCTAATTCCAGATTTGTAGAGTCTGAAGTCTATCAGAAGATCATTTACAAGCTTCCAAGTATCGACATTTAGTTTGACAGTGTTTCACAAAGACAAAGTCAATAGTTCTGAGATCTGCATCTTGCCACACAAAAATATTATGACCTGTGGTTATGAAGGTATGATTGGTGATGCATATTGAATGTTTGGTATGAATTTCAGAGTCTTGTGTATTCCGCATTGGGAGTTGTGATATGATAGATATGATGGTTGAGTATATACTTAAGGATGAGGCTGACACACAGTTGGATCGATGTGTGGTAAAGGTATTTTGTTTAGATCATCATCCTAAGTGGTTCTATAATAGGTCCACACCTATATGAAGGTTCTTGAAGGATTGTATAGGTTCAGATTGCTGTTTATGTAAAAGATCAAGCTGACAAAGTATAACTATTGTGTACACATTTCATATTTGGCATACAGACCTAGTTTTGAGTTAAATCTTGTTGTGGATATATATATACTTGATAGATTTCAATGTTGGAGATATACGACATGCAAATGTGTTGCAAAGTTGTTGTGTATGCGATTCTTGTGATCCAAAAAGTGCAGTAAAGGTTTAGAAGACTGAAGAACAGAGCATATGTGAATAGGTTTGAGAAAGATAGAAAACATAATGAAGACCTTTGAATCTATATTTTGAACTATCAATGGAACTATATTCTAGCATTCAGTAGATGCAATTGTAACAGTTCTTTCTTGGCAGTGAGCCACCCTTTCTCTATCTTCTATTCTTTATGGTAGTGAGCACCTCCTTGGATAGTGAGTCCTTGGGCAGTGAGCATTTATGTAATCCAATTTTGATATTATAATAAATTGTGAGCTAACACTCACCATGGTTTTTCCCTTTTTGGGTTTTCCATGTAAACATCCTGGTGTCTATGTGTTATGACTTTACTGCTGCTCTTCTTATGTTTATTTTGATTTCATATTATTGAATTCAGTAAATGGATTAAAGAACATGTGAAGGAATGGTTTTATAGAATACTGATTCACCCCCCTCTCAGTATTCCTTGTGTTCACCAAGGGGCCCATAGTCTATATACAATTGCTCAAAGCTTTGGACACTAAGCACCATGAATGTTTCATAGTTTATAATATAGTATATAAGAAAACATTGATGATCACATAAAATAGATAATAGAATGTGAATAAGGAGTGAGATTCAAAGAGGGAGGGATGAGATGATCTTGAAACTTAGAATTAAGGTATGTTGAAATGATTTCTATATGAAGTATTGGTGACTTAATTTAACCAAAGAAGATAATGAGCATGTATGTTAATATCTTATTTGAATGCACACATAGAAAATTTATTGATTAGCTATGGACATGGTGTCTTAGGTTGAGCTTGGGTATAAATAGGGAGTTCTCAAAACAACGTTGACTTTGGACAAGATTTGAAACATGGATATGCAAACATATTTCTAATTCAATATTTTCAATAATGTTAATGAACAAATGAAGATCACAATTAACATATGGATAGTGTTTATAAGTTAGAGGCTCTTGTAGTTCTAGGTCTGATGAATCCTTGATTAAGGTGAATCTATAATGTTGGATATACATGAAGGGTATATTAAAGGATGTAATATAACATTTGAAAGCATACAAAAAATTTCAAAGTATTGATATTTGTTAGGACATAGAGAAACAAGAATAGATTTTAACAATCAACAACTCAATAGCCCAGTTTTCAGCTTTGGTTATCTCTCTTTTATCCTTAGATTATTGATTAGATCTAATGTTTTCTCAACAAAATTTGTTTCTTTACATGAGAAGGAAATTTTCTCATAGGCACAAGTTTGTTTATGGCTTATATAGCCTTAAAAATGATTAAAAAAACATCTTACAATTCAAACCATATGTCTAGGAAATTTCTAAATTTTTTATGTATTTGCTATTACTATAGGTACAATGTGTCTAAAGTATGTATCTTGTCATATTTAAATCTAATTTGGATGTTCTATGTTGATTATGGTTTTATAATGTAAATGGGTCATTGGTAATAGGGAAGTCCTTAGAACTTGTAAAATTGGGTTTGTTGTCTCATAGGTTAGGGTGAATATACAAGGTTGGATATACACAAGGAGTATATTAAAGACTGGTTAATATGAAATTTGAAAGTATATAGCACAATTTAGAAAGGAAGGCCTAATCATTAGGATCTGATACCAAATGTGATATCCTTTTCACCCAAGTAACGTTCATTTACTGAAAAGTTATTATTTTCTTAACAACTATAAAGTCCTCATAGAATATTTAACACATTTTAAGGTAAATTATTTGAAATAAAAATAAATTAATCTATTTTCCATATACTCAATAAACATTAAAACATAGAAAATGACATTGTACAACCAAATATTTCATCAATAAACTTTAATAACAATCAATTTACAACAATAATTAAATCAATGCAACATTTGTAACATTTACTGCAAATAAATATATAGATCACTTATCTATGAAGCACTGAGATGCTGTTATATGACACTCAGAGGAATGATCATAGGTCTCAGCTATTCCCAACAAAGAAGCACCCCTGGAGGAACTGGTTCTTACATAGAACCAACCATGCCTCACGACATAAAACACGATCCTGGCCAGGACACTCTCGGGTGTATGCTGTACCCCAAGTTGGACACACTCTATCTGCCCCTTCTCCAAATGCTTAGTGCCCAGCCAAAGACCCTAATCATCACTCCTTTTTGCCCTCTGATTCCTATATACTTTCTTGTATACTTTTCCTGTATACTTTTCTTGTATCAAATCTATAATCCTTATCTTTTGTGATTTCTTGCCTTTCTTTCCTTATCTTTCCTTGAGTGTTCTCCATGCCCATTTCAAGTCTCACACAAATCCCTTATATAACCTTTTAAGTGTGATTTCTAAACCATCACACCTTTTCACAAAGGTTGTCATTAATAATGGTTTAATAAACATAATAACTCCTCCCTTTTAAAGGGGTTTTTTCATAATTATTATTTATTTATCTCCATTTTAACCAAAGGATCATAATATCCTTTATTTTCCATCTCCCTTCTAATTATAAAGGGTAAATAAACTTTATCCTCTTATAATTTTAGAGGGTTATTCATAAATATCTTTCTTTTCCATTTTGGAGAAAAAGTCACATAACAAAAATAATGTAGTTTTGAGAGCTTCACTACCTACCTACAATGGTGGAGGGGACTCACAAGTCACTTCCCTTGGCCTATCCTTGAAAAATAACTCATCAGCATCTTCATTCAAAATATTAACCAAGAGATGGCATTTCACCTCCAAGTGCATTGCATCTCCACATTTGATGAGATTATCAAAAAGGTGGTCACCATTGGAAAAGCCCTTATCTCTAAAGGTTTGGTCAAGATCTACAACAAAGACAAAAACAACAACCAGATAAACAACAAACCAAAATTTTGGGCCAAGAACAAACATGTTGTTAGTGATGGGGTCACTGTCATAAAACATGTGCAAACAATAAACAAATCTCAAGAAAATCAAACCATTAAAAATATCCAAAAGTTGAACAATGTATCAATCCCACAAGGACAAATGAAACCATCTCAAAATAATCCAAAATGCAAGTACACAGGCTCTTTTGGGGGACCCATGGAGGTCATACGTATTCCACAAATTGGTCCAATTGAACATGGTCACATTCCCTACAACTAGACATTCAAAGAAATGAAGCCTAAACATGTGTGTAACAAAGAAAATGAATGTTGTGAATACCACCACATAAAAGGCCATTCCCCTAGTAAATGCATGAAGCTTAAGAACTACATCCAAGATCTTGTAAACCATAGTGAGATTGAAGTAGAAGGAAACTCATCCTCCTTGTCAAACAAATAGTTGGGCATGTGTCAAAATCCTCTTCCAAAGCACGACTAATCCAATTCATCCCAACCATCTACCTCTAACTAAGGTTAATCCCAAAATAATCACACCAATAATGTTTACTAGAATAAAACCCCTCATTCCTATGATACTGTCATAGGGCATATCAACTCTGATTGCATGCGAGTTGCAACCATAAAGATCAAATCCAAATTCTTCAACTACGTCATCACTATGTGGTGTGGTAGGGTCATTATCCAAGGACCTTTCTCATCCTCCTCATAGGCTACCTAATATAATCTATTAGAGCATTTTGGGAAGACTCCAACGTAGATATCCATTCTGGAGCTCCTCAAGATGTCACCCATCCATAGAGATATATTAGAACACACCTTACAAGAATCTTGAGTTTCGAATAACATCGACCCTAAGTAATTCCAAGCCCTTGTGGGCCATCTATCATCCACCTATCAACTCACATTTAGTCAAATTGAAATGCCTCCCATCGATCTATCCCACAATAAAGCCCTCCACATCAAGGTTCTGATCACCAAACATAAGGTATAATGAGTCCTCTTGGATAATGAATATGGATTAAACCTATGCACTCTCCAAATCATAAAATAGTTGGGATATTTTGTGGCTGACTTGGAACCATAGGTCATTAATATCAAGGCCTACAATAATTCAAAGAGAATATGAAGGCACCATATGCCTTCCTATTCAAGTGGGGCTCATCTTGCAACAAATGATGTGTCATGTTGTTGATCACGATCTTCCATACAACCTCCTCCTTAGCTACCCATGGCTCCATGCCATGTAAGTCATCCCCTTCACATACCATCAATGCTTGAAATTCCCCCACAGTGGAATAGAAGTAACTATTCATGTTGATCCACAACCCTTCAAGTATTATAAAGCCATGGAGGCTTCATATCACAAACCCATCATTTCCCTAGTACTGACATTGCTAATCACAACAAGGTCAAAGCCTCCTCTTCATATGTTGACCCCCACACCCTTGCATCCACTTCGTTGCCTTCCCAAAATCCCAAATCCACAAAGATCAATAGCATCAACAAGGGATGTGGAGAATATGAGCTACAAAATGCCTTTCATGTAAGCAAATTACCTCTTTCTCCATGATCCTATGGTGATCCTCAATAGTGAACTCATCTAAAGACACTAAAAACCAAACAATTTGGGAACACCAACTTCACATCTGCAAGCACATTAGCTGAAGAGAAGATTGAGGCTTCCAGAGACTCCTGGTTGTACAAAGATGAATCAGATAACAAAGAATCTGGACTTGGCTATGGGCGATCCCACAATAGTGTGTCACACTTTTTGGCCTAAGTGGGATGCTCAAAATCATCATTTTTCAATTTGTGTCAATTATAGGGGACAAATGGTCAAGAATTTAAGGATGATGTAAACTAATGAGTTGTGGCATTTTCTTTGTAGATTCAAGCTATAATTTTTTTAAATTTTAAAAGAATTATTTCTATCATTTTTTATTTTGTTTTCAATCAATTTTTTATTTTTCAATCATTTTATTGAGTGACATTATTCCATAACGCATAACTTTCACTAAAAATAAAAAAATCCATGATTTATTGGAATTAGACTTAACTCTACTATTTAGTGAATGGATATTTTTTGGTAATTTTTTATTAAATAATTTATTTATTATTAATTTTTGAATTATTACTTAGACTTATATTACACATTTCTCTTAGCACATATATCACAAAAATTTCTCATTGAAACAAGGACATCTATGTGGAGTGCAGTACATTTTTTTGAGATTTTTCTAATAATGTTTGTTATTTTTCCTAGTGTTTTGAATAAAGGTCAATATGTTTTCGTAATAGGCCTACATTCATTATAAAATTAAAAATATTAAATTAAAGAAAACATAATACATGTTATAATTTTTGGAAAGCTAATAATAAGGGCTATGTGCTTAGAAAATGACATTTCCAAATGATTTCATTTTATCCTTGAAAAGGTTAAACAAAATTACCTTTTTGTTAGCATTTTGATAGGTGTAGGGGAGACTCAGTTGGGGGTTTGATTTAAGCCTAGGGGATTCTATTTGAGGGGGTTTGATCCAACCCCTTCAATTAAACTCCCTTAGATGGAACCCCTCTAGGCTTAAATCATTATTTTTTCTAAAAACTATGTGATTTCAAGCAAAAATTAGGATGTCCCAAAAGTGGGACACACTATTATGGGATTAGCCCTACCTGACACAAAATTGTTCTATCCCATTGTACATCTATGAAAATGTGAACTACAAGGTTAAGGTCCTTGGCCTCCATGGGCAAGGCATCATCAAGCTGAGTCAGGTAGAGTATTTTTCCAATCATTGTGAACTAGGGTACATGCCTCTTGGTCTAGAAACTAATTAACCTCATGTTGCTTCTATGAGTACAAAATAACTCTCTAACATCATTGAAAACACCATGGGTAGAACCATCTTACCCCATTTCAAAGACCTTGATGTCTACTACCTCTTTTTAAAAATGCCATCCTTACAATCAACCTACCACTGTAATATCCCGACCTTACCAATTGGGACCAATAAGATCCTATGTCTCTTGACACCTTTCAGAATGTAGAGGCTATTGCAAAATTATTGGGGCTCCATGATGGTATTCCTCCAAGTGACCACAAATCAGGCTTTGAAACCAACCTTGATGTCACTGCCTACTTTGGGGAGCATGAAGAGTTCATTAGTCATAAAAATTAAACATCAATAAATAAAAAAAGCAAAAATGAAATGTCCCCTAGTGAAAACCTCTCTAAGGTACTCTCAGACACAAAAGAGAAAAATAAAGACGTGTCTATTGGTGAAAACCTCCCTGAGGCAATAATATATGAGTAACTCAACCTTCTGCTAGCACCTTCGCATTGGCAAGATTGCTTTGTGATCTTGGTTGAGAAAACACAAGAAATAAACTTGGGAATAGAAAAGGATTCAAAGATCACATATATGGTTGCATCCCTCTCATCTACAGAGAAACAAAACAAACCAACTATCCTATAGGGGCATCAAATGTTTTTACTTGCTCCTATATTGACATTCCAAGATTGGATCCCTCCCTCATAGTTCACCGCCTTGTGGTCCATCCTGATGCAAACTTGGTAAAGAAAAAACTTAGAAAAATGCACCCACAAATCACCCTTCTTGTGAAAGATGAATTACAAAAATTCATTGAACTAGGATCATAGGCCTAATTGACTACCCTGAGTGGATCTCTAACATCTTTCTAGTTAACAATAAACCTACAGGCATCCGAGTTTACAACGACTTCAAGGACCTTAAAAAACCTATCCTAAGTATGACTTTCCACTTCCTAACATTGAGACCATCATCGATCTCACAGTAGGTCATGAGATGATCTACCTCATGGATGGGTTCTCTGGGTATAATTACATCTAGCTTTCCCCTAAAGATCAACACAAAATAACATTCACAACACCTTGGGGCCCTTTCTACTAGATCAATTTATATGTCATTCGGGTTGAAAAATGTAGAGGCTACATATTAGAGGGCAATGATAGTTGTCTTCCAAAACATACTTCAAGACATCATGGAAGACTATGTAGATGATCTTAGAAAATCCAAAATAAGAGAAGGGCACCCTCACTATTGGAAGTATGAGTAGTAAGTGTTGTCATTGATGTCAACACATAAGGAAGTTATTTGAGGAATTAGTACAAGTGTAGAATTGCTTTATCTCTCAAGAACAATGTAGCGTTTTGCTCTGCATATCCTATAGATTGAATATCTTTGCTTGCAGATTGGAAGTAATGTTAAGGGATGTCTGTAGATGCTATGTTTCAAGTTTGAGCCTCTGATATGAAGATTTGAGCGAGTTCTGTTCACTAGTGTAAAAATTGCTTTTCTATGTATTTAATGGTGATAGGGAGAATGTATTCTGCTTTGCATTTCTCTGCATTCAAGTTTCACAGTCTGCGGTCCTAAAATTAAGCTTGTGAATGTGCCTTTAGTTCAAATGGTTCATGATTTGGTGATCCGTAAACAATCTTTCATTTATGGCAGTGGTTGATAGTAATGTTCAAGTGCTCTAGTTTGAAGAATCTTATGGATAAAGTGGTTAGAGGTTGTGGGGATGTTCTTGGTGATTGTAAAATGCTTGTAGGAGTCTCTAGATCATGTTCCTACCTTTTGATTGATCCACAAAGTATAATCTAGATCATTAATGAAGCATGTTCTTGAAAGTTTTAGTGTTAACTCCAATCTTGGCCGACTTGGTTGTTTTCACTACTTGCGGATATGATTTGAAGATTGTGGAAGCATATTGTTGCGTGGAAGATTGCATTTGAGTCCTAGCTAAGGCTTCACATTCATTTCTCTTCTCCCCTAATTCATTTAGGTCTAGACCTATCTTAATGCATGTATGTATGTTTGCCGACCTTGGAGATCATTCCAAAGTTTGATGATTGTAATGCCGACCTTGATGTAAATTCCAAGGTTGATGAATTATATAAAAACATGAAATGAAGTCATGAATTGAGGTAAGGGATGCGAAAATGAAAAGATAATTGTGAAGTGTAAAAGCAGAGCAGAGTAGAGGATACTTATTGTGCTTCAATGGAACTAAATTCTGGCATAGTGTAGATGCTATTATATCAATTCACTAACTTTGGTAGTGAGCCACCCACTGGCAATGAGCCACCCCATTAGCAGTGAGCCTCTTCTTGCAGTGAGCAATTTTGGAAGTGAGCATCTTATTTTTGGTATTGTTATAACATATTATATTGTGAGCTAAAACTCACAGTGGTTTTTCCCCTATGGGGTTTTCCATGTAAAAAATTTGGTGTCTCCTGTGTCTCCTATGTGAATGTGTTCAAGTGTCTGTTTCATGTTTTTATGGTTAAAATACAAACACAGTGTTGATTGGTTAATGTGTTAATGGTTTTGAAATATTGGTTACAACTAATTCACCCCCCTCTCAGTTGTATTGCACTTTTCAACAATTGGTATCAGAGTGAGGGTTCCTTGGTAAAGAGTCGAACAGCTTGAGGTAGATTCAAGATGGCGCATAAGAGGGAGTCACCACAATTCGACAAAATAAATTATGCCCTTTGGAAGGTACGAATGAAAAGTTATCTTATTTCTCTTGGATATAATGTCTGGAAGATAACAAAGAAAAAGTATACTATTCCTCAAAATGGTCGATCGGATGATGTTGAAATTAAATAGTATGAATTTAATGGAAAAGTTAGAGATGCTCTGTTAAATGCCTTATCTAACAATGAGTTGGTGAAAGTTATGGATGTGGAGTCTGGTCATGAGATCTGGGATAAGTTGAAAAGTTTATATGAAGGAGATGATTTTGTAAAGAGTGCCAAATTACAAAACCTGAAGGTGAAGTATGAATCCCTGAAGATGAGTGAAGATGAAAACATAACTATGTACATGCAGAGAGTTGATGAAATTGTTAATAGAATCAAAGGTCTTGGAGGTACTACTAATGAGGAAGGGGTTGTGATGAATATTCTTAGGTCATTGCCTAAATCATATAGTCACAAGGTGGCAACAATTGAAGAAGTCATGAGTGTGCAAAAGATTACAAAGGACTAGTTGCTTGGGAAAATTATAGCTTTTGAAATGAGAGAATTTGGTGATGCTCTACCAAAGATTGAGACTGCTTTCAAAGACAACACTTTAGAAAAGACTTCAAGAGCTTAGAAATATGTTGTGGAATCTGATGATGACCTAGATGAGTTTGAATCCAATTTTACAAACAGAATGCAAAGAGGTTCTGGTAAGTACAAAGGCAAATTAGCATTCAAATGCTTTTCTTGTGGTAAGATTGGTCACTATGCATCTAGATGTCTAGAGAGAATTGAAAGAGGTAAGAAGAAATTTGAAAGTAGACCTAGAATTATCAAGAAATACTTTATGTTAGAGATCTTGATGATGATGCTGTAACAGACGATGAGTCTGATGATAATAGTACTAGTACAAATGAGTACTTGTTTATTTCTATTAAGGAAGAACCTATGTCTACTAATCCTACTAGCTGTGTGAAGGAAGAAAAACCAGTGGAAGAAAGTGCTCTATCTGTCCAGGTTGAGAAGGATAAGGATGAATGGATTATTGACAGTGGATGTTCAAATCACATGACCAGTGACAAAAGTAAGTTTGTAAGTTTGGAAAAGTATGATGGTGGATTGGTTAGGTTTGGAGATAATGCAACTGGTAAGATCTGTGGAAGAGGATCTATTTCTTTTGATGTCAAGAATAATACAAATGATGTTCTATATGTGAAAGGTCTAAAGCATAATCTTTTGAATGTTGGTTAGATGTGTGATAAAGGGTATGATATGAGATTCAAGCACAATGCATGTAAGATCATGGAAAGCTCCAGAACAATGATTGCAACTGGTAAGAAAACTAGAGGTAATATTTATCACTTGAGGGGAATTGATAATTGTTGTTTGTTGGCTCAGACATATGAGAGTTGGTTGTGGCATAGAAGGATGTGTCATAGCAATTTTGATAACTTGGTGAAGATAAGCTCAGTTCAAGCTGTGAGAGATTTGCCTAAATTGGTGAAACCTGCCAATACAATCTACAAGGAATGTCAACTGGGAAAACAAACAAAGACAAGTTTCAAGAGAAAAGAACAATTTTTTGCTAGATTACTTAAGCTAGTGCATACAAATCTGTGTGGTCCTACAAGAACAAGGAGTTTGCAAGGAGATAGGAACTTTATGTTGCTTATTGATGATTATTCTAGAATGACATGGGTCACTTTTCTAAAAGAGAAATCAGAAGCACTAAACAAGTTCAAAGCTTTTAAGGCAATGGTTGAGAATGAGTTAGAATTGAGGATCAAATGCTTAAGGTCTGATAGAGGAGGTGAGTTCACATCAAATGAATTTAACATTTTTTGTGAAGAGCATGAGATAAAAAGATAATTGTTTGCTTCTAGGACTCCTGAGCAAAATGGAGTTGTTGAAAGAAAGAACAGAATAGTTCAAGAGGCTGCTAGGTCAATGATGATGAAAGCTAACCTACCAGAAGTGTATTGGAGAGAAGCTATACACACTTTTGTCTACATTCAAAACAAAGTCCAAGTCAAAGGTAATGGCACTAAAACTCCTTATGAATTGTGGTATGGAAGAGTTCCCACAGTGAAATATTTCAAAGTTTTTGGAGGCAAATGTTATATCAGAAGAGATGAAGAATTAGGCAAGTTTGATGCTAGATGTGAAGAAGGTATTTTCCTTGGATACTCTACTAAGACTAAGGCCTACTGGTGCTACAATAAAAGATTGAAAAAGGTCATTGAAAGTGCTAATGTGAAGGTTGATGAAGAGAAAGAAATAGCATCAGATCTGAGAGGTTATGAATCAGATGAACCTATTGTCATAGTCATTAAAGAAAAGGTGGAACAAGAACAAAAGGAGAATCAAGCTGAAGAAGAAAATGGTGAAGAAGAAAAGGCTCCAGAAAATGTTGCTAAGACTCCCAGGTATGTAATAATTAATCATTTTGAAGATCAAATTATTGGTGACAAAAGCAAAGGGGTATTGACAAGGAAAAGAGTTGCAGAAGAATAGGTGAACTACTGTTTGCTTTCACAGATTGGAACTAAAAATGTAAGTGAAGCTTGCAAAGATGAAAGTTGAGTAAAAGACATGAAAGAAGAGCCGATGCATATAGAAAAGAATCAAACCTGGGAATTGGTCCCTAGAGCTGCTGAATGTGGTTGGAACCAAATGGGTCTTAAGAAACAAGATGAATGAAAGTGGTGAAGTGGTAAGAAACAAAGTAAGACTAGTATGTAAAGGATATTCTCATGTTGAAGGCATAGATTTTGAAGAAACTTTTGCTCCTGTGGCAAGAATTGAAGCAATACGAATGTTTTTGGATTTTGCTGCTCACAAAGATGTCAAGGTGTACCAGATGGATGTGAAATCTGCCTTCTTGAATGGAGAACTAGAAAAAGAAGTTTACATTGAACAATCGAAAGGATTTCGATTATCAAACAAAGGTGACATGGTGTGCAGATTGAAGAAAGCCATGTATGGACTCAAGAAAGCTCCCAGAGCCTGGTATGCAAGGTTGGACAAGTATTTGATGCAATTAGGGTTCAACAAAGGTACTGCAGATAGTAATCTCTATTTTAAAATCAATTATGATCAAATTCTTATTGTTGTAGTCTTTGTTGATGATATTATCTTTGGAGGCAATGAAGGTATGTGTAAGAAATTTACAGAGGAAATGCAAAAGGAATTTGAGATGTCTATGTTGAAATTAGGGCAGACAACTGAGGGGGGGTGAATCAGTTGTCACAAAACTTTTATGTTTTTTTGCACTTAATCTTCTTTACCACTTATTAACAGATTAATGATATAACCATGAAAGCATGAATTGACAACACATGAGAAGAAACATAATCAACACACATAACACCAGGATTTTTACGTGGAAACTCGGTTAAGGGAAAAACCACGGTGGGGGTTAACCCACAAGATTTATTCTCTATTAAAAGAATAGAAAAATGGGAAGGCACTTATCTTCAGGTGCACTACCCAGAGCTCACTACTCAAAGGAGGCTCACTGCCTACAAGAACATTCACAATGTTAACACTGAAAGGTTGAACTGAGAAACATCTTCTTCATGCAAGGTTCAGTTCCATTGAAGCACACAACACCTCTGCTCTGCTCCCACTCGCTTCCTTGCTATATCCGCATCTTCGCTCACCACACCACATTTCCATGACTTCACAACACTTATTTATATATGTCATCGACTTTGGAATGAACATCAAAGTCGGCCAAACGATCATCTATCTACAACATTCTCCAAGATAGTTACAAGCAATTACAATCACAAGACTTAAAATGCTTCATGCGAATCATCACACTATCAACCAAACATAGCTGGGACTTGAATCTTCCTTGAACAACATGCCACACTCCATAGAACTCTTCTTAGATCATTGGCAACATGCACCAAGCATCTAGTCAGCCAAGACTAGAAAGAACAACAACACCTAAGGAGAAATCTTCAACCACGAGCTCAATCCTCAATGTGAACCACCAACATAATAGGCACATGATCTAGAGACCACCACAAGCACAATGAAATCAACAAGAACAACGGCATCACCTCAAATCACCAGAAACACTTGCATCTTCATCTAGGAAATTAAGAACACTAACTGTCATGACTGTCACACTAGAAAGATTACTTGTGGACCTCCAAACCACAAACCACTTGAGTTAAGGACACACACCAACACCCCAAACATACATCTAGATCTACAGACCATAATATTCCAATGTAGAGCAATCTAGACCATGTTTCTGTCACTCTGTTACTTCTGAACAACTGTAAAACCCAGTTCTATTCAGATGACCATAACTTCACCCATCCTCCATGCGGACCTCTCAAATCTTGACTAGAGGAACTTCAGACAATCCTCTACACAACCCTTTGGTCCATAGACTCTGATCTTTGTCTTACTAGAAATGCTGAGCAATCTACTTTACTGAACTGCACTATCTTCACTGTCTCTGACAAAGAGATATGTTGACATCAATGACAACACATCATACACACATATTTGCAACAATCTCCCCGTTTGTCATTGATGGAAACATATGATGTGAAAAACTGATTCAACCATTAAGACAAGAACTTTTCCCCTTTCTCTTATCACACCTGCAACCACTTTCTTCACTGCTCCCCCTTTCACCAGCAACTACTTACTTCCATCCAAGTTTTTCACATGACTTCTCTCTCCCTTTGACATCAATGGCAAAGGGCACATATTTGCAATCATCTCTCACCCTTTTTGTTTCTTAGACAAAGCCAAACTAAACTCCAGAATTAACATACTGACTACTCCCCCTAAGTAGCATCCTCTTAACACCAATCCATATCACAAGATATGACTATGAGTTTCATCGGACTGATGCACACTAGTGCACCTTAGTTCTAAACAGGAGGGGTAATCACCCATAGCTTGCCTCTAAGATACTCAAAAGTGTCCTTAGGTAGATGCTTAGTGAATATATCCACAATCTGATCCTTTGAAGGAACAAACTCCAATCTGACTTCATTCTCATTTACCTTCTCTCTCAAAAAGTGAAACTTGATGGATATGTGCTTTGTCTTTGAATGCAACACTGAATTATTTGAGATGTTTATTGCACTTGAATTATCATAGAAGATTGTAACAGGCTCTTCAAACACAATTCTGATATCCTTTAACATTTGCTTCATCCACAAAACTTGAGTACAATTGCTTGCTACTACTATATACTCTGCCTCTGCAGTAGATAGAGATATTGCCTCCTACTTTTTGCTCAACCAAGAAACCAATCTCTTTCCTAAGAAAATGCACCACCACTAGTACTCTTCCTGTCATCCACATCTCCTCCCCAATCAGCATCTATATATGCATGAAGAGTGAAATCATCATCCTTAGGATACCATAAGCCATAATCAGATGTTCCCTTCAGATATCTAAAAATTCTTTTGGCTGCTACAACATGAGATTCTCTAGGATCAGCTTGAAATCTAACAACAAGGCCAACTGCATTCATAATATTAGGTCTGGTATGAGTCAGATAAAGTAGTCCTCCAATCATTGATCTATACCTTTTCTAATCTGCCTTGGGGGAATCATCATCTTTACTCAACTTACATCTAATTATCATAGGAGTACTCACTGGTTTTGAATCCTCCATTCCAAACTTTTTCAACAACTCTTTCACATACTTAGACTGAGATATGAAGATGCCCTTATTTGACTGAATGATTTGCGGACCTAAGAAGAAATTCATTTCACCAAGCATGGACATCTCAAATTCACTTTGCATCTGATCATCAAATTTTTTACACATGCTCTCATTTCCACCAAAGATGATATCATCAACAAATACCTCAAGAATCAAGATGTGTTCATGATCAATTTTGAAATAAAGATTACTATCAGCTGTGCCTTTGCTAAAACTTAACTTTTGCAAATACTTATCTAATCTTGCATACCAAGCTCTTGGGGCTTGTTTAAGTCCATACAATGCTTTCGTCAACCTGTAGATCATATCTCCTTGATCAGACAACTAGAATCCTTCTAGTTGCTCAATGTAGACTTCTTCCAAATCTCCATTTAGGAATGCTGAATTGACATCCATCTGGTAAACTTTGAAATCTTTGTAAGCAGCAAAGGCAAGAAATAATTTGACTGCTTTGATTCTTGCCATCGGAGAAAAAATTTCTTCAAAATCAATTCCCTCTACCTGAGAATATCCATTGCACACCAATCTTGCTTTGTTTCTCACAACTTCACCATTATCATTCAATTTATTCTGGAAGACCCATTTAGTTCCAATTACATTTTTGTTTTCAGGTCTAGGAACAAGATCCCAAGTATGATTCTTTTCAAATTGCATTAATTCTTCTTCCATTGCTTTTACCTAGCTTTCATCATTACAAGATTCATTCACTGATTTTGGTTCAATCTTTGAAATCAAACAATACTCCTCTTGTTCTTCAACAATTTTTATTCTAGTTTGAACACCTTTATTTTTATCTCCTATGATCTGATCTTCAGAATGATTCAACCTTACATACCTGGGAGTTTTGGGATTATCTTAAACTTTTGATTCTTGAACTTGTTCCTCAGCATTTGTACTGGCTTCTTGAGTCACTGGATTCTCTAGAGCAATTTGAATATGAGTTTGAGGACTTTCATTTTGATCATCTGATTCATATCCACAAGACTTGGAAGGTCTCTCCTTGCTTTCATCAACCTCCACATTAGCACTTTCAACAATCCTTTTCAATCTCTTGTTAAAGCATTTCTTTGGTTAGAATAACCCAGAAATATTCCTTCATCACACCTTGCATCAAACTTGCCTAGATCTTCATCTCTTTTAATATAGCATTTACTACCAAAAACTCTGAAGTATTTCACATTAGGAGCATTACCAAACCACAGATCATAAGGAGTTTTAGCAGTATTACCTTTGATTTGCACCTAGTTAAGAGTGTAGACAGCAGTACTCACAGCCTCTCTCCAATAGACATCTGGAACATTTTCTTCCATCATCATGGTTCTAGCAACCTCTTGAATAGTCCAGTTCTTTCTTTCCACAACTCCATTCTGCTAAGGAGTCCTTGGAGCAGATAACTGTCTTCTTATTCCATGCTTTTCACAAAATGCATTAAACTCACCAGAGGTAAACTCTCCACCTCTGTTAGATCTCAGACACTTTATCTTCACACCAATCTCATTCTCCACCCTAGCCTTGAACACCTTGAATCTATCAAGAGCCTCTAATTTCTCTCTCAAGAAAGTGACTCACATCATTTGGGAGTAATCATCAATCAGCAACATAAAGTATCTGTCTCCTTGCAAACTCCTAACTCTGGAAGGACCACACAAATTAGTGTGCACAAGTTCCAACAATCCACTTGAAAATTGTTCTTTACTTTTGAATGTAGTTCTGCTCTGTTTGCCCAACTGACATTCCTTACCCATGCTATCAGCAGGTTTTACAAGCTTGGAAGATCACTCACAGCCTGAGTAGTACTTATCTTGACAATATTATCAAAGTTTACATGACACATTCTCCTATGCCATAACCAACTCTGATCAATCTGAGCAATCAAACAACTCTTACCAGTACCACTTAAATGAAAGATATTACCTCTAGTCTATGTACTAGATGCAATCTCAGTTCTGAAGCTTTCCAAATTCTACATTTTCCATCCTTGAATCAGAGATCATACCCTTTGTCAACCAACTGTCCAACACTGAGAAGATTATGCTTCAACCCTTCTACATACAAAACATAATTAGTGTTATGCTTACCATCAAGAGAGATGGATCCTCTACCATGGATTCTACCAACTGAATTGTCTCAAAACTTCACAATTCCACCTTCATATCTTTTCATACTTACAAACTTACTTTTATCACCTATCATGTGATGAGAACATCCACTGTCAATCACCCATTCATCCTTTTCTTCAACTTGAGCAGCCAAGGCACTTTCCACATTCACACATCTAGCAGATTTAGTAGGCACCGAATCTTCTTCTTTGATAGTAATGAACACCCATTCATTTCTAGAGGTACTTCCCATATAAGATTCTTCTTCTATGACTCCTTCATCATTAGCTTCTTGGACATAGTAGCATTTCTTTTGAACCCTAGGTCTGTTAGGGTTTGTATTTGAAACTCTCTCCGGACATCTTGAAGCAAAATGACCGATCTTATTGCAAGCAAAACATTTGAAAGGCAACTTTCCTTCATACTTACTGGATCCTCTTGGTAATCTTTTGGAAATAAGGGCTTCAAGTTCTTCAAGCTCTATTTCATCTTCTTCAAGTTCCTTCCTTGCCTTCTCATATCTGGTTAGTCTTCTTGAAGAGCTTTCACCTAGATCAAATCTTTGCTTCTCAAAAACATTGGCCTTGAAAGCAGATTCTAATTTAGGAAGAGAATCACCAAACTCACTCATTTCAAATGTTGAAAGCTTGCCAACCAACTGATCCCTTGTAACAATTGTCATAGTCCTGATCTCCTCAATAGCAACAACTTTATGCTTGTATGAAGCAGGTAAGGATCTGAGTACTTTGGCAACAATCTCTAATTCTTCTAGTATTCCACCAACACTCCTGATACTGCTCACAAGTTCATTCACCTTCTACATATAGGAAGTGATGTTTTCATCTTCACTCATCCTCAAACATTCGTATCTACCCTTTAGGCTCTGTAGCTTAGCACATTTGACATATGCATCACCTTTATATAGAGTTTCCAACTTCTTCTAGATTTCATGAATAGTTTTCAATTCTAGGACATTTGTCATTTCTGTATCAGTTAGGGTACTCAACAATGCTTCTTTAGCTCAAATGTTGTATTCAACTTCTTTGAGTTCATCTGGAGTTGAAGGGCCTTTCTCCGGAGGCTTATACTCATCCTTAGTTATCAACCAATAAGGATCACCCATGCATTGTAAATGACACTCCATCCGATTCTTCCAAAGAGAATAATTTGTTTTGTCAAATCTTGGACTGTCCTTCTTGTATGTCGACATCCTGGATCTCCTCAAGTGGTCAAGCTTCTTTGAGAGGAACTGGCTCTAATACCAATTGTTGAAATTAGGGCAAACAACTGAGAGGGGGGTGAATCAGTTGTCAGAAAACTTTTATCTTGTGCTGTATTTAATCTTCTTTACCACTTATTAATAGATTAATGATATAACAATGAAAGCATGAATCAACAACACATGAGCAGAAACATAATCAACACACATAACACCAGGATTTTTACATGGAAACCCGGTTAAGGGAAAAACCATGGTGGGGGTTAACCCACAAGATTTATTCTCTATTAAAATAATAGAAAAATGGGAAGGCACTTGCCTTCGAGCACACTGCCTAGAGCTCACTACTCAAAGGAGGCTCACTACCTACAAGAACATTCCCAATGTTAACACTAAAAGGTTGAACTGAGAAACATCTCCTTCATTCAAGGTTTAGTTCCATTGAAGTACACAACACCTCTGCTTTACCCCCACTCACTTTCTCGCTATATCCACATCTTTTCTCAGCACACCACATTTCCACAACTTCACAACACTTATTTATACATGTCATCGACTTTGGAATGAACATTAAAGTCAGCCAAACAATCATCTATCTAGAACATTCTCCAAGATAGGCACTACAAGTAATTACAATCACAAGACTTAAAATGCTTCAAGTGAATCATCACACTATCAGCCAAACATAGCTGGGACTTGAATCTTCCTTGAACAACATGCCATGCTCCATAGAACTCTTCATAGATCATTCGCAACACACACCAAGCATCCGGTCAGCCAAGACTGGAAAGAATAGCAGCACCCAAGGAGAAATCTTCAACCACAAGCTCAATCCTTAATGTGGACCACCAACACAATAGGCACACGATCTAGAGACCACCACAAGCATAATGAAATCAACAAGAACAACCGCATCACCTCAAATCACCAGAAACACTTGCATCTTCATCTGGGAACTTAAGAACACTAACTGTTATGACTATCACGCTAGAAAGATTGCTTGCAGACCTCCAAACCACAAACCACTTGAGTTGAGGACACACACCAACACCCCAAACATACCTCTAGATCCACAGACCATAATATTCCAATGCAGAGCAATCCGGGCCAAGTTTCTGTCACTCTGTTACTTCTGAACAACTGCAAAACCCAGTTCTATTCAGATGACCTTAACTTCACCCATCCTCCATGTGGACCTCTCAAATCTTGATTGGAGCAACTTCACACAACCCTTTGGTCCACAGACTCTGATCTTCATCTTACTGGAAATGCTGCGCAATCTACTTTACTGAACTGCACTATCTTCATTGTCTCTGACAAAGAAATATGTGGACATCAATGACAACACATCATATGCACATATTTGCAATAGTCTATGTTTGGTGAAATTAATTTCTTCTTAGGACTATAAATTACTCAATCAAAAAAAGGGATTTTCATTTCTCAGTTCAAGTATATGAAAGAATTGTTGAAGAAGTTTGGAATGAAGCATTTTAAACCAGTATGTACTCCCATGGTAACTGGTTGCAAGCTGAACAAGAATGATGAATCACCTAAGACCAATTTGAAAATGTATAGGTCTATGATTGGAGGAGTGCTCTATCTAACCCATACCAGACCATACATAATGCATGCAGTCTATCTTGTGGCAAGATTTCAAGAAGATCCCAAAGAGTCACATGTAAAGGCAGTCAAAAGGATCATGAGATATTTAAAAGGCACTTAAGATTATGGATTGTGGTATCCCAAAGATACTGATTTCACTCTCAGTGCTTATACACATGCAGGTTGGGCTGGAGATGCTGATGACAGAAAAAGTACAAGTGGAGGTGCTTTCTTTTTGGGTAACAGATTGGTTTCATGGCTGAGTAAGAAGCAAGAATCAGTTTCTTTTTCTATTGCAAAAGAAGAATATATTGTTGCACTCAAGTGCTTTGGATGAAGCAAACCTTGAAGGACATAAGAGTTGTGTATGAAGAACCAATTTCAATCTTTTGTGACAATACAAGTGCCATAAACATTTCAAAGAATCTAGTGATGCACTCAAGGACAAAGCACAATAAGGTATCACTTTATGAGAGAAAAGGTAACAGAGAATGAAGTAAAGATGGAGTATGTGTCTACAAAGGATCAGATTGTAGATACTTTCACTAAGCCTAGATGCCTAAGGATACTTTTGAGTATCTTAGGGAGAAGTTAGGGATTATTACCCCTCCTACTCTAAACTAAGATGCATAAGGAATGCATCAGTCCAATGGTGACTAAAGTTTCATTTTTTGATCTGGATTGATGTTTTGAAGGCTACCTCTTAGGGGGAGCATGTAGAAGTTGTTGATATGAGTTCCTAATAAAGAGCAGTAAGTGTTACTATGTTCATGAAAGGGGGAGTTGTGCAGTAAAGAGAAAGAAAAGGTCTGGCACCCTTTGCCATTGATGTCAAAGGGGGAGAAAAGTTCATGTGAAAAACCTAAGAAGAAAATTAGAGACAGAGAAAGCATCAAGTGAGGGGGAGTAAAGAAACAAAGCAATATTATATGTCTTGATCATTTTTCACATCATGTGTTGCCATCAATGACAAAGGGAGAGATTTTTGCAAGTATGAGCAGTAAGTGTTGTCATTGATGTCAACACATAAGGAAGTTATTTGAGGAATTAGTACAAGTGTAGAATTGCTTCATCTCTCAAGAATAGTGTAGCGTTTTGCTCTACATATCCTATAGATTGAATATCTTTTCCTGCGGATTGGAAGTAATGTTAAGGGATGTCTATAGATGCCATTTTTCAAGTATGAGCCTCCGGTATGAAGATTTGAGCGAGTTCTGTTCACCAGTGTGAAAATTGCTTTTCTATGTATTTAATGGTGACAAGGAGAGTGTATTCTGCTCCGCATTTCTCCGCATTCAAATTTCATAGTCTATGGTCCTAGAATTAAGTTTGTGATGTTGTTATGTGCCTTCAGTTCAAATGGTTCATGATTTGGTGCTCCACAAGTGATCCTTCATTTATGACAGTGGCCGACAATAATGTTTAAGTGATCCAGTTTGAAGAGTCTTATGGATAAAGTGGTTAGAGGTTGTGCGGATGTTCTTGGTGATTGTAATGTGCTTGTGGGATTCTCTAGATCATGTTCCTACCTTTTGATTGATCTGCAAAGTATAATCTGGATCGTGAATGAAGCGTGTTCTTGAAAGTTTTAGTGTTAACTCCAGTCTTGGCTGACTTGGTTGTTTTCACTACTTGCGGATATGATTTGAATATTGTGGAAGTGTATTGTTGCATGGAAGATTGCATTTGAGTCCCAGCTAAGGCTTGGCATGATTTGCATTCATTTCTCTTCTCCCCTAATTCATTTAGGTCTAGACCTATCTTAATGCATGTATGTATGTTTTTCGACCTTGGAGATCATTCCAAAGGTTGATTATTGTAATGCCGACCTTGATGTAAATTCTAAGGTTGATGAATTGTATAAAAACATGAAATAAAATTATGAATTGAGGTAAGGGATGTGAAAATGAAAAGATAATTGTGAAGTGTAAAAGCAGAGCAGAGTAGAGGATACATATTTTGCTTCAATGGAACTAAATCTTGGCATAGTGTAGATGCTATTATCTTAGTTCACCAACTTTGGTAGTGAGCCACCCCATTGGTAGTGAGCCTCTTCTTGCAGTCAGCAATTTTGGTAGTGAGCCTCTGATTTTCAGTATTGTTATAACATATTATATTGTGAGCTAAACTCACTATGGTTTTTCCCCTATGGGGTTTTCCACGTAAAAAATTTGGTGTCTCTTGTGTTGAATGTGTGAATGTGTTCAAGTTTATGTTTCATGCTTTTATGGTTAAAATACAAACATAGTGTTGATTGGCTAATGTGTTAATGGTTTTGAAATATTGGTTACAACTGATTCACCCCCCCTCTCAGTTGTATTGCACTTTTCAACACTCACATCCTTGAGTGCATCTTCAATCACTTGAGATGATACAAGGTGTACCTTAATCCCAAGAAATATGCCTTTGGCATCACATTAGGACATCTCTTAGGCTTCATCATCTTTTGTTGAGGCATTGAAGTAGACCCCACCAAATTTGCAACCATCATAGAGATAGCACCTCCTAGGAACCTAAAATAGCTCTACAATCTTCAAGGTAAGCTTTAGGCTATTAGAAGGTTCATCTTACAATTAGTAGATAAATGCCAACCATTCTCCCACCTCCTCAAAAAGAACAACATTCAGTTGAATGGATCTTTTCTTTGGGTAAAAAGATAATATATTAACCAGAGAGAGTTAAGTACATATATACTAGAGGGACTTCTAGATTGCAATTTCCAACATGGAAAGCATTAGAAGAAGAACCCACCAAGGGTACCCACAAAACTAGACAACAAAAAATATATACAAACCAAAACTCTAATCAAAACAAAGTCTCTTAATCCCAAACCAACAAGAATCAATCCACTTGGTCTTAATGAATAAGCTAAATAAGTTGTTGAGACTTATCCTGGGTCAAATCAACCCAATCACCCACATTCCATCTACACATTCCTTGAGAGGCCCATTTAGCTAAACAATCAACCACCTTATTCAATTCTCTGGGGATATGGACAAAGGTGAGAGAATCAAAGTTTGTGGCCAGACCAAGAATTTGTTTAGCCACCAAAGCCAATCTCCAAGAGGACTCATGAAAATACTTTTTGTTCAGAAGGGAGACCAAGATCATGGTGTCATTTTTGTAGATGACCTTTCTCCATCCAAAAGTACAAGCTCAAACCAGAGCCTGCAGAATCGCCCATGCTTCCATTTAATTATTAGAGTGAAAGACTATATGAGTAGAGAAGAGAAGATGAACCAAACCCCTACTGTCCCTGCATCCCCTAGATTTTCTTGAGAAGAGCCATTGTTATTAATTTTAAAGAAACCTGGAGGAGGGAACCACATTCCAGATCTATTCACCTTCTTTTGGACCTGAACTATATTTCTAGGCCTGACCTAAGAGGAAGACTGAAGAGACAACTCCAAGAGATTAAAAAGGCACAAATTAGAGGAGGTAAGAGGGTCATAAAAGGATAATTTAGCTTCAATAGTCTCTTTGATCATACCTTTGATTTTAATCCACACTTGCATGGCTTTACTTTGGCACCCTTGAAAAGTTCAGAAATTCCATTCTAGCCAAATCTGCCAACAAATAAAGGAAGGCCCAATATCCCAACCAGCAAGAAGAAAGCAAGTAGAAGTAGGAGGTCTTCCTACACTATTCCAAAACTTAGAAAGGGAAGTCACATGGATGAAGGGTCTATTCCACAACTTCCACCATAAGCTCCAAATATCCATAGAAAAAGGGCTCTGAAAAAAGAGATGAGCGCTTCTAGAAACCTCTTTTTCTAATATTGTCCCAAGTGAGACATATATTCTAACTCAGGAGCCATATGGAAAAATTACACTTGGGCCAGCCAAACTTGTTCCAAATTTTTTTCCACCAAGGAACTTGAGCATTCCCCTCCCTCCTTATTTCTAAAAAAATGATAACCAAGAGAAGCTAAGTACACACCTTTTGGGTCATGACCCCAAGAAAGAATGTCCAACTCTTCTAGAAATCTACAAGGTCTCATAGCCAGAATTAAGGACAAAGTATTACGATCCTCTACCGATCCTCCATGAGGTCAACTTTAAGGCTCTTTACATTGATGAATTAACTATTTAGTGGAAAAGAGGGATCTAGCTTAAGAGGTCAAACTAGGTCAAACCCTCTTCCATTAACATTGAGACACAAATCGAGCTTTTCTTCTACCCTTGAGGGAGAGCCAAACTATAGGGGTTTTGCCTCTTTGTTATATAGATGAGAAGTCAACCAAATTCAACCAAACAAACTAGGGTAAAAGATCAAACCCTAAATGAGCAAGATTGAGCTATAGATGACTGTCAGAAACAAAAAAGAAATTAGAATGCACAACAGAGATGAGGAAACAAAGTAGAGTAGGAACCTGGAGCTAAAATGTCAGAAAGACTAGGGTGCAGGGCACTCTAGACCCTTTCTAGGGTTTTGCATAAAGTTTGAACTTTGCCTGACCTGTACCTGCAAAACCTTCATTCTCCCTAAATCTTGTCTTCTGAAACTTGTTACTTCAACCTGTACACACAAAAGAAGGGAAAAATGGTTGTGGCTATATAGGAGCTTTCCTTAGTCAAGCCCCCATTTTGGTATTCCTACCTCACGAATAACCAAGGTTAGAACAATATGTTTTGTGTGCTTAGAAACCCTAAGTGTGAGTAGTAACATGCAAGATCTAATCAAATATATCAAACCCTAACCCAAGATGACTCAAGAAAATAGGAAGGGATGATACAAAAGAATGCTTCACTAAAGGAAGCTCACAACTTCACCTCATGGATGAAGATTCACCAAAGGTTTGTTGAATAAGAAGGTGATAGAACCATACCCTTGGAGGGTACTCAAGCCAATCTCAAGTTGGTGGTTCCAACCCTTCTCGCAATCATGTAAAGTGCTTCAACCTAGGAACAAATGAGATAGACTCAAGATCTCACTTAGCCTTCATACAAATATTTCCAAGAGCAAAGTAGAACTCCACTTGATCAAATAGAAACCTACAATAATTCAATAGCATAGAGAGCATTTTAGAGAGAGATTTTTCACAATTCATCTAATATCTAGTTTCAAATGAAGAAATGACTTTCTTTTATACAAGGCTCTAAGAAATGAGTAATTTGACTTAAAGAGCCGACAATATGTGTGAAAAAGCAAATTTGAGTTTAGGGTCAACCTATTCAACATTAAAGCCGACTTGCAGACCCAATTTGCCTCCCTAAAAACATGGGAGGGACTAGAGCGCTAGGTGTCCTAGGCCCTTGGGGCAAATTTAGGCACAAGCCCACATTTAATGTGGTGCTAACTCCACATTTCAAGTTTGTTTTCGGGTTATGACAAAACTTTAATTGAAATCATGACATTTCATAGAAATAGGGCCCAATCAGGACTTTAGGGTAGACCTAAAAATGAACTAGGCTTGGGATCACTAAAGGGAGGAGCTAAACATAGTGAAATTGTGCTAACACAACTAGTGTACATAATTTACAACATAACATTTATCCCCCACTTTAGTGGTCATATGACACTACGTGCATATGCAAGCTAAAGGATAAGAAAGCAAACCATATTTCAAGAGGATATAAAAAAGGATACTATAGAGGATGCAGATCGTTGCCAAGCAAGAGGTGAAGCCCCCAGTTTGTGATTCTGCAAACCATAGTGTTGGTAAGATAAAATAATCTTGCAACCAACATATGTATGTGTTAGTCAAAAACTCTAAAGGGGAAAGAAAGGTGACAAGACATGATCAGAGTGAAACTCGCAGGTAGATATATGCCCCCTTGTTTTTGGTTGCTTCTTTAGGATGTAGAAACAGGGTCGCAATCTTTCCACTTTGACTTTGTAGAGAAAAGGTTGATGAATATTCTTTGGTAGGGTCATTTTACTAAATAAAACTGAAATGCAAAACATATGATTGTAGAGACGATAGAACTAATATTTCAATGCAATGAATGACATTCAAATCCAAGTTCACTAGCCTAAGTTATCAATGTTTAGATTATGAAATATCGATGAGATGTGGTCTTCGACCCTAGATAGTAATAAGGAGTTCTTATCTTTTTACTATAAGTAGTAAAAGAAGTTCTCACATTTTACTATTCATGTGTCATTTTCAGTTTTAGAAAGAATTGAGTAAGGAGGATAGCCATCATGCTGAGTCGAAGGCCATATAGACCATCGAGGCTAGATGCACTGTAGAGCTGAGTAGCTTAGGGACTAAATGAGCATGATGTAGGCTTTTGTCCAACTTGTAATTTCAATTATTCTATTATTGTAATATATTTTTTTTATCATTTTTCAAGCCAGAATGGGTCCGGGGGACATTTTTCATGTCATCCTAGGGCACCATTGTCCTCCTGGGGTGCCTTGGTTCTCCCTGAGCACCCCAAACTTGTCTAGGCACCCTGATCTAGGATCAAGGCTTTTTTGATTTTTTTGATTGATTCTAAATTTTTTATGATATAATGTTGATGTATACTTTGATTATCGTGTTTTAGGTACCCCCATGGATGTGAGAGCATGCTGGCAACCACTTATTCACACTATTACATAGCCGCTCAAGCACACTTACTAATGCAAAATTATGTACTCTATGAAAATCAATGCAACAATATGATGTTTCGATTTGATGTTATGATTAGATTCAATATGTGATTTACTTGTTATGTAAATGCAACAAAGATCTAATGATTGAAATGTATGCCAAAATTAAATGTGATTGTGATTTGTGTAGACATGTAATTGTTTAAAAAATGCAACAATGATTTAATTGATACATGTATGTAATTAAAGGAACACACATATATATTTTATTAATGTGTATACACATGTTGGAATAATTCAATTGTGATCCAATTAACAACATTGTGATATTGTTGACTTAGATACAACAATGAATATTAAACATGGTGCATATTTAACATTTTATATGCTAGTAACTAAGTAAATTTCTAAACTAAGAAAAATAATTGAATGAATCAAGACAAACTACATATTTTGTAAAGATTGAAGTAAACAATAAAATAGAAAAATTATATTTACTATTTCACAATCATTTGCTTTATAAAGAAAGTACTAGCATATAAATGGAAATAAAGATTGAGCATAATATCTACTTAAACACATTGTGTTAATGGGTTCTTTAAGAGGTGTACCATGCATATCGGATAGTCTATACACACTCGATCTGAAGACTTCAATGATGATGTAAGGTCCTACCCAATTCAAGCTAAATTTCCCTTTTCCACCAGGAGGTGCATTGACATTGCATTGATTTTCATAGAGTACAAGATCTCTAATTTCGAATGAACGATGAATAACACATTCATTGTATGAGCATTGAATAGTCTTGTAATGAGCTTGGAGATGTTCAAGAGTGTTTATATGCTGTTTGTCAAGCATCTCAAGTTGTTGAAGTCATAGTTCTTGATGAGGCCATGTTTTGTCTTATTTCTCTTGCTTTAAGTATATGTTTCCTAAGACATTCTTAGAATTTTATATATATTAACTATGTCTATAATCATCCTTAAGACAATGAAAGCATGAAGATGGGTATATAATATGTTGTTAATTAACTATGTGTGAATTGTTTATTTCTCATGAAATATGATGGTACTTTATGTTAATTTTAGTAATTGTGATGTATAGATATCATGTGATGGACTAACCCCCCATGCAGCAAGTACGTGGCTACATTTCATGAAGACCACTGGGCAGCCCACAACAAAGGAGGTGTTGATATCCACAGTAGACAGTACAGACACCTGCAGCCAAAGGAAGAAAACTTTGAATTGATTAGAATGAGTTATCCATACCTCTCTACTCTTTGACTGTTATCCTTTGACAGTTGATGCAGTCATGAATAATGAAGGAATCTTAGATTGTGCTCCATGTTTTGTTTCTAGTCTTGACTATTCATAAAGATAGTAGAGAGAGTTATAGTAGGACTGTGCCATCTATATTATCTTCATGAAAGTTTAGTTTCCTATTCCTAGTTTTCTTTGCAATAAAGTCCTCTTCTTATGTTGTTGGATAATGGACAGTTATGGTATTTATTGTTTAGTAGTTTTGTTCAAAAAGACAAGTCTGAGATTGTCTATAGATAGATTAGATTTCTGTATACAAGACAAGAAGGTTAGATAGAGATTGTGTTATCAAATTTGTTATTGTACTTTTCTCTTCAGTATTCAATAAGGGAACACATGTTTTGAGTTTAGTCAATGGTTTTAGAGATACAATAGAGATCTAGTTAAGTTTCATGGGATCATAGTCACTCAAGCAAGAGCCACTTGAGGTAACTATGTCTCTTCTATATATTCGTGTGTTTAGTTTATGTGTATGTGATTAATGCATGTTGTAATGAGTTATGTTCTATGAATTAGTTAGATTTTGATAATCTGTGTTGTTGAGTCAAGGTGATCACCGACTAATTATTAGTTGTTCTCTTATTTGGAATTACATAAGACCATTTTATTACAACCATCTGAATAGAATTGGTTATTTCTTACTAGCATTGCTTACTTAGAGTACTTGTCAATCCTTGCAAATAGAGTTGTTTACTTTTCAATTAGTTTATTCCTATGTACAACCTCTAGATTAAAACTCAGGAATCCTCAACTGTACACATAGTATGGGTATCATCCAAGAAGAATATGATTCCCTAGTTTGACAATTTAAATGTAACACATTATAACTAGTAGGTTTCTTGATATAGGTTCTGTTGGTCCATTGAGTTGTGTGCATGCCCTTTCTGCATCAATGTATTGGTTAATAATGGAGTTTGACATTTTTGGTGCCATTGCCGAGGATGGTGCTAAGGTTTAGAGTTTCTGAGTTCTTTTTAATTCATGCTTGTACTTGCTTTCATAGGATATAATATTTTTTAGCATTTAGAACTACTTACACATTCAATCTATCTCCAAACTATCCACTAACACAGTGTAGGAATAGAGCTATTAACATACATCATTGTATGTAGCGGCCAAGAGACCATAGAGGGAGGTTTCTTCCAACCAGTTCAATAGAAGAAGAACACTTTGAATTATCCCTTGGACCGGGGAACACTAAAGATTTTGAGGACATTGCAAGTTGGAATCAAGACATAATGGCAAAAGAAGTAATAGAAAACCTAGCTGAGCCAGTTACCTTTGCCTTTCCTATTACAAACCAAGAGAGAGCTGACACCTTGAAGACCATTCCTCCTTCAGCCCTACCTAACTTTCATGGGCTAATTATTGAAGACCCAAATACCTTTCTCTTTGAGTTTGATGTACTCTGTAGGAGCTATGACTACACTACAGATGCATACAAACTCAAGCTCTTTCCAGCCACCCTTAAGGATGTTGCATTACGATGGTATATGGGATTCGGTGAGCATTTACTAACAACTTGGGCCACCATGAAGGAGAAGTTTTTACAAAAATATCAGGATTATTATCGTGGCAGAGATATGAAAGGAGATGACATCTTTAGGATATCACAAAAGGAAGATGAACCTCTGAAAGATTATGTTCAGAGATTTTTGTTTTACCTCAAGAAGTCAAGACATAATAGGCTCTCCCTAGAGTCAATCAAGTTGATCTTCCTAAGAGGTGTGAGTGAAGAATGCATAGATGCACTAAATTTAATTGGAGTAGGGGGCATTTCTTAACTTGGGTTTGATGAAATTTGTCAAATCTGTAGAAATTATTCATGCTCTACCTTGAAGAAAAATAGAGGTTCGAGAACCTTGACTTTGAGTAAATCATCTACTGGAGTCTCCAGAGTAGAGCTCAACAATCTACTGTCAAACACATCATAAGCCATTTGGAAACACAACTAGACACTCTGCACATAAAGAAGAAGCAAGAGACAGCAGAGGTAGCTTTGGATGAATACTGTCCACACTGTCAATAGAAGAAAGCCAATTGCTGATGCAAGGGTATTGCTAGTATTTCTGAGGGAAAGAATGAGAAAGTAGATTTATGAGCTATAGAAGATGAAGAAGGTCAAGTGTTTTACATTGTACAATGAAGGCCATGGAAACAAAGACAAGGTATACCTCATGACCCCTTAACTAATACTATGCCATTTGCATCATCTGCTTCAAATATCCCTAATAGGAATAATGCACCTTGGTATAACCTACCACAACAACAATGGGAAACCATGCCACCTAGATGGAACCAGCAGCAGGGGGTATGGACCCAACAACCATTCCAACCCTCAAATTATAATCCACAATTGTAGGCCAATCAAAACCCCTCACCGTAAGAGTGGAATGGGAGCCAACCTTGGAAAAATCCAAATATGAACTACTCGCAACCATAGCAAGCCCTACCTCAACAACCTACCCTTATGCCAAATATAACCTCACCTACTCCTGTTCTGCCTAGAGCCACTCAATTTTGAGCCCAACTTGCACCTAACCCTAACAACAAGCCTATTTAATAGGATTATACTAATGAAGCCATCCAATACCCAACCTATATGGTTGAGGTTAGTGATGTGCAGTTGCCCTTAGGTCAAATGCTTGTTGGACCTTCATCTCCACTCATCACAAAACTTGCTGATGAGGAGCAACCCTCTGTCACTAAAAATCATCTGAATAACTAGTAGAGGCCTTCTAAGAAAATATTTCCATAGAAAGACACCATTGCCAGGAGCCCTCCATTTCCAGAGAGATTAAAAATGCACCTCCCACCAACTCCATCTGAACCTGACTTTGATTTTATGGGGCAGTTGAAAAATGTTTGCGTTAAAATTTCCCTTATCCAAGCTATCAAGGATGTACCCATATATACCAAGGCTATAAGGGAATTGTGCCTTAAGAAACCAGGAAGGAAAAGAAAAGATCCTTAGATAGTACATGTTATAGGATAACTTGCTAATATCATGTCAGGCAACTTGGGTGTCCCAAAATATGCAGATCCTAGAAGCCCTGTGGTTGATGTAAACATAAATGGTACCCTTATAAAAAACACCTTGATTGACCTAGGTGTAGCCATCAATGTAATGACAAAGGAAACAATGAATAACCTTCAGCTGGAAAACCTAAGACCTACTCCAACAATATTATAGTTGGCTAATAGGTCCACTGTCAGACCAGAGGGGGTTATTGAAGATCTTGTAATTGCATTGGATTCATGGGAATACCCTATAGACTTTATGGTCTTACAACCTAGGAGGATATCCACTCATCCTAGTGAGGCCTTGGTTGGCAACAATAGATGCCTTCATAGGATGTAGGTTAGGGAATATGATAATTTCAAATGGGAATATAACAAAGAATTTGGTCCTTTATCCAACTGCACAACCTTTTGCTGATATGGAGCAAATTATTTGGCTAGACCTAGGGGATATTGACCAATAATCTCTTCAGACATTAATGACAATTGAATGAAGCCCATTATTTAATATCCAAGATGAAGATGAAGTTCTTTACAATGTCATACAAAATAATTCTGGAATGGACCTGCAACAATACCCATGCCTAGTATGTCTGACCTGTCCACTGCACAATATTCTACCTACAATCAACACGCCAGCCTATGCTTCGACCAGTAGTATGTTTCATCATTTTCTACCCAATAGTTGTAGCCTCAATTTATCAGGATTAGATATTGCCTTTGTCATGGCCTTTGCAACACTAGTTGACATTACACCAGGTAGGACACTTAACATCAACAGTGAATTTACATGTCTAGAAGACTGAACTGATAAAAATATTACAAACTCACAAGACAACATTTGCATGGGAATATCATGATATGAAGGGCATTGAACCTAACCTCTGCATGCATAGGATATACATTAATGAAGGGTGCAGGCGAGTTAGGCAGCCTCAAAGAAGGGTGAACCCTGCAGTGAGAGACATAGTGAAGAATGAACTACAAAAATTACTAGATGCAAGATTCATATATCCAATATCCAAATAGCCAATGGGTATCCCCACTAGTCATAGTACCAAAGAAAGGAGATAGGTGGTGAGTTTGTGTAGACTACAGAGAATTAAATACTGCCACTAGGAAAGATCATTTCCCTCTTCCTTTCATTGACGAGGTACTAGACTTCTTGGCTGGGAAAAAGTATTTTTCTTTCCTTGATGGATTCAATGGGTATAACTAGATCAAAGTAGCCCTTGATGACTAAGATAAGACCACATTCACATGCCCATAGGGGACATATGCCTATTCAGTCCTTCCATTTGGACTCTGCAATGCACTTGCTGAATTCCAGAGGGTTGTTTTAAGCATCTTTGTTGACCTTGCCCATTACTCTACGGAAGTATATATGGATGATTTAACCACTTATGGAGATTCTTATGATGAGGCCCTGAAAAAACTTGAAAAATTACTCTAGAGATGTCAAGATCATAACCTGTTCCTTAGTCATGAAAAATGTTTCATGATGATGCAAGAAGGGGTAGTGCTTGGCGACTTTGTGTCCAAAGTAGACATTCAAGTGGATCCACACAAAATTGAAATCATTTCAACATTGCCAGTTCCTAAAAAATAGAAAGATGTTAGAAGCTTTCTTGGTCATGCAAGGTATTATAGAAGATTTATAAAGGAATTCAATAAGATAGCCACCCCTTTGTTTGTCTTACTATCTAAAGATGTAAAATTTAATTGGACAACTGACTGTCAGACATCCTTTTACAGTCTCAAAGAGTCATTGACAAAGACACCTATACTCAAAGGACCTAATTGGGCTGTACCTTTCCATATACATACAGATGATTTTGACTTTGCTGTGGGGTTTGTGTTAGGATAGAAGGAAGGAAATTTGGAGTATGTAATTTACTACATTAGTAAGAATCTACAAGGTGCTGAACTTAACTATATTGTCACTGAAAAAGAAATGTTAGCTGTTATTTGTACAATCAATACGTTTAGACATTATATCACTGAGTATCCTATTTTTATTCATACTAACCATGCAACAATCAGATACCTAATGAACAAAGCAGTAGTAAGTGGTAGATTGGTTAGATGGTTATTGCTACTTCAGGAATTTGATATCACCATTGTGGACAAGCCTGGGAAGGCCAATGTTGTCGCTGACTTCCTCTCCAGGATCCCTACTTGTAATGTGGACCCAGTTATTGATGATTCTTTTCTAGACGAGCACTTATTTACACTGACTGTACAAACTCCTTGGTATGCAAATATAGAAAATTATCTAGTTGTAGGAAAAACACCTCCACACCTCTCACCAAGGGAGAGGCACCACCTAGTGGAGTGTAGTTTTCCCTATTCTTGGGTAGCTAGTTACCTCTTCTACATAGGTCCTAATCATATCATGAGAAGATGTATTAGGGAGGATGAAGTATATGACGTTCTCAAAGAATGTCATGATGAACCCTGTGGTGGACACTTTGTAGCTAAGAGGACAACAATCAAGATCTTGAATACTGGATATTATTGGCCAACCTTGCACAAAGATACAACTCTCTATACAAGATGTGACCACTGTCAAAGGATGGGAAGACCTACAAGAAGTGATGAAATGCCTCTACAACCACAATTGGTGGTCACACCATTTGACAAATGGAGCATTGATTTTATTGGGCCCATTGATCCTCCATCTAATAATAAATAATATATACTTGTTTCCATTGATTATCTCACAAAATGGGTAGAGGTGAAAGCTTTGACAGTGGCCAGAGACAGTAAGGTTGCTACATTCCTATATGAGGAAATATTTACAAGGTATGGTGTCCCAAGAGAAATTGTAACAGATTAGGGACCACAGTTTATATTAGCACTAATTGCTAGCCTTGTTCATGAATATGAAATCAGACATAAAAAGTCCACTCCCTATCATCCATAGTCAAATGGCCAGGTTGAGGTCACAAACAAAGAGCTTGAGGCAATATTGACAAAGACAGTTGCATTACACAAAAAAGATTGGGTAACAAGACTCTTTGAAGTAGTTTGGGCATATAGAACTACTTGGAAGACAACAATAGGGTACACACCCTATGAACTAGTTTATGGAAAGAAAGTTGTACTTCCTATTGAGTTTGAATACAAAACATTGAGAACCATTGTACAACTGGGGATGGACCTGTCAACAACTCAAAAGGAAAGGTTGCACTAGCTTAATGCCTTGGAAGAATTAAGGATGGAAGCAGTTCATCACACTGAAATAGTATGAAAAAAAAGAATCAAATGGCATGATCAGTATATCAAGACCAAGGATTTTCAGGTAGGTGATTGGGCACTCCTCTATGACTCTAGGTATAAAGATCATAAGGGCAAACTGTAGAATAGATGGTTAGGCCCTTATTAAATCAAGGAATTTTTTCTTGATGGTGTAGTCTAATTAACCATAATTGACCGAGTTAGATTCTCACTGATGGTTAATGGACATAGATTGGAATTGTATAAGAAGCCTTTAGATAAAGATACATTCCTACAACAATTAAGGGAAGATATGGATAAAGAAGTTCTACATCAGCCTGCCTCAGATGAGGCCTACAACCAAGTTGCAGATGATCACAACATTCCAATAACAGATCAAGCTACCAACTTGATTGAGTTACCACATTAGGTTTGAGTTCTATGCACTTTGTACATAAAAAAATAGGAGATACACCACACCAAATAATTCAATAAGACTTTAGGCTTCATCAACTCAGCTCCCATTATTCAGTTGAGCTTTTCTTTGGCCACCAGCCACTTCACTAAAGGGACCTATAGCCAAAGACTCTACTATTTCACAGGACTTCTACATTTCCACATGTAGCAACTGCACTGGTCATCATTCACATGGGACCTATAGACACTGCACCCGCAACCACCACACAAGGGACTTGTTCATTTCACATTCTAATTGTGTCCTTCCTACTACGTGTCGCATTGCCATTGAACACTCCATCCACACACTTCTTCAATATCATATCAATGTGATTCGCTCCAGCTCATTCGTCAAGCACATCAACTCCAGCTGCCATGACATCATTTTTCCATGCAACATTTTTAACTTAGACATCACCTCAAAGGTATTTATCTAGCTATTGCTTTAATTAACATTTATTGCTTCTTATTTTATGACTTTCAAACTTCGTACATCATTATTTTCAAATATTATATCCATTCAAATTGCTTTCACCTCATTCTTCTATCACTTATCCTATCTTCTCATTTGAGGACAAATGACACCATAGTTGGGGGGATATTACATACATAGGAATTATTTTACGCACATCCAAATCTCTTAAATCTCTTCCTTCATAATTATGACTATCTGCCGCATAACATACAAGCTAACATAATAGCGACTGAGGGGATTAAGCCAAGGGAATTGAGTTTGTAGAGTGGAATTGGAGAGTTTCATGAGATATAACGATGGGTGGTGATTCGATCAGGAGAGAGCCTATTGTCCACTCGACATTATTGTCTAATAGGGATTGCATGCCTATCTTTCAGCAAGCAGGATGGTTGGAATATTTTCTTAAGATAACAGAGTATAATGAAGATATTACCCAACAGTTTGTGAGAACATTCTAGAATGAGAAAGCTACAGTGAAAGGCTTGTGGGTTGATGTGACTGTAGTTGCCATAGCCGAGGTCACATGGCTATGGGCAGTTGGAGAAGAATTCCCTGTAAGAGCCGACGTCATTTCAGTAAGGGCCAAGTTCATACAACTAGGTGAAAGAATGGAATCTACATCTCAAGGTACCAAATGACTCTTTTTGCCTTGGTTATGGGCCTCTGTTGCTAGCTATATTATTAGATATCTTACATGTGATGGGAGGCAATCTTTGCTTTTATATTGTGCATTTTAAACTTTTAAGCCATCTCCATCACAGGAGGGTAGTGAATGTTCCAAGTTTCTTGTTCAATTTGTTAAAAAGGATGTCTCCTAAATATAGAAGGAAAAATTTCCAGTCTTCATTGTCTCATCATGGCCTGGTTGTGCTATTAGTAAAATGGAGTTTATCTATTCAGTACCCTGATATTTCTTGGGAACATTTTCTTGAAATTAATCATGTTGATGAGGGACCTTTGAGGGTTGAGCTAGGGAGAGAAGAAGAGGCACAATTACAAATAGGGGAAGAAGAGGAAGAACTAGTGACCTCTTCTCACCTAGAAGCTTCACCTACCCACTGCCATGCAATTGCTGAGGAACATCCAGCTCCAAACCTTGATAATCCTATAGGTGAACTTACTAGGTCTCTTACACCTGCAGCTTCACTAGTTTCAACTCCCTTGCTAGAGCATGCACCCTCACAGACTTCTAGCTGCACAAAGAAAAAGTTAAAATGAAAATTGTAGTCTGGATCTACCAGCTCACTGCCCATAGCACCTAAAACTGCCCATGAACCTCCTTCTATCTCAAAGCCCACCAAGAAGAGAAAATAATCCTCTTCTTCATCCAAAGCCAAGAAGAAACAAAAAGTCCCTACTCAATCACATAGGTGCTCAGACCGCTTGAAGGAGAAAGAACTTTCAGGAGGGGAAAACCCAGCCTGAAAAGAAGAATGTGGTTGATATAATAACTGATACAGACTTTGAAAGGGAGCATCTTTTTGTTGATAGGGAACAAAAAATATGGGCCACACACTCATCTTGGAGACTGATACAGAGTTTGAGGAGGAAGATTTATATACAGCTAGGAAAAGGCATCAACCTCCAGATGATACTAAAAACGCAGACTTCTTAGCCTCTCTAGATGAAACTCAGGAAGTGGAATTATTGTTGGACTCTAAAGATATAGCAGAGGGAAAGAAGGATGTATTGTAGATAGCCCTGTACAAAATTGTAGAATTGGAGAAGCAATTGAGGGATTACCAACAAAAAGAGATAGGGTTAAATGAACGGGTTAAGAAGTTGGAGGATTAGCTACATGTTTTCCAGAAACAAGGTTCGGGACTAGAACATTTGGCCCAATTGGCCACTATAGAAATTAATAGAAGGAATCTAGAGCCTATGTAATTAGAAGAACAACTAGAGGAACCTGCTTCATCAACCTTATTTATGGTTACCTTGCAATTATGGAATAAGATAGATGAATCGGTAAAAGAACAAGGTGAATTGAAGGAGAAGCATAGCAAGGAGATAGATGTGAAGGACACAAAAATAAAGAGACTAAAATTCAAAATAAATAGAATGGTAAACATGACTATCCAACTGATGCGGTGTCGACCACCTATAAGGGTTTATGCCCTCTATCTATAGGAGCAGTATTTGAGCTTTCAGTTTAGCCAACTTTATAGTGATGCTCGTGTTTCACTTTTTACACCTGCCTTATTTCTAACAGCCTACCAAAAAGCTACCCCTAAAATGTAGAATCAACTGTGTGAATTCTACATGCATGAACTTGCCATTCCATATGACACTCATTAGAACCCCCTAGTTGCTACTGGGGATGTGCAATTAAAGGCCCTAGCCTCATTCATTCAAAATGAGCATAGGAGAGGAGTGTTACAACAACATTATAATGAGAGAGAGAAATCACTCCCTCTTACACTCAGGGCAGAATCCCCAAATCCTAAAAATATAGTGGATAAATGGATTGATCTAATTGAACATCTAGAGGTAGAAATTGAACTCCTAGAATGTAGAGCCATGGATTATAGGAAATTCAGGGAATTGGATGAAGGGATTGGTAAGGAAGCTTTGGGTTTCTCATAGGGTAGGTGGAAAGAGTTGACACTAGCATTGCAAAGGAAAGATCCTTATTCAATATTCAACCTCTCAGCAACAATCAGTAGGGCACAAAAATATATAAAATTAGCCAATGAACATGGAATAACTTGGCTACCACTAGTATCCTATCCTCCCCTACTTCTTTATCCCATTCCACATTGGATGGGGTAGAGGATAAATCAGGAAGTGGAACAGGCTAGGTGCAACATGTTGGCCGAGCAGAAGGGATTCTATCTCAAACAAGAAAGAGGAGTAGAAGAACCTACAGATTACAGGGAGATAACTCTTCAATACAATCAGAGACCTTGGCTACTAGAGGACCATAAACATGTTTAGTTGGGGGGTGTGATGAGGCCATGTTTTTTCTTATTTCTCTTGATTTAAGTACATGTTTCCTAAGACATTCATAGACTTTCATATATATTAACCATGTCTATAATCATCCTTAAGACATTGAAAGCATGAAGATGGGTATATAATATGTTATTAATTAATTATGTGTGAATTGTTGACTGCTCATGAAATATGATGGTACTTTATGTTAATTTTAGTAATTGTGATGTATAGATATCATGTGATGGACTAACCCCCCATGCAACAAGTACATGGCTACATTTCATGAAGACCACTGGGTAGCCCGCAACAAAGGTAGTGTTGATATCCACAATAGACAGTACAGACACCTGTAGCCAAAGGAAGAAGACTCTGAATTGATTGGAATGAGTTATCCATAACTTTCCACTCTTTGACGGTTATCCTTCAATAGTTGATGTAGTCATGAATAATGAAGGAATCTTAGATTGTACTTCATGTTCTATTTCTAGTCTTGACGGTTCTTCATAAAGGCTAGCGAGAGTTATAGTAGGACTATGCCATCTATATTACCTTCATGACAGTTTAGTTTTCTATTCCTAGTTTGCTTTCTAATAAAGTCCTCTTCCTATGTTGTTGGATAATGGACAGTTATGGTTTTATTGTTTAGTAGTTCTTCCTATGTTGTTGGATAATGGACTGTTATGGTTTTATTGTTTAGTAGTTTTGTTCAAAAAGACAAGTCTGATCTTGTCTATAGATAGATTAGATTTATGTATATGAGACAAGAAGGTTAGACAAAGATTATGTTATCAGATTTGTTATTGTACTTTTCTCTTTAACATTCAATAAAGGAACACATGTTTTGAGTTTAGTCAATGGTTTCAGAGATATAGTAGAGATCTAGTTAGATTTTGTGGTATCACAGTCACTCAAGCAAGGGCCACTCGAGGTAACTATGTCTCTCATATATGTTCATGTGTTTAGTTTATGTTGTATGTTTATGTGTATGTGATTAATGCTTGTTGTAATGAGTTATGTTATATGAATTAGTTAGATTTTGATAATATCTGTTGTTGAGTCAAGGTGATCATTCACTAATTATTAGTTGTTCTCTTATTTGAAATTACATAAGACCATTTGATTACAACCAAATGAATAGCATTGGTTATTTCTTACCAGCATTGCTTACTTAGAGTACTTGTCAATCCTTGCAAATAGAGTTGTTTACTTTTCAATTAGTTTATTCCTATGCACAACCTCTAGATTAAAACTCAGGAATCCTTAACTATACACATAGTATGGGCATCGTCCAAGAAGAATATGATTCCTTGGTTTGACAATTTAAATGTAACACATTATAGCCAGTAGGTTGCTTGATATAGGATTTGTTGTTCCATTGAGTTGTGTGCATGCCCTTTTTGCATCAATATATTGGTTATAATGGAGTTTGAGAGTTCTCTTTTAGTATTTTCATTGAGAATACCATTGAGAGAAATTCACAATGAAGGAATTTCTAACTCCAAAGGCATGATCTCATCAACACCATACATGAGGTTGTACGAGGTAGTACCTGTAGCCGTACGTACACTCATTCGGTAAGCCCATAACGCATATGATAGTTGAGTATGCCAATACTTCTAATGTTTGTTTTAACAATTTTCCAAAGGATTTGTCCAATTATTTTATTAGAAGCTTCTGCTTGTCCATTTGATTGAGGATAGTAAGGTGTAGAGAAGTGGTGTTGAATATGATTTTTTTCTAGGAATTTCTTCACATCTTTGTTCTTAAATGATGCACCATTATCAGAAACCAAAGTGGAAGGAATGCCAAATTAGAGATTAAGTTATCTTAGATGAAATGACATATTACTTCAACAGTCATGGATAGAAGAGGAACCGCTTCAACCTATTTCGTGAAGTAGTCAGTAGCTATGAGAATGAAAGTGTGTCCTTGAGAAGAAGGAGGTGAAATTTTTCCAATAAGATCCAAGCCCCACACAGAAAATGGCCAAGGTGAAACCTGAGCACAAAGTTCTTGGGTAGGAGCTCGAATGAGATTGTTATGTTGTTGACATTGCGGGCACTTTTTGATAAAGGCAAAGGAATCTTGTTCCATGTCCCGCCAATAGAAACCCATATGAATTAATTTTTGAACCAGAGATCTCCCACCAAAATGTCCTTCGTAGGCATCTGAATGTGCCTCTTCAAGGGCAATCAAGACCTCAAAATTATTAAGGCAATGAACGACAATACCTTCATAGCTTTGTCAATATAGTGTATTTGATAAGATGATGTAACATGCCACAAGTTTGCGTATGTGAATTTAGGTACTTCTTGATGCTAGTTCAGAAAAGATACCATCAAACAAATATTGAATATATATGGGAGTACCACTCAACTAAATCTATGTTATCACAAAAGGAAACATCAGATATTTCTAATATTGAAGGTGATTTGAGATTATGAATGATAAATTGATAATTCCCCAAAGAATCGTCTATGGAAAAAAGGGAAGCAACGCTTGCCATTACATCCGCATGTTGATTATCTTTTCATAGAATTGTGTCAATTATAAAGGATGAGAAATTTTTTAATAACGATAAGGCCAAGTCTCGATACTGAGATAAATTATCTTTCTTTGTTTGATAAGATCCAGTGATTTGTCTTATGATCAAATGAAAATCACCAAATATGCAAATGTGTTTAATGATGAGAGCCATTGTGGCATGCAAGCCAGTGATAAGGGATTTGTACTCAGTAATGTTGTTGATATATAGAAAGTTGAGATGGTAAAATAGAGGAATTGACTTACCTGATGGAGGTACTAGTATAAAATCAACACCAGAGCCAGTTCGACATCTAGAACCATCAAAGAATAACTTCCACTTACTATCAACATCCAGAGAAAGTATTTGATCATCAGTGAATGATTCTTGATTTGAAATAGAAAATGGTGAAGGAGCTTTAGCTAAGTGGTCAGTCAATGCTTGACCCTTAATTGCCTTTTGGGAGACAAACTTAAGATCAAATTCTATTAACAACACAACCCACTTTGCTAAACATCCTAAAAGATCTGTTTTAGCAAAGAGATGTTTAAAATGATCAAATTTTACAATTACATTAATTTTAACATTTAGTAGATAATGTCTCAATTTTTGTGTTGCAAAAATGAGAGCTAAGCATTGCCTTTCTATCGCAGAGTATCACATTTCATAATCGAGAAAAGTTTGGTTGATGTAATATATAGTGCACTCTTTTCCATCATCATCATGTTATGCTAACAAAGTTATGAGAGAATTAGGAGATGCTGATGTGTAGAGTATAAAGGGTCATCTTGAGATGACAGGTTGTAATATAGGAGGATTAGCTAAGTAACTTTTGAGATAATCAAAAGCTTTTTGGCAATCCTTATTCTAATTAAAGTTAGATTCTTTCTTGAGTAGTTGTGTAAAAGGGTTAGTCTGATCCGCAAGTTGTGAAACAAATTGATGAACGACTTGAATCTTCCCTTGTAAACTACAAAGTTGTGAAATATTTTTAGGAGGTGGCATGTTGACAATAGCGTCAATATTTTTTGTATCCACCTCAATACCACAATGTGAAATAATGAATCCCAATAGCTTATCTCTATCAACGCCAAAGACACATTTACGAGGATTCAAGTGCATGTTGTATTTACGTATACATTCAAAGATTTAGCGAACAATTTTGATGTGATCCTGGAGCAAAATAGATTTGGCCAGAATGTCATCGACATAATCCTCTAAAATATTATGCATGAAATCATGAAAGATAAGCATCATAGCACGTTGATAAGTCACACGAACATTCTTTAATCCAAATGGAATGAAAATCCAACAAAATGTTCCCCAAGGAGTTATAAAAGTTATTTTATATTGATCTTGAGGATTGACGAATATTTGATTATAACCAAAGAAACCATCCATAAAGGAAAGTAAGGCATGGCCTGCAATGGAATCGACAATCATATCTATATTAGGAAGAGGAAAATAATCCTTTAAAGATGCTTTATTCAAATCTCAAAAATTATTGCACATTGAAATACGGTTTCCAGATTTAGTGACAAACACAATATTCGAGAGCCAAGGTAAGTTGTCAATAGGGTAGATAAAGCCTGCTTGAAGAAGCTTCTCTATCTCATCTTTGACTAACAATGCAACCTTAGGATTCATCTTGCGAATCTTTTATTTTACATGTTTAGCATAAGGATGAATGATGATGTTATGTGTTACCACCTTAGAATCAATGCAAGGCATGTCAGAGTATGTCCAAGAAAAGAGATCTAGATATTCATGCAAAAGAGAAGTAAGTTCTTGATTTTGTTTAGGATTTAGACAATTTCCAATTGGGATAACTTTTTTAAGGTTATCCTTATCCATCAAGACATCGATAATATTTCCATTGAGGAGAGTACCATGGTCTAGGGCTTTAGGAGGATGAAGGGATTCCATAGGTGACTCCTGTGATACCGCGATACCATTAGATAAACAAGCATCTTTCCCAAAGTATGCTTCCACATTTAAACAATAAGGAAATCCACGATCATGATCGTAATGAGACAAATGATCATAAGCTCCTAGGAATTCAGCTGAAGCTTCATCCATTGAAAAACTATCCAAAGGAACATTTCTAGAATCACAATTTGTATCAATTAAGTTGGGATATATACAATCAAGTGTAGATGATAAAATTGTGTTTACATTTAGATTAGGATAACGAGTAGCTTTAGTGAGCTGTAAAGGACGGTATCCAAGTCTAAATGAGGAGTAATGTGGATTAGCCTTTAAAGGGACTTTAATGCCTTGTTCTTTTATACCACAACCATTACTATTGTATCCACATTGAGAGAGAAATTAAAAACCATGACCATAAATAGATATAATTTCCGAAGAGGAAGGAGGTGCCTCATAAGTCTCATATGCTATAGTATAAGAGTAAGTATTGTCATCATTACCCTTCAAAGAAATCTTAAGTGTCTTAGGAGTAGAAATTGAAGCAACCTTAGAACTTTTTGGCTTTGACGGTGAGACTTCATACTCCCCTACAAAGGTGGGTGTAAAGTCTAACGAACCCCAATAATCACCTAAAAGTGTATTCAAAGGTGAATTATATTCTTCTACAATAAATTCCACAGGAGGGAGAGAAGAATTAACTTTAGAAAGAGGATAAATTAAAGTAAATGGTTTAAAATACTATCTGTTTTTAACTTCAGTTTATAGACAACTTTTCAAAATCAGATCAACTCCAATTGTTTGGAGCTTATTGTCATGAACAAACTTAATTGATAGATGAAGGGTAGACAGGATTACCCCCATGGCATGAATCTAGGGTCTACCAAGAAGAAGATTGTATGAAAGAGAATTAGGCATGACATGGATAAGGGTAGGCAATGTCACAGGTCCAGCCTTAATAGGTTAGGTGATATTACCCAATGATTGTCTATGAACATTATCAAATCCACAAATGTTGAGTTTGTCTAGTTTAATAAGAGAGGTATCAACATTGATTTTATGTAACAAGACTATGCCATAGATATTAAGACCTGATCCACCATTAATCATGGTACGTCTAACCCTCATTTTATTAATAATGACGAATATCATAAGAGGCTCATATTGGTTTTGAACTTCTATGGGAGGTAATTCATGTGGTTGAAAAATGATATTTGATTTTGTCACATGCATACAATCTAATAGAGCTGCTACATCATTCGACTTAATAGCAGGTGGAACAATCACCTTTTGTAAAGCTTCTTGGAGCATTCCATGGTATGTAGGTGATGTTTGTATCAAATCCCATAGAGAAATCTTTGCTGGAGTAGCACAGAGCTGCTCAAAAAGATCATAATCTCTGCTAGTATGAGTAGGAAGATGAGGTGGTTGAGGAAGAATAGGTTGAGAAGGTGGAAGAGAATCTGGAACAAATATGATCCCTTTATTTTGTTTATTGTTTCTAGTAAAATATGAGTGAGAAACCTCATGATGCATGGGTTGTTGCAACACATTTTGATTCTGTTGAGAGATTTTTTTTGCATAATTGAAGATATAACTAGGTGGTCTAGGTGTTTTTTGAGAACCACCTATTGTAATAGATTGTGATTGAGGAGCATCATTACGAAGATGCATAACAATTTTAGGTTTCTCAGGATCTTTTTGGGAACTAGAAACATAAATTGTATTAATGAATCTTTGAAATAGAGATGGTTTAGGAGTTGTAGAGTATGGTTCCATAGAGATGAAGTCATCTAAGGCTTCATCTAACATGTCAAAATCATCACTACTAAACGGCTCATCAAATGCATTGAAATCTTGAAGAAAGAAGTCTGACATATTTACATAACCTAATTTTTCCAAATCTTATAGAAATGAAGTGAATAAGAGAGGATGAAATGAAGTTTGTTTATGATTTTATGTTGCTCAAGATGAAATATAACAAGATATGAACATTAAATTTATATCCAACTACTAACTAAACATAAGCAAGATTTTTCAATTTTCAAACTAGAATTACCAAAAAATGAGATTTTTGATAACCATAATCAATATATATGAAAGAATGCAAGGTGTATATGTAAAGAATGTGTGTCAAACTTAGTTGTGATCAGATATAAAGCTTCATATTAGAAAATTATATTGAGTTACAAAGATCTAACCTTATGCAATGTAAACAATGTAAAAAGTATAGCTTTTTCAAATCTAAATCAAATTCTTGTTTTTCAAATTTCAAATGCCAAAATGCAAAACATGCACTAAAAACAAAGGATGATAAGTTACAAAAAAATGAAATCACTTTAATCAACCTAAAAATGCTACAAAGATATGAAACAACACACTAATCTACAAACCTTAGGTTCAAGACTAGCTAGCTTTGTAAGAAAATGCAATATTTTTGTTACATTAATGATGGATTAAAGGAAAAATATGATACATGCAAGTATGAAAAGATGAATAAACTCAATTTTAATCAGATCTAGGACAAAAACAAAGTATTTTCAGATGAAGAAGGATTCATGAGTGTAAGAAGAGTTGGGTTCACCAAAATGTTTAGTGGAAAAGAGGGATCTAGCTTAAGAGCTCAAACTAGGTCAAACCCTCTTCCATTAACATTGAGACACAAACTGAGCTCGGCTTCTACCCTTGAGGGAGAGCCAAACTATAGGGGTTTTGCCTCTTTTTGTATAGATGAGAAGTCAACCAAATTCAACCAAGAAAACTAGGGTAAAAGATCAAACCCTAAATAAGAAAGATTGAGCTACAGATGACTGTCGGAAATAGAAATAGGAAATTAGAATGCACAACAGAGATGAGGAAATAGAGCAGAGCAGGAACCTAGAGCTAAAATGTCAAAAAGACTAAGGCATTGGGTGTTGTTATATGAAGCCTAATCAGACTCAGAGGTTAAATTTTCCCCACTTTTATCGATGTAGTTTCCCCCCAAATTATTTAATGGGGGAGTGCAGGGGGGCAGAGCCGCTCCTGTGAGGCCCAAGGGCAGAGCGCATGGTGGGGGTCTACAGGCAACGCCCCTGAAGCAAAAATTGCCTATTATTTTATAAAGGCGTCAGGAGTTATTTTTCTATTAGCTGACATAAAAAACTCTATTTTGTAACCGACATAAGTCTTGATAAAAATGACTCATTGATATTGTATTGTAGCATTTTACAACGGTATTGAGTTGCAAGGATTGCTAGTTGTAATCAGTTTGATTTACTAGATAATAATATTGGACTCTCTATTGGTGGATGTGGCCTGGGTTTGGGTGAACCACGTTAAAACTTGTCTCTCACTGTTATTATTTTTTTGTATTTCCATTCCCCTATTTAATCTTTATTTGTATTTAATTGATATTTTTTGCCTGCTAACCCTAACAAGTGGTATCAGAGCGGGTTGCGTTTGATTATCATCTGCAGGAAGGTCTCACGGTTGAGTGGGATTCTCATGATTAAGTGGGAGCAATGGCGGATGAGGGTAAATTGAAGGTAGATAATTCAATGGGTAGAACTACTAGTTATGAAAGATGCAGATGGAGGATTATCTCTATCAGAAGGATTTATGGAGGCCATTGGCAGGAATAGCCAAGAAACTGGCAACAATGACTGATGAGGATTGGGAACTTCTGGACAGAAAGGCACTGGGAACCATTCAGTTGTGCTTGGCACCATTTGTGGCATTCAATATAATAGAAGCAAAGACAACAAGTGAATTGATGAAAGCTTTGGCTAAACTGTATGAAAAACCTTCAGCCTCAAATAAGGTATTTCTCATGAAGCATTTGTTTAATCTGAAAATGATTGAAGGTGGATCTGTGATAGATCATTTAAATGAGTTTAATATGATTACCAGTCAATTAACTTTTGTAAAAGTGAAATTTGATGAAGAGGTGAGGGCTCTCTTAGTTTTATGTTCTTTGCCAGAAAGTTGGAATAGCTTGGTAATGGATGTAAGTAACTCTGTCTCTAGTTCAAACACTTTGAAATTTGATGATGTTGTTGGTGTTATCCTTAGCGAGGAAATGCGACAGAAAAGCTCAGGATGGTCCACATCAGGTATTGTTTTGAATGCAGAAAGCATGGGTAGATTAAAGGAGAGAGGAAAAGGTTCTGGAGGTCATGGGAAGTCATGAGGAAAATCAAAGGACAAGAGGTCCCAATCCAGAGGACCGAAGGATTGTTGGTACTATGGGAAACTATTGGGAATTAAGGTGTCTCAACCCTGGTAATTCCTTACATTATTTATGTTTGTATTTATTAAATGTTGTAAATAAATTGTAAATTCCATATTGTCATATTGTGGGATGTGGCATGGTGATGTGTCATCCTACATGGAAGATAACAACTTGTAATTTTGTCCTCACATGAGGAGATAGGCATCCCACTTTGTGGTAGGAGCATTTTGCCATGTGTCAGCATCTTTCATGTTAAATAAGGGAATATTGACTGAAACGGTTATGACAGATTCCTATGACAAAATCTATGACATGTAAGAGTCAGAAATAGAAGTTTGTAAGATAGGTGAAGACATGTGTCATGAAGCATCTTTGAAAAAAGGCATATTTGGGTGCCCGAAGGTGGACTATGACATGTTGTAAGAGAATATGCTATTTAGAGCATGTGTATGGCAGATTCTCTTACAGCTGTAAGTTGTAACCGCTATGACAGATTCTATGATGGTCGTAAGTGCGTAAGAGCATCTGTCATAGCCCATTTTAGAAATAGGGGACCTCTTTGGGATAGGAGCTATGGACAAGTGTCAGGTACATTCTACAATGTTGACCAAGTGTCCTTGGGCATGGGTTTTGGGCCATGAGGCCAAGTTGGACGCCCATTCCAAGTTTGGACCAATTTTGCCTTGTATATTCTATATAAATAGGTGCTTGGAGGAGAAGTATTACAGGATTGACAAGTACTGTTATGCTACCAGATTGACTCCAGATACGAGTGTCAAAGACCATTAAAGCTTGCATTGCAAGTGTATTGTAAACAACATTCAGTTTTGATAATACATTGTGCAGGTTTCTGAGTGTAGGGTTTTTCACCCGATAAGGGTTTTCCCCACGTTATATCTTTGTCTCTCTTCTTTTGTCTTCTTTCTGGTTCATGTGTATTGCTGCAATATCTTTGTTAGATGTTCTATGTGTCTGTAGTTGTAAGGATTAATTTGAATTTGTATAGCCCTCTCCTCATTAGATTAGTGTAGGAAGTGATTTCTACACACCTAGCTTCCTTTCAGAAACTAGGTCATCTGAAGAAAGATTGTTGGTCTCGAAGGAATAAAGGAGACAAACAAGAAGGCAATAAGGAGGCAAACATGGTAAGTAATTAATCTAAAGATGATGGTTTGATTCTTTCCCTATATAATGCTGATGATTCGTAGGTTTTAGATTTAGGGGCCTCATTTCATGCTACACCCCATAGAAGTTATTTTCTTGATTATGTCCAAGGGGATTTTGGGCTGGTTTATTTGGGAGATTATAAACCCTGTCAGATTGTTGGAAATGGAAGAATCAAGATTAAGTTGTAGAATGGGAATCATTGGCTACTACAAGAGGTAAGCCACATTCCAAGGCTGAGTAGGAATTTAATTTCAGCAGGACAACTAGCTGATGAAGGTTGCATTGTTACATTTACTGATAAAAATTGGAAGGTTACAAGAGGTACCTTAATAGTAACAAAATGTGTGAAAGTAGGCACCTTATATCTTTGCACATGTCATATTGTTCCTTCTACTTTAGTTGTTACAGAGAAAAACCAAACAAGTTTAGGAACAATTGCTGCAGGTTCACAGGAAGAGACTAAAATAGTTGCTGCAGGTTCTGAGACAACACTGTGGCATAATAGACTTGGGCATATGAGTGAAAAAGGTATGAAGGTACTTCATTCTAAGAAAGTTTTACCAGGTCTGAAATGTATTAATATAGATTTCTGTGAAATTTGTGTGTATGGCAAACAAAAGAGAGTTAGTTTTCTGAAGGATGGGAAGCAAAAGAAAGATGAAAAGTTGGAGCTTGTGCATACAGATGTATGGGGACTAACTCAGGTATCTTCTCTTGGTGGCTCTCGATATTATGTTACATTCATAGATGATACAACTAGGAAGGTTTGAATTTATTTCCTTAGGCAGAAATCTGATGTATTTGAAACATTTAAGAAATGGAGAAGCTTGGTTGAGAATGAGACGGGTAAAAGATTAAAATGTCTCAGATCTGATAATGGTGGTGAGTATTGCAGCAAAGAATTTGAGGACTATTGTTCCTTTAATGGAATCCATAGGAAGAAAATAGTTCTAGGGACTCCACAGAAGAATGGAGTGGCTGAGCGTATGAATAGGACAATAATGGAGCATGCAAGGACCATGAGATTGCATGTTGGGCTACCTTTGGGCTGTGGTATTCTAGAGGAAGCATGGATAGGTAAGAAGGTGATTTATTATTTTCTCAAAACCTTTGGATGTGAAGCATTTGCACATGTAGATTCTGAAAATAGAACCAAGCTAGATGCAAAATCAAAAAAATGTACCTTCGTTGGATATGGCATTGATGAATTTGGTTATAAGCTTTGGGATTTTGAAAATCAAAAATTTGTGAGAAGCAAGGATGTTGTATTCAATGAGAAGGTGTTGTAAAAAGATCAGTTGCAACAACATGGGAAGAAAGGAAAGGATTATGTGGTGCTGGATGATACTCCAAATAGTGATGTTCCAGTGGTTCCTCATGCTTCGCAACAACAACAAGAAATACCACAAACTCCAGTGAATGTTAGATGGTCAACAAGGCTAAGCAGACCTCCTGAAACATTTTCTCCCGCTTTATATTCTATTTTGTTAACAGATGCTGGTGAATCGGAAGGGTATGATGAAGCTATGCAAGTGGATACAAAGGTTCAGTGGGAGCTTGCAATGAAAGAAGAAATGGACTCCTTGTTGAAAAATCAGACTTGGGAATTATGTAAGTTGCATGCAGGTAAAAAGGCTTTACCAAACAAATGGGTTTATACGCTGAAAGAGGAAGATGTAGGTAAGAAAAGATTTAAAGACAAGTTAGTTGTAAAAAGATTTTCACAGAAAAAGGGCATTGATTTTGATGAGATTTTTTCTCCGGTTGTTAAGATGACTTCTATTCATACTGTTTTAAGTATTGTGGCTGCTGAAGATTTGCATTTGGAATAGCTAGATGTGAAAACTGCCTTTCTCCATGGTGATTTGGAGGAGGAGATATATATGGAACAACCGCAAGGATTTGAGGTCACAGGTAAGGAGAAATTGGTGTGCAGATTGAAGAAGAGTTTGTATGGCTTGAAACAAGCACCTCGACAATGGTATTTGAAATTTGATAGTTTGATGGCTGAGCAAGGCTACAGTCAGTGTAATTCTTGTAGGAGTCAAGGACAACACTGAGAGGGGGGGTGAATCAGTGTTGTGTGAAATTTCTAATCTTTTTACAAATTTTAACTTGCAGAGTACAAGGAGAGAGAGCTATCATTGATTTCTCACATACATGTGCACATAACTAAGAATGAAAAACAAAAACTCATGAGTAAAACATATATCCATAGAGAGAAGATCAAGACACAAGAATTGCACGAGTGAAAAACACTCGAGGGGTAGAAAAACCACTCCAGAATTGCCTCACTGACTTAACTGAAAAACATGCCTCACTGGCAATACAAATTGTATCTAGGAGCACCAACTCCTTATGGAGCACCAACTCCAATACCAAACAGAAGCACCCACTTCCAACACTAATATACCTCACTGGTAAACAAATAGGTCTCACTGACCTACAAGCCTCACTGGCTAATACAAGGCCTCACTGGCAAACTGAATCTTCACTGGAAGTAATAAACAAGTTCAGAGGGACACTCTGTTTCCATTCAATACAAAACATATGTTTGTCAAATGGCCATTCTATTCAAAATCAATCCTTTTTCTGGATCCTCTCAACCACACTGCATACTCTGTATGTTTCATCTCTGTCTTACTAGTTTCAATGTCTTTGTTCAATCAAATTCATGATTCATGCACCTGATTATCATTGCAATTGCATATTGTCTTTTTGATCATCTTGTCAATCTCTATATCTGTATTTGATCCCTGTCAGTTCATCATTGATCTACACAACATCACTCACATCATCTTATTAATCCACCTACAAAGCCATTATATCTTTATAATCATTTACATCTTCTCTGCAAACAAAACATTTCACCTTCTCTCTGTAAATCAAAAACCCTTTCATTTGCAATAAAAACATCAAGAAATCCAAATGCCAATCCATCTGCAAGAAGAAAATCTTATTCACAGAATAAATGATCAATAAAAACATTTTGTCCTTTTCAAAGATTCATCTTCTATAAAAAAAATAAATCTCCTTCTCTGCAAATTCCTGCAATCAAACTCTTTATCTTCTCAAGAAAATCAATCTTCAATAAAATCTAATACAATTTCTGAGAACTTTCATCTTCTAAAACACAAGCCCTTCATTTTCTTTTCAACAAGACTCTTCATATCCTGCAAAATGAAAAAATCTCCACCAAAATCTTCTCAAAAAATATATTCTTCACACTTAAAAAAAATCTCTTCATAAAAATTCCTTATTCGAAAGAATAAGAAAAAATCCTTTCTAAATGTGAAGAGAAGAAAAAAAATCTTTGTAAAAAGAAACTTCAATCTTCTCATAGATTGACCTCATTGAGGGAGGCAATAAAAATGAGTTTCTAAATTAAAAAAATTTACTCAAACTCCCTTAGATCATAAATTGCGGTCTTCTTTTTAAATTCAAACTCTTTTAATAATAGTTGGACTTTTAGCTTTTTGAATAACAAATATATTGGGCTCCATAAAATTCGATGCATTCCTCTTTGAATAAAGCAAACTTCCCTTCATAGAATTCGGGCTCTCTAAAGATTTTGATGTATTAAAAGATGACCGCTCACTTCATAAACTATGATGATCGCTCATTTCATAAGATATTTGAAATGTGTTTGCTGCCCATAATCAAACTGGATGAGGACCGATGGAGTCGGTTAAGCATAAAAAGAGGGCCGGTTTGCATACGATGCCTATACCCTCAAGTGATGACTTAAGTCATCCTTAACTTGTGCTTCAAGTCACCGCAAAAACATGACATAAAGTGCATGACATCTTAAAATAGATGCTTTGAAATACGTTTCAAAAGATTTTAGGTCACATCAATATCCTTTAAGTTTGCCTTGATATGTACAAGACCTCTGCCGCTGAATATAGCTAATAATAGAGACCTTTTGCCTATTGAAAACTTATGTCCAATCAAACACATAACCATACAGATCAACAGTATAAAAATTAACATTCAACTCCGAAATACTATGCATAAACTTGAACCTTGTAAAAACGTTGAGAGATTTATTGTTTTGAATTTTATCAAAAACTAACACAATCATATGAAGTGCTCTGCCATCTACCGTTTGTAATACAAAACTTAACTCTCCCATCTGCCATGATCAAACCTTAATACCTCTGCCATATGCAATGCACAACATTTATCCTCTTGATGAAGATCCCTGATGATGATGGCAACTTTAAACAAAGATTACTTTATTGCACTATCTTGAAAAGCATTCACATTGACCAAGCTCCTGAAAGGTGACCTAATATCAACCCAAGAACAACTGACAAGTGTCTTGAATAACAACTCATGAAAACTTTGAACTATGATATCCAAAGCAACAACACATGTTATCAAGATAATGATAATGATCACTCCATGACCTGCAGTTCTGATGAGATCTTGTGAACTTACTTTCAACCAACCTTGCATCATAATCAACATATCAACTTCTAAGGCACCAAGAAGCCCAAACCTATGAAGACCAAGAGTATAAGTCCATTCTTTGCATCTGCAAGACACACATTGTCTCTGCATTAAATCACTGCCACTTGAAGACATCCTGAATTAAAAACTGCACCATCTTTGAGGATTTATCCATGAAGTATTTGCACAAGATCAAACACAAATCTATCAACCATTCTGCATCCCTGAAACATTCTTTGCAAGACCACTCATCAACCAACCTTTTTGACATCAATGACAACCAGTCACCATCAATTCTGACCATTGTGTTTATTTTAAGAGGTTGGATAATGACAGCTACATTATTTTATGTTTATATGTTGATGACATGCTTGTAGTAGGGTCTAACATGGATCACATAAGAGAGTTAAAACAACATTTAGCACAGTCATTTGCTATGAAGGATTTGGGGGCAGCAAAACAAATCCTTGATATAAAAATTTGCAGAGATAGGAAGAATAGAAAATTGACTCTATCTCAGGCTGATTATGTTGAAAAGGTGTTGTAGAGATTCCATATGGACAATGCAAAAGCTGTCAGCACACCTTTGCCTAGTCATTTAAAATTGACTAAAGAGATGTGTCCTAAGACACAAGAGGAGGAAGAAAAAATGTTCAAGGTGCCATATGCTTCAGCTGTAGGAAGTTTAATGTACACCATGATATGCACGAGACCAGATATTGCACATGTTGTAGGAGTTGTAAGTAGGTATATGAGTAATCTCGGATTGAAGCATTGGAATGCGGTAAAATGGATTCTCATATATTTGAGAGGTACATCCAATAAACACTTATGTTTTGGGGGCTCTAATACTGATTTAGCAGGTTATGTAGACTCAGATTTGGTAGGGGATATTGATACTAGGCGGAGTACTACAGGTTATGTCTATACTGTAGGTGGGACGGCGGTGAGTTGGATCTCTAGGTTGCAAAAGATGGTTGCTTTATCCACCATGGAGGCAAAGTATGTAGCTGCAATAGAGGCAAGCAAGGAGATGATATGGCTGCAATCTTACATGGAAGAATTAGGCAAACAATAGGCTAATACTTATTTGTTTATAGATAGCTAGAGTGCCATACATCTTGCAAAGAATTATGCATTGCATTCAAAGACCAAACACATACAGTTGAGGTATCACTTCATTTGATCAGTGTTGGATGATGGACAGTTACAGCTAGAAAAGATACATATAGATAAAAATCCAACAGATATGTTTACGAAGGTAGTGACAAGGGAGAAGCTGAGCTCCTCTTCAGCTTTGGTTGGTCTTCAAGACTGAAAACAATAAAATTAGAACATCAAAGTCTAGGGTGTTTATTTCCAGTGGGAGCTACAAGGTCAGCGGTGTTATGATCAGTCTCCAAGTGGGAGATTGTTGTTATATGGAGCCTAATCAGACTTGGAGGTTAAATTTTCCCCACTTTTATCGGTGCGGTTTCCCTCCAAATTATTTAATAGGGGAGTGTAGGGGGGGCATAGCCCTTCCTACAGGGCCCGGGGGGCTTATTCCCTTGACGGAGGCTCGGGGGCAGAGCCCACGGTAGGGGTTTGGGGGCAACGTCCCCAACAGGGGTTGCTGGGGGCAGTGCCCCTGAAGCAAAAATTGCCTATTATTTTATAAAGGCATTGGGAGTTATTTTTCTATTAGCTGACATAAAAAACCCTATTTTGTAACTGACATAAGTCTTGATAAAAATGGCTAAGGGTTAGGGTTTCCGTTGATATTGTATTTTAGGATTTTGCAGCGGTATTGAGTTGCAAGGATTACTGGTTGTAATTGGTTTGATTTACTAGATAATAATATTGGACTCTCTATTGGTGGATGTAGCCTAGGTTTGGGTGACTCACGTTAAAACTTGTCTCTCGCTATTATTATTTCTGTGTATTTCCATTCCTCTGTTTAATCTTTATTTGCATTTAATTGATATCTTCTGCCTGCTAACCCTAACACTGGGTACCCTAGACCCTTTCTAGGGTTTTCTAGAAAGTTTGAACTTCACCTGACTTGCACCTATAAAACCTTTGTTCTCCCCATATCTTGTCTTCCACAACCTGCTACTTCAACTTGTACACACAAAAGAAGGGGAAAATGGTTGTGGCCATATAGGAGCTTTCCTTAGTCAAGCCCCCATTTTGGTATTCCTACCTCATGAATAGCCAAGATTAGAACAAGATGTTGTGTGTGCTCAGAGACCCTAAGTGTGAGAAGTACCATGTAATATCTAATCAAATATATCAAACCCTAACCCTAGATGACTCAAGAAAATAGGAAGGAATGATACAAAAGAATGCTTCACTCAAGGAAGCTCTCAACTTCACCTCATGGATGAAGATTCATCGAAGGTTTGCTTAATAAGAAGGTGATGCAACCATACCCTTGGAGGGTACTCAAGCCAATCTCAAGTTGGTCGTTCCAACCCTTCTCCCAATCATGCAAAGTGCTTCAACCTAGGAACAAATGAGATAGACTCAAGATCTTACTTCCTAGCCTTGATACAAATCTTTCTAAGAGCAAAGTAGGACTCCACTTGATCAAAAAGAAACTTGCAATAATTCAATAGCATAGAGAGCATAATAGAGAGAGCTTTTTCACAATTCATCTAACATCTAGTTTCAAATATAGAAACGACTTTGTTTTATACAAGGATCTAAGAAATGAGTAATTTGAATTAAAGAGCCAACAATATGCGTGAAAAAGCAAATTTGAGTTTAGGGTCAACCTAATGAACATTAAAGCCAACTTGTGGACCTAATTTGCCTCCCTAAAAACATAGGAGGGACCAAGGTGCTAGGCATCCTAGGCCCTTGGGGAAAATTTAGGCACAAGCCCACATTTAATGTGGTGCTAACTCCAAATTTCAAGTTTGTTTTTGGGTTATGATGAAACTTTAATTGAAATCATGACATTTCATAGAAACGGGGCCCAATCAGGACTTTAGGGTAGACCTACAAATGAACTAGGCTTGGGATCACTAAAGGGTGGAGCTAAATATAGTGAAATTGTGCTAACAGAACCAATGTACATAATTTACGACATAACATTAATGATCTCCCCATCTGAATGGAGTGCTTAAAATCAACAACTCTGGACCATCCAACTTCTAGGAAGATGTCACCAAGATATTGAAGCTGAGGAAAAGAAGAGAGAAGAGGGGGATGATTGTACCAAGAATTACTCCATAACAAGGCTCTGTTATGCTTATTGGCTATCTAGAAAAGCCCCTCTTTTATAAAAAAGCCCCCCTTTTCAAGGTATTCCAAATCAAGAAACCTTTTCTAGTCATATCCAATTGCGAAATATCTTCATCATCCACCCCACCTAGATATTTAAAATTGAGAATTCTTGCCCATAGTTGATCATCATGTTTACATCATCTCCATTATAATTTGATAGCTAAATCTTGACAATTGAGCTCAGACTGTCGCAAACCAAGGCCACTAGCTTTATAGGATGACAAACCAAATCCTAGATGACAAGGATCCATTTCTGAGTTTCTAAATTTCTTGCCCATAAGAATTTTCAAGAGAGCCCATAAAAATCCTTGAAACTTTTGGGAACTGCTAGAATTAGAAATCTATATATAGGTAGTGCATGCAAGACAAATTTTAAAACAGTTAGTTGACTAGCAAAGGATGATTATCTAAAGTCCAATGGCTCACCCGCATGCAAAAAAATCCAAAATTTTCTTCCAATGGTCTCTTCTAAGGCTCCCAATAGAAAGGAAAATTCCAAGATACTCCACAAGCAAGGTGTCGATCTGGAAATGAAGAATTTCAGTAATTCTATGTTGAATACGCTCAAGAGTTTTGAAGAAGAAGATACTGGATTTTTCTCCATTAAGCTGCTGACTAAAAGCAGAAATGTAAGTGTTTAACACTTTTTTGAAATTGACTACTTCCCCTATCCTAGACATCCCCATAAGAGCAATATCATCTACAAACTAGAGATGAGATTGAGAATCAATATTTCGAGACCATTCCCAGCCTTGAATGAGCCCTCTCACTCTATACTACTTCAACAAATAACCAAGACCTTTAGTCATGAGGAGAAATAAATAAGGAGATAGAGAATCCCCTTGCCTAAGTCCTCTAGTTGCTAAAAAAAGGTTGAGGGAATTTCATTGATCAACATCAAGAAAGAAGCTGAAGTCACGCAACTCATAACCCAATCAACCCAATTTGAGTGTAAAAAAAGCCAATAAGATATTCTGATGAAAGACCCAGCTGACCCTGTCATAAGCGTTGGACATATCAAGCTTGATGAACATAGCTTTCTCCATAGAGGTGGACATAGAGTGAATTGTCTCAGAAGCCACAAAAATTCCCTCCAAAATCTAGCACCCTATCAAAAAATGTCCTTGCTCGAGAGAGACAAGAGGAGTCATGCAATTCTTCATATGCTCTACAATAATTTTGGTGATTATCTTGAAAGTGACATTGCAAAGTGCAATAGGAGGAAAATAATCCAACGAATAGGCTCCATATATTTTGGGAATAAGAGCTAGGAAAGTAGAGTTAATGGCTTTGAGCATCTATTTATTATCCTAAGACTCACGAGCAACCTCTAACAAATCATCCTTCAAAATTTCCCAAAACTCCTAGAAGAATTCTATGGGAAAGCAATCAAGTCTTGGAGCCTTACCCTTCATCTGGAAAATAACAGCCTCCACCTCCTCCTAAGAGATAGGTTTCATGAGAGAAGTGTTCATGTTGGCAGAAACCAAGGAGGGGATACAATCGATAATGATTATCTCACAATCCATTTCTCGAGGAACCTGTTCTGTAAAAAATAAGGAGAAGTGTCTAACAACTTCTTGGGAGATATCTGGAGAAGAATTCAACTATCCCCCTTGAGATGAAGTAAGGGAGACCAAGGCATTACCACATCTGCGATCCTTCACCGAGTTGGTAAAAAAAGAAGTGTTCTTGTCACCTTCCTGAAGCCAACTAATCTAAGATTTCCATTTCCAATAAATCTCCTCACGAAGCTCCCACTTTGAAAGTTCTTTGGAGCAAATAGATTCTTCTCACAAGAGATCCTCAGTCATGTCTTCATCCTTAATCTAAAAATTAATTCCCTCTAGCTTATCTTGAAGATGTTTTTAATATGAAAAATATTAGCAAAAGAAGATAAATTCCATCTTTTCAGCTTAAATTTGACAAACTAAAGCCTCTTGAGAAAAGTGCACATAAATGTACCAATAGTAGGCTTCCCATCCCTCCACCAAACCTCCATAAGCTTATGCAAAGAAGAGTCCCTCAACCACATAAACTGGAATTTGAAAGGAGGATGTTTCGAGACAGAAAGCACTAAGGAATAGAACTTGATTGACCAGTGATCAGACCCTCTCTATAAGGCCACCTAACCTACTTCGTATAACTTATCTAGGGAATTGGATTCAGATAATGATGATATGCTTAATGGTTTTAAAAGTATATATATAATGTTTCTTAATTAATTGATTAGAATATGTATATTGAAAATGATACATGCTTTTAATTATTAAAAACAAATGAAAGAATTAGAAGAAAGAATAATTTTTGTCGTATTAATATTTGATTTTTAGATTTAAAACAAATAAAGAAATTTTAATATTGGATAAAATCTATTTATGCTTTATTTTGTTTTATTTAAAATTGATTAAAATATATACATAAATATAAATAAATAAATAAATAATTTATTTAATTTTTGTGTTTTATTTTGCTTTAACTCTGCTTTATAGTTTTTTACATGAGGAATACCTACGAAGTTTTTAGGGGAAAAATAAGAAAAGAGGAGGGGGTATTCTAAGAACAGAGATAATGAAGGGCAAATAAGGTCTTTCACAGGGAAGGATTGGAAGGACTAGGAAATTATTTGATTCCACTATAGAAGGTGTGCATTAAGGCATGGTAATTGATTCCACTATAGAAGGTGTGCATTAAGGCATGGTAAGAGTACAAAATAGATTACTTGAATATATTATCTCTTTAATCTTCATCGAAATAGAAGTTCTCAATTCATGTCAATAATCTTATGAGTGAGAAAAAAGGGGTATGTTCCTTTCCTCCTTGGCATTCTTAGCATTGAATATATATATATATATATATATATATATATATATATATATATGTATGTATGTATATACATGTATATACATGTATATATACATGTATATATACATGTATATACATGTATATATACATGTATGTATATGTATATATATATGTATATATCTATATATACATATATATGTACATATATATGTATCTGTATATGTATATATGTATATATATATACATATATATATGTATGTATATATGTATATGTATATATATATGTGTATGTATATATATATATGTATATGTATATATATATATATGTATATATATATCTATATATATGTATATATATATGTATATGTATATATATATGTATATGTATATATATGTATATGTATATATATATGTATACGTGTGTGTGTGTGTGTATGTATATATATATATATATATATATCTTGTTTTATCGATAGGATTTGTTTTATCAAGCTTGTGTTGTCTTGATCTTGCTCAATCTACCAGTGGAAATGGTAAGAGTACAAAATAGATTACTTGAATATATTATCTCTTTAATCTTCATCGAAATAGAAGTTTTCAATTCATGTCAATAATCTTATGAGTTTGAGAAAAAAGGGGTATGTTCCTTTCCTCCTTGGCATTCTTAGCATTGAATGAATATATATATATATATATATATATATATATATATATATATATATATGTATACATATTATGTATACATACATATATGTATGTCTAACATACATATATGTATGTATACATACATATACATGTATGTATATATATGTATGTATATACATGTATGTATATATATACATACATATATATGTATGTATACATACATATATATGTATGTATACATACATATATATATATGTATACATACATATATATATATGTATGTATACATACATATGTATACATACATACATATGTATACATACATACATATGTATACATACATATATATGTATGTATGTATATATGTATATATATATGTATATATGTATATATATATAGATATATGTATGTATATATATACATATACATCTATACATATATATATATATATACATGTATATATATACATATATATCTATACATATATATATGTATAGATATATATGTATATATATACATGTATATATATACATACATATATCTATACATATATACATATATATGTACATGTATATATACACATGTACATGTATATATACACATGTACATGTATATATACATGTATATATCTTTTTTTATCGATAGGATTTGTTTTATCAAGCTTGTGTTGTCTTGATATTGCTCAATCTACTAGTGGAATGTAACTTCTATTCAGTGTCTTCCTCTAACCTAATGAGCTATTATAAGAAAATCTAAGTTTAATTTAAGAATGGCAGAAAGGTCACTATTAGAATATGGGTTAATGTGCTTTGTATGTTTTTTTTGATACATCTAACCACCAAGTAGTTGTGGTTCTTGCATTCCTCAAATGCCATCTCTATAAGCTTAGTACAATACAAATTGTGTTGACCTTTTTGTGGAATATGGTTATAGTTAGAATTGCTTGAAAATTCTTAAAGATTTATCAAATCTTTGAAAATTATCACTTTCATCTTTAAGGTGTATGTCGATACCTTTTGCACCTTGGCTGTACTTCCACTTTTGCATGCATGTCGACCTAAGCATTTCTATTTTTTTTTCTTTTTTATTCTGTCAGAAGTCACCATTCTTAATGCTTGACGAATGCGCTTACCTTGTTCCAAATTTTTGCTAAATTGGTCCAGGCAGAATAATGTTGGAAAAGGGTCAAGGAATTTGGTTTTATGCTGCCTATTGTTTTCTTGAACTATTATTTTTGTACTTATCCTGCAACCATTAGATGGGTGGAGACTCTTCAGTAGATATGAGCTTGTCCATGAGCAATATTATTTGAACAATACCAAACAATATAAGAACTAATTTCATTATCATGAGTAGTCCTCAGGTACTAGGATAAATACTTATTCTCTTCCATGCATTTTGAAAGTTTTGAGTAATTTTAGATTTCAACCCTTGACGCATTTGTAGTTGGGTTGTTCAGATTATTTGTAATCCTTTTAAGAATCACTAAAGTTGCTATTTTTACCAACACTGCCTTCAATTTTATTCTTTGCAATGCCTCATAAAATCCTAGTTATAACCATTCAAATTTCCTTATAAACTTTAATTTATTGAAGAGAAACAATCTGAATCTTGAGATCAGGTTATTGCTTCAATAGATGACGTCTATAGTAAGTATGAATATTTAATGTGTTATATTACGATGGACTCATATTTTGAGTTAGACCACACCTTCGTCTTAGAAAATAAATGTTGAGTTGGAGAGAGAAAGGATGATATGAAAGGTGTAAAGCGATTTCACCATCCCCTTGTGTTTCTCTTGGTGTTGTCAGCATTAGTATTCTTGTTTGGTGTTCTTGCTACTCAATACTTCCTTTTCTTTGGTATCCAGGATTACGATGCCAACAAAAAGAATGTCAAGGATCTCTATAGCTTACATAAGAAAGTTTTAAAAAAATGTGTGGTTAGTAATTTAATCTCAATTTCTTAATTTTTGTTTTGAATGTTTTAAATCTCAAATCTATCGTAGTTGTAATTTATCTAATTAAAATTTAAGTGCAGTCTTAAACTCCATGAATTGTAAATATTTTTCATGAATATTCATGATTGAAATTTATAGTATGAATTTTCAAATTTTCATAGATCTAAGAAGTTCAATAACATTTAGCATCCATCATTTAGAAAGACAAATGATTAATCAAGAATCAGTTATCAATTATTATCATTATTAAATTGTCACAATTATGTATAATTATACTTATGGTGAATTAGTATTCCATGTGAATAGTTTTTGATGATTCAAAGGAGGTGATGATCAATAAATATGTGCTTGTGTGATGGTTTTTAAACAATTAATGATAAACAACAAACAACTTTTTCAGGGAAAACTAAGCAATGAACCAATTGCTAAAGTTCTGATTCAACTGCAAACGTGTCAAAGGTTGAGCTCAAATTACTTAAGGATCCAAGGAGGGTCCTAATAGGCCCAATCGATGGCATTAATGTTATAGATTGGTTGACTTGGATACCTGCACACAATTGAAAAATATAAAGTAAGTAATTCCATCATGATTCTTCTCACTTCTATACCTACACACAATAGATGCATGTTAGTAAACCAAAAACAATAGTTCTAGTATGTTGAAAGTGTTGCAAGTATGTACCTAGCTGGTGTTGTCATTGATGTCAACATATCAGTGTTGTCATTGGTGTCAACCTTGATCTTGTTTTGGTGCTTGCTTGTAATGAGTTAGATGCTTTAAATTGGCTTATATAAGTGTTGGAGATAATGAGTAAATGATCCTGATATTGAGTTTCCAAGTGCTTTTGAGAAAATTTGCTCCTCCAGTGGAAATAATGTATAGAAGAGTATCTTTGTTTACAGTAGAATAGTCCAGTAGATTGCTCCACATTTCTTGTAGAATGAATATATTTGTCTACAGATTGGAAGTTTTTTAGAGGCATGTCTGAAGATGCTATGTTCCAAGTTTGAGCCTCCGGTATGAAGATTTGAGTGAGTTATGTTCACTAGAGTAAAAGCTACTTTTTCTGAGTGTTCACTGGTGACACAGAGAATGTATTCTGCTCTGCATTTCTTCCCATTGAAGTTTCACAATATGTGATTCTGGAATCAAGTTTGTAATGATGATAAGTTCCTTCAACTCAAATGGTTCATGATTTGGTGGTCCGCAAGTGATCTTTTCTTTATGACAGTGGATAATAGTTATGTTCAAGTGCTCTGGATTGAAGAATCTTCTTGACAAAGTGATTAGAGGTTGTGTGGATGTTCTTGGTGATTACAATGTACTTGTGGATGTCTCCTAATTTTGTTCCTACCTTTGGATTGGTCCGCAAAGAAAAAATTGGATCATGGATGAAGACTATTCCTAGAAGACTTAGTGTTAAGACCAGTCTTGGCCGACTTGGTTGTTTTCACTACTTGCAAAGATACATTGAAGACTGTGGAAGCATGTCATGGCGTGGAAGATTACATTTGAGTCCTAGCTAAGGCATAACATGATCCACATACATCTTTACCTTAGCAAATTTTGTTTAGGTTTAGACCTATTTCTATGTATGTTTGTAATGCCGACCTTGGAGATTGTTCCAATGGTTGATAAATGTAATGCCAACCTTGATGTACATTCCAAGGTTGATGAATTGTATAAAAACATGTAATGAAGTTGCGAACAAGATATCCTTGTGTGAAAATGCGAAGATAAGTAAAAAGGTGTAAGAAGAGCAGAGCAGAGGAGTTATACTAAGCTTTAATGGAACTAAACCCAAGCATGGAGTAGATGCTATCAAATTAGTTCACCAACCCTTGGTAGTGAGCCACCTCTTCGCAGTGAGCCATTCTTGGTAGTGAGCCTCAACATTTGCAGTGAGCATTTTGGGCAGTGAGCCCTAAGGTAGTGAACCTCTATTTTTCGGTATTGTTATAACATATATTTTTCTATGGGCTAACACCCACCATAGTTTTTCCCTTATAGGGTTTTCTATGTAAAAAATCTGGTGTCTCATGTGTCTCATGTGTTATTGTATTGAGCTTCATGTTTCATGCTTTCATGGTTAGATCTTAATAACAGTGATTGAACATTTGATGTGTTGATAAGTGGTTTAAGTTTTGAGACAACTAATTCACCCCCCTCTCAGTTATCTTGTGCATTTCAACAATTGATATTAGAGCAGGATTCCTCAGAAGTAAGCCTAACAACTTGAGGTTGATCCAGGATGTCTTATAAGAAGGAAGCTCTGCAGTTTGATGGGACGAATTATGCTTTATGGAAGGTATGAATGAAAATCCATCTCATTTGTCTTGGTTATAGAGTGTCGAAAGTGACAGAGACAAAGTATACCATGCCTCAGAATGGTTTAAGAACTAAAGATGAAATCAAAGAATATGAGTTGAATATAAAAGCTAGAGATTCTCTGTTAAGTGCCTTGTCTGACACTGAGTTGGTAAAGGTCATGGATCTAGATTCTACTAGTGAAGTTTGGGAAAAGCTAAAAAATCTATATGAAGGAGATAAATCTATAAAAAGAGCCAAATTGCAAGGCCTGAAAGTAAAATATGAGGGTTTAAAGATGAGCAAAGATGAAAACATAACAACCTACATGTAAAAGGTTGATGAAATTGTCAATGGAATAAAAGGTATGAGAGGAACTATTGATGAGAAGGAAGTTGTGATGAAAATTCTTAGGTCATTACCTAAGTCCTACAGTCACAAGGTAGTTGCAATTGAAGAAGTAATGACTGTGAAAGATGTCATTAAGGATCAGTTTCTTGGGAAGCTTACAGCTTTTGAAATGAGAGAGTTTGGTGATGCTCTACTAAAGATTGAGATTGCTTTCAAAGCCAACACTTTAGAGAAGATCTTCAAAGCTAAGAAGTACAAGGTAGAACCTGATGATGAGATTGATGAAATTGAAACATACTTTGTTGATAGACTGCAAAGAGGTTCTAGTAAGTTCAAAGTCAAATTACCTTTCAAATGTTTTACATGTGGTAAGGTTGGTCACTATTCTTCTAGGTGTCTTGAGAGAATTGAAAGGAATAGAAAAAAGATTTGAGAATAGACCTAGGGTTCCAAAGAAATGCTACTATGTTAGAGATCTTGATGATGAAGGTGTGACAGATGATGAATCTGATGATGCTAGTACTAGTGTAAATGAATGCTTGTTTATTGCAATTAAAGAAGACCCTGTGTCTACTAATCCTACTACCTGTGTAAAGGAAGCAAACCAGTGGAAAAAAGTGCTTTGGATATTCAGGTTGAGAAAGATAAGGATGAATGGGTTATTGACAATGGATGTTCACATCACATGACTGGTGTTAAAAGTAAGTTTGTAAGTTTGGAAAAGTATGATGGAGGATTGGTTAGGTTTGGAGATAATACAACTGACAAGATTTGTGGAAGAGGATCTATTTCTTTTGATGGAAAGCACAATACTGATGATATTATGTATGTGAAGGGTTTAAAGCACAATCTTTTGAGTGTTGGTTAGATGTGTGACAAAGGTTATGATATGAGAATCAAGAACAATGGATGCAAGATCATGGAGAGCTTCGAAACAATGATTGCCACTGGTAAGAAGACCAGAGGTAATGCCTATCATTTGAAAGGAACTAATGATTACTATCTATTGGTTTAGACTAATGAGAGCTAACTATGGCATAGAAGGATGTGTCATATCAACTTTGACAATTTGGTGAAGATAAGTTCTGCACAGGTTGTAAGAGATCTGCCTAAAATTGTGAAGCCTGCCAACACCATTTTTGTTAGGGTAAAATAGGATCAATAATGAATATGCAATAAACAACATCAAATACCCATAACTCAATAGAATAGTGAAACTAAGAAGATTGAATAAAATGAAGCAATGAATAAAACAATGCAAACCTTCCTTGAATCGAAACTTCTATTGTTTCCTATCAAGATCGTCCTTGTTTGTATGAAGTAGGCCCTCAGAGAGTGCACTCCTTTTCTATTTTCAAGAATGTCGATAGTGAATGGCTGTTGTGATAAACGTGCAATGAAGAGGAGTTTCAAAGCTTTGGGTGATCTCAAGCAAATTGTATTGGGGTGCCAAAGGCATGTTGGTGAATTTCTACAGAGTAACAATATGAATAGCCTAGATGAATAGAATGGAAGAATAAGGTTCCATTTATAGACTTGGGAAAATGAAGATCAATGGTTGAGAAGAAAAAAGATGATCAATGGTTGAGAAGGGTTGAGGAATGTGCAACAAATAGGAAGAGGACAAGTGTCTCACTTCCATTATGTAACAGGGTAGTTAACAAAATTGATTGAAGAGTTAATAGAATGGATTGAGGAATTGACTGAATTGATTGATCAGTTACCCAAATAGATTGAGGAGCTGACAGAATTGATTGATCAGTTACCCAAATAGATTGAGGAGCTGACAGAATTGATTGATCAGTTAACAATTTTGATTGATGAGTTAACTAACTTTGATTAGAGGAGAAATAGGACATGTGGGTGAGGGAATATTAGCTAATTAAATATTTAAAATATTTAATTACATGTGCAACATGGTGAGGTGGAAAGATGAGGTGGATTGACGAGGTGGATTTATGGAATTAGGACTTAGGATAGAGGAATTTAGGATTAATTAAATAATGTAGGATTATTTAATTATGTGAGACATTAGAAGAATTTAGGGAATTTAATTAAATAAATTGATTTTATTTAATTTTGACTTTAGAAGAATTAATTAAATATTTTGATATTTAATTAATTAAGAGGAATGTGAATCAAATAAATAAATTTGTTTATTTATTTATTGATAGAAGAATTAGGAGGGAATAAATATTAAGAATATTTATTTAGACTAAATCATGTCATTTTTAGGTGTATACAGATGCAAGATCATGGAGAGCTTCAGAACAATGATTGCCATTGGTAAGAAGACCAGAGGTAATGCCTATCATTTGAAAGGAACTAATGATTACTATCTATTGGTTTAGACTAATGAGAGCTGACTATGGCATAGAAGGATGTGTCATATCAACTTTGACAATTTGGTGAAGATAAGTTCTGCACAGGCTGTAAGAGATCTACCTAAAATTGTGAAACCTGCCAACACCATTTGCAAGGAGTGTCAATTTGGGAAACAAACAAGAACAAGTTTTAAAATAAAAGAACAATTCTTTGCTAGATCACTGGAACTAGTACATATAGATTTGTATGGTCCCACAAGAACAAGAAGTCCGCAAGGTGACAGGTATTTTATGTTGCTTATTGATGATTATTCTAGAATGACTTGGGTCACTTTTCTAAAAGAAAAATCTGAAGCCCTAGACAAGTTAAAAGCTTTCAAGGCAATGGTTGAGAATGAGTTAGAGTTGAGGATCAAATGCTTAAGGTTTGACAGAGGAGGTGAGTTCACATCAAATTAATTCAATATTTTCTATGAAGAACAAGGGATAAAGAGACAGTTGTCTGCATCTAGGACTCCTCAGTAGAATGGAGTTGTTGAAAGAAATAACATGACAGCTCAAGAGGATGCTAGGACTATGTTAAAGGAAGATGCTCTACTAGTAGTGTATTGGAGAAAAGCCATACATACTGTGGTACACATCCTAAATAGAGTTCAAGTCAAAGGTAACAGCTCTAAAACTCCTTATGAATTATGGTATGGAAAAGTCCCTACAGTAAAATATTTCAAGGTTTTTGGAAGCAAATGCTATATCAGAAGAGAAGAAGATCTAGGCAAGTTTGATGCTAGATGTGATGAAGTAATTTTTTGTGGTTACTCTACCAAAAACAAGGCCTACTGGTGCTACAATAAGAGACTGAAAAAGATTGTTGAGAGTGCTAATGTGAAGGTTGATGAAGAAAAGGAAAGAATATCAGAATTGAAGGGATATGAATCAGATGAACCTGCTGCTATAGTGAATGAAGAAAAAGTTGAACAAGAAGATAGTCAAGATGAAGAAGAGGCTTTGGAAATGGTTGTTAAAACCCCCGGGTATGTAAGGATTAATCATTCTGAAGATCATATTATAGGTGACAAAAACAAAGGGGTACTAATAAGGAAAAGAACTGCAGAAGAACAAGTGAATTTTACTATTTGCTTTCAAAAGTTGAACCCAAAAATGTTAGTGAAGCTTGCAAGGATGAAAATTTGGTAAAGGCTATGGAAGAAGAACTGATGCAAATAGAGAAAAATTAAACTTGGGAACTAGTTCCTAGACCTACTGACAAGAATGTAATTGGCATCAAATGGGTTTTCAGAAACAAGATGAATGAGAATGGAAAAGTAATAAGGAACAAGGCAAGATTGGTATGCAAAGGTATTCTTACGTTGAAGGGATAGATTTTGAGGAGATCTTTGCTCCTATGGCAAGGATTGAAGTAATAAGAATATTTTTGGCATTTGCAACATTCAAAGATTTTAAAGTGTATCAGATGGATGTCAAGTCTGTATTCTTAAATGGTGAATTGGAAGAAGAAGTCTACATTGAACAACCAGAAGGATTTCAGTTATTTAACCAAGATAACATGGTTTACAAATTGAAGAAGGCCTTGTATGGACTGAAACAAGCCCCCAGAGCCTGGTATGCAAGGTTAGACAAATATTTGTTGCAATTAGGGTTCAGTAAAGTAACTACTGACAACAATCTCTATTTCAAAATCAATGATAATCAAATCTTGCTTGTTGTAGTCTTTGTTGATGACATTATCTTTGGAGGAAATGAAGGTATGTGCATGAAGTTTGTAGGAGAAATGTAAAATGAATTTGAGATGTCTATGTTTGGTGAAATGAATTTCTTTCTAGGTCTACAAATTACTCAATCAGATAAAGGAATCTTCATTTCTCAGTCTAAGTATGCGAAAGAGTTTTTGAAGAAGTTTGGGATGGAGGACTCCAAACCAATATGTACTCCCATGGTGACTAGCTACAAGTTGAGAAAAATTGATGAATCACCTAAGACTGATTAGAAAAGGTATAGATCTATGATTGGAGGATTACTTTATCTAACTCAAACTAGACCTGATATAATGCATGCAGTATGTCTTGTGGCAAGATTTCAAGAAGATCCTAGAGAGTCACATGTGATGGCAGTAAAGAGAATCTTGAGGTATTTGAAAGGCACATCAAATCATGGATTATGGTATCCAAAGGACAATGATTTCACTCTTGGTGCTTATACAGATGTAGATTGGGCCGAAGATGTTGATGACAGAAAAATACAAGTGAAGGTACTATCTTCTTGGGTAATAGATTGGTTTCATGGCTGAGCAAGAAGCAAGATTCAATCTCCTTGTCTACTACAGAAGTAGAGTACATTACAATAGCATTTTGTTGCACTCAAGTGTTATGGATGAAGTAGACATCCAATTGCAATCTTTTGAGACAATACAAGTGCTATAAACATTTCAAAGAATCTAGTGATGCACTCAAGAACAAAGCATATATCAATAAGGTATCACTTTTTGAGAGAAAAGGTGATAGAGAATGAAGTAAAGATGGAATATGTGTCCACAAAGGATTAGATTACAAATATTTTCACTAAGCCTCTGCCTAAGGATACCTTTGATTATCTCATAGAAAAGTTAGGGGTTATTACACCTCTTGCTCTGAACTAAGATGCATAGGAATGCATCAGTCTAGTGGTGTCCAAAGCTTCATTCTTTGATATGGATTGATGTTTTGAGAGCTACCTCTCAGGGGGAGTAGCTAGATGTTACTGACATGAGGTCTTGATTAAGAGAAGTAAGTGTTACAGTGTTGATGAAAGAACAATTTCAGTCTGATCAGAGTAGTAGAGTGCAAGTATGTGCCCTTTGCCATTGATGTCAAAGGGGGAGAGAAATCATGTGAAAAACTTAGGGGAAGAAAGAGTGTAGATGTGTAAAAATAAAGGGCGAGTATCTTGTCTTGATGGTCTTTATAGTTTTTCACATCATATGTTGCGATCAATGACAAAGGGGGAGATTGTTTCAAGTATGTGCATAACTGATGTTGTCATTGATGTCAACATATCAGTGTTGTCATTGGTGTCAACTATGAGCTCTTGTTTTGATGCTAGCTTGTAATGAGTTATATGCTTTGCATTGGCTTATATAAGTGTTGGAGATAATGATAAAGTGATCCTGATATTGAGTTTCCAAGTGCTTTTGAGAAAATCTGCTCCTCCAGTGGAAACAATGTATAGAAGAGTATCTTTGTTTACAGTAGAACAGTCCAGTAGATTGCTTCACATTTCTTGTAGAATGAATATCTTTGTATGTGGATTGGAAGTTTATAGAGGCATGTCTGAAGATACTATGTTCCAAGTTTGAGCCTCTAATATGAATATTTGAGTGAGTTATGTTCACCAGAGTAAAAGCTGCTTTTTTTGAGTGTTCACTGGTGACAGGAAGAATGTATTCTACTCCGTATTTCTCCGCATTGAAGTTTCACAGTCTATGGTTCTGGAATCAAATTTTTAATGATGATAAGTGCCTTCAACTCAAATGGTTCATGATTTGGTGGTCCGTAAGCGATCTTTTCTTTATGACGGTGGAAAACAGTTGTGTTCAGGTGCTCCGAATTGAAAAATCTTCTTGACAAAGTGATTAGAGGTTGTGCAGATGTTCTTGGTGATTACAATGTGCTTGTGGATGTCTCCCAATCATTTTCCTACCTTTGGATTGGTCCGCAAAGAAAAATTTGGATCGTGGATGAAGATTGTTCCTAGAAGACTTAGTGTTAACACCAGTCTTGGCCGACTTGGTTGTTTTCACTACTTGCAGAGATACATCGAAGATTGTGGAAGTGTGTCATGGCATGGAAGATTGCATTTGAGTCCTAGCTAAGACATAACATGATCTGCATACATCTTTACCTTGGGTGGGTGCAAAAAGTTGGGAGGCCAAAATTTGGCCAATTTTTTTTTACTATAAAAAAAGTAGCATTTGTGCTCATTTTTTCCTTCCATTTTCTTTGCACCCATAACCTACAAACCCTAAGGAGCATGCTCGCATTATTGAAGACCAAATTTGACTCCAAAATCTTGCCGATTCATCGCCAAAATGTGGCCACGATGTCAAGGAGGCCAAAGGAGTGAGTTGTATTTTTTTTTTGTGAATTTGTTTCTAAATAGGTAGGTTTTAGTTGATTTTTGATGTAAATTTCCTTAATTGATAGGAAATGATAATGCACCTCCTCCTCTTGAAAATCCACAAAATCCTGAATCACTTGAACAACAAACTCCTCCATCCATTCCTCGACATGCCCCTGGAACACAAGAAAATCTAAGGGGGCAAATTAAAAATAATAAAAAACAAATTGAAGATATAATTGGAAGGTTGAAAGATCCTGCAACTTCAACCTCACATAGATCCACGCTTGCTCAATCTCTTGAATCTATGTTATCAAATGTAGATTCAATTAGCAAGCAAATAACTAGTTGGTCTAAAAAGAGGAGAGAATTTAGAGAGTACTATGCAAACAAGTTGTCATATGAGCAAGTAAAAAATGAACAAATTAAAAAATTGGACTTGTGTTCTATTTTTATAGACCCACGAACAAATCAACCTCTACCCCTTACATGCAAGAGGTTCCCTATCAACCAAGCGATAAGGAAGAATTTTGGGCAGAGGTGGTGGATGGTTTTTGACCATCCTCCATGCAACAATAATGAGGTCCCACAATACTTTTTGAGAAAACTCTACCGTGAGTTTGTAAAAAATAAAGTGCCAAACTATTTTGATATGAGGGACTTCTAGGGTAGAGGTGGGGGGTCAGCAAAGGATAGACCAAGGGCATGTGTTGACCCACATCGGCCAGCGAGATGAGCACTCGCTAGACCAGCCCATGAGCACGTGTCTATCTCTTCCATTGTGAAGAAGAGTGCTAAGGTTAAGACACTTCAGTCCATTAGTGCCTTGACCCAGAGCATCATAGAGCATGCCAGTGTTGCAGCACAACATGGGCTGTGGGAGAGTTTGAGGAGTAGGGTTCCACCCCATACTTGTCAGGCTTGCGGGTTAGCTTGTGGTTATGACCCCATGGTTAGTCAGGACACAGGTGCACAGGCTTCATCTGCAGCTAAGCAGATGGTGATGATAGATGTCCTCCTGAGTGAGACTTTTGGCCTTGATACTCAGATAAATGTTAGCAAGTTCATTGAATTTAATTTATTAAATTTAATTTTTGAAATGCAAGATTAACTAATTTAGTTTGATGATTTTAATGAAATTTTAGGGTCATAGTGTTCATTCTGTCTTCAGTGGTTCTCCACCTTTGTATTACACTACGACATCTACTATCGGGGTATGTAACTAGAAAACAATTATAAATATTACATGTGAACAACATTGTTATACGAATGGTATTCTAATATCCAATTTTGGATGTTGAATAGGTTAATCTTGGAGATTTCGTGGCAACACCTCCCAGTGGTGGTGGAGTTAAAAGCTTCACTCAGGTAATAAAATAAATAGTTTAACTAATGAATTGTACTTACTAGATTTTTGTAGTTTATATTCATATCATTGATTACATTGATTAATGAATCTACACTAACCCATTCCCTGACCAACTACGTCAATCCTATTGGTTCAAGTTCTTTGATCCCTACTTTTGATCCTACATCTAACCCACCTAAGTCTAATGAGGACCCTTCCTTTAATACTACTATATTCTTTGAGATGATAGGCACATTAGACATTCAACCTTATAATTTCATTGTTCAACCCACTCCTACACCTGCCATAACCTTCTTGCTTGACAATGTGCCTACTGATGATTATAACGATCCTCTGTAGATTGAGGCACGAGTACACTATAAAATGATAGTTGAATCAAGGTAGAACAATTATACATCAAGGTGGTATTAATGCAATTACAGAGGAACACTTATACATCAGTAGGTTGCAAAGAGATTCTTATCCCCCTCAGATATCTCCTAGTGTACACATAATGACACTTCTATACCTACTTTTAGCTCCCTCACCCTATTAATCTAGGTAGGACCTAAATGCCTAGATGTCTCATGTCATATCATTCCCACCTCATAGCACTATCTATTCTCTTAGGTCATCCTTGACTCATTGCAATGTGGGTTGTCCTTGAACTGTCATCCACTAGTGCTTGAAATTCCCCATGATGGTAATGTCTTCACCATTTCTCATAGCCCATACCAACTAGTTGTTACCTTGAGACACTTCTCCTTAGATTCTGAATCTTAAAACTAAAATTTGATGCTACTATGGTCTCTGCTTTGTTGACCCTTATACCACACAATAGTCATGAATCTTTGTCTAATTTGTATATATGCATGTGACTTGTGTGCTTTATTGTGTGTATTTCCATGTTTAGGTGAACTTGTGTGTATGTTAGGAGCCATGACTTGCATCACTATTATAGTTTTTGTAATTGAATAATGTTGTTTTATTTTCAGATGATGCAAGCTGCGAAGACACCTCCCGATGTTCATAGGGCAATGGAGCATGGTGTGTCCTCTATGATTCATAGTTCCATGCCTTTGATAGGGGTATGAGGCAGATTAGTAAATTTCAAATTACATTCATTGTTATAGTTGTTTATTTTTGAAAAATCAAATGATTATTGATTTGAAGTTTAATTTCTATCTAGATGGTTTCTATAGGACATTACAATGCCATAGCCTGATCCTGGTACTAAGACAAATGAGGAGACAGATTATATGGTAGTGATAAGTGATTATTTTGTTAAATATTTTATTTTTTATAATGTAATTTCTATATATTAATGTTTATACTTTTTATTGTAACAACTACAGATCCATAAACAACAAAATAGGAGGAGCAACCCTTGAGTTCATAGTAGACCACCCTCATACGTGTCTCCATCCCCTCGAAGATGAAATGCTGCCCATGATCTATTCTCTTCATTGAATAGATGGGAATGACTTTTTATTGTGTTCCTTTGTTGTATACCTGTATGGCATTTGTGGACATATATTTTGTATTGCATATAGTTGACATTGTATGCCTATATGGCATTCTTATAAGCCTATATGGCTATTTTGTATATATGTTATACTTATATCGATAGATATTGATGTATGCCTATATGTATATTTGGTTAATACAAATATTTTTTGTTGATGGCATCCATATTTGCATTATAAATCCACATTTCAATGGATATTTGTAGATGGTTTACTTCAAATGTTTAAAGTCCAATTGTATTACATAGGATGTTTGTTGATCCAATAAGCTAACCATTGTTATTCAAGTATCACCTAAACCTCATTCTGGAACTAAAAGATAAAAGTTGTATTTAAAATAAAAATGAATCATCATGTTGAATATCAACATGAGATTGTATATTAAAGTCATAAAAACTTGGGTTGTGTGTGGTGAATTTAATATAGTGGAAGTGGCATCAAACAAGTATGCTAATTCCTCCCCATGTAATAGACAACTAGTGAGATGGAAGCTTAGTCCTACATGCACAATAGATTGGGGCTTTCTTATCTCAATATTATATGATGTCACAATCACTCTCCATGGTATCTGTGGAATAATCTCTACTTAGAATATGTAAGGGTTTTCAAAGGGCTTGAATGACCATTTATGACATGTTTACTAGAATTTGGAGCCACATCCTCCTCATCAGACTAGCTAGATTGAATGGTGAAATAATACTATCAAGCATACATGCCACTTTATTCACATTTATGGGTGCTAGTTGGTGCATTTTCACTATTGTTCATACAAGGTCACCACCATAAAGCTCTATCATGTCACTTCTGAGTCGAAATAAAAACTATTTACATCCTCTCTACAACTACTTCTGGCCAAGGTTTTCCACAACTAATTATATTTTTGTGAATGTAAGATCTTGACAATTTGAGTTTCTAATATCAACTGTTTCTCTATTGATCTTTAAACCTTGTGCTTTATGGATTGTCAGTGCCCATGAATGGTTGATGCATTGATGGTTGATGCTTTAAACCTTGTGCTACATGAATGGTTGATGCTTTAAGACTATGACCCTTTTATAATGAAGGGCAGTGACCACGCGTAGCATATATGTGCCCAACTAGACGTGTTGGTGTTAACAGTTTGGCCCCACGAAGAACAAAACAAAAAGTAGCCTACCTTGCAACTTTACACTACATGCTTCTGATGATTTTTGGGGCAACTGAAAACCTTTCACCATGGGCAAATGCCTCAGAGATATCAAAAATTGAGAGAGGTTATTGTAGAGGGGTTCTACATGATTGTGTTTCCTTAGATAGAATGTTTTTAAGTGTTGTGGTTTTTGATTAACTGCTCATCAAAGATTGTTGCCTTTTTGCACTTTGAACTCTTCAGGGATATCACCGGTACAATGTAGCTTGAACTATTTCAGCATGTTTGGGTGCAAAACAGGATGATGCGTAGCCTCATCTAGATGCGTTGGAATTGTCAGTTTGGTCGCATTAGGAGCAGGATGAAAGTTACACCCCTTTGTAACTTTACACTATCTCCTTCTGACGATTTTTGGGGCAAAAGAAAACCTTTCACCATGGGAAAAAACCTCAGAGATATCAAAAACTAAGAGAGGTTATTATAGAGGGGTTCTACATCATCGTGTTTCCTCAGACGGAATGTTTCTAAGTGTCATGGTTTCTGAGTAACAACTCATCAAAGATTTTTGCCTTTTTACACTTTAGACTCTTTAGGGATATCGGTACAATGTAGCCCAAACTACTTCGGCATGTTTAGGTTTGAAAAAAGACCATGCCTAGCCTAAACGTACCCATTCGGACGTGTTGGAATTGTCGGTTTGGTCGCATCAGGAGCAGGACAAAAGTTACACCCCTTTGCAACTTTACACTACCTCCTTCTAACAATTTTTGGGAAGTAGAAAACCTTTCACCACGGGAAAATGCCTTAGAGATATCAAAAAATGAGAGAGATTATTGTAGAGGGGTTCTACGTGATTGCATTACCTTGATGGAATGTTTATAAGTGTCATGGTTTCCAAGTAACAGCTCATCAAAGATTGCTGCCTTTTTGCACTTTGGACTCTTCAGGGATATCGTCGGTACAATGTAGCTCAAACTGTTTCAGCATGTTTGTGTGCAAAATAGGACTATTCCTAGCCTAAATGTACCCATATGTATGCATTGGAACTATCAGTTTGGTTGCATCAGGAGAAGGACGGAAGTTACACCCCTTTGCAACTTTACACTACCTCCTTCTGACGTTTTTTGGGGTAGCAAAAAACTTTTAACCACGGGAAAACACCTTAGAGATATAAAAAATTGAGAGAGATTATTGTAGAGGGTTTCTACATGATCGTGTTTCCGTAAACAAAATATTTCTAAGTGTCATGGTTTCTAAGTAACAGCTTGTCAAAGTTTGCTGCCTTTTTGCACTTTGGACTCTTTAGGGATATCACCGGTACAATGTAGCTCAAATTGTTTTGGCATGTTTGGGTGTGAAACAAAACCATGCCTAGCCAAACGTACCCATCCGAATGTGTTGGAATTATCGGTTTGGTCGTATCAGATGCAGGATGAAAGTTACACCCCTTTGCAACTTTACACTACCTCCTTCTAACAATTTTTGGGGCAACAGAAAACCTTTCACCACAGGTAAATGCATCAGAGATATCAAAAATTGAGAGAGGTTATTGTAGAGGGGTTCTACATGATCGGGTTGCCTTAGACAAAATGTTTCTAAGTGTCATGGTTTCTGAGTAATAGCTCGTCAAAGATTGCTGCCTTTTTGCACTTTGGACTCTTCAGGGATATCACCGGTACAATGTAGCTTGAACTATTTTGGCATGTTTGAGTGCAAAACATGACCATACCTAGCCTAAGCATACCCATTCAAATGCATTGGAACTATCAGTTTGGTCTCATCAGGAGCAGGATGAAAGTTACACCCCTTTACAACTTTACACTACCTCCTTCTGACAATTTTTGGGGCAACATAAAATCTTTCACCATGGGCAAACACCTTAGAGATATCAAAAACTGAGAGAGGCTATTGTAGAGGGATTCTACGTGATCACGTTTCCTCAAATGGAATGTTTGTAAGTGTCATGGTTTCTAAGTAACAACTTGTTAAAGATTTATGCCTTTTTGCACTTTGGACTCTTTAGGGATATCGCCGGTACAATATCACCGGTACGGGTGTAAGGTATTAACTTAGATTTTAGAGTAAAGTAAAGACTAGGGTTTTTGAGAGGTTGAGGACTAGATAACCCTAAACATAATACAACCTAAGTGCTGAAGACCACATGAAAAACACAAAAGGTTATCTGAGACAGAATAAACATAGAGTATAACACAAACAAAACTTACCAAACTAGGTCTTTAAAGACAATACACTTAGGGTTTAAAACATAACTAATAAATTTAACTTAAAAACCCTAACTAGTTTTGAATGTTTAAACCTCTGTAGCTGTGATATGAACACTGCCACTGTGACATCCTTTAGACTTCCAAAACTTCCAACAACAACCACAACTCATCAATCAACATCAACATGGCCTTAACACCATATTTTGTGATCAACATCAACATCATGAGGACACTGAAGAAATCTTTGACACATGAAGACACTGAGAACACTGAAGACATGGAGCATAAAGAAGCATGAAGACATGAACAAACTCATGTCATGAGGAAGAGCCATAACCCAATCCAACTCCTAAAAGCATGACATGTTATGATGAAGAACCGCAACCAAATCCAATGATCCAATGGCATGAACCAATGACATAAGCAACTATGTCCTGCTATTGTAACATGATAAACATGAATGTTATGAACTAACATCCAAACCCTGTGACATCAATCTTGATATGACATGAGTGAAACATGATTAAGACCAATAAGGATCAACTTCATCCATCACTTAGATCTAACCCCATGAAGCATAACATGATGATGATGCAAACATCAAATGTATACCATAGCAAACAAATCAAACCAATAATGAGGCCTTCACTGGTCAAGTTCATACCATTGCTTGTCAAGTTCATACCATAGCTTGAGTGAGATCTTCACTATTCAAGTTCATGCCTTGTCTTGAAGCACTAAAACTCTATGCATAACATCACATAATTTATGAAGAAGCATCTTTATATCACCAAACCCAACAACATATCCTGAAAGCATAATGGTATCATCAAACAATAGACAACCAATAGACCTACACAATTATGCATTCGTTACTCAATTACTAACATCCAAGCACTTTGACATCAATGACAAACATATTCATCACAATATTCAATGTATATGTGTAAAAATGCAGCAGCAAATAAACAAAGACAAACCTATGTAAACTTACAAATTAATGTAACATGACTTTACAAAATCAATGTGAATACTTACAAATTAATCCAACAAACCATCGGGGTCTGCTCTACTCTTTATTGTGTCAAGTATTGCCTCATGGTCAGACTCACGTACCTTCCACAAGGTCTTGTTCAAAGGTCTACCCCAATATTGTATCAAAAGAACATTGGATGCCATGACAAGGTTCAAGTAATGAACAATCTTCCAATATGTGTCAAAGTCCTGAAATAGCCAAACATTAACACTCTTATGTGGGTACCTTCTAAGCCATGTTCCAGTAACAACCACAGAGCATGTAGGGTATTCGATGTTTTCTCCATTTGTAACTGGGGCCTCCTCAACACAATGACACAAGTAATAATATGTTCCTTCATTATCTTCATCTACAATAACTGCATAAACATGCCCTACAATGATATGTGCAGCAAATTAGATGAAATTAGTCAACATTACAAAAACACTACAAAGTAAGATAACATTAGGAATTTCAAAACTATGCAAGTAGATATATTGCCTGGTTGAACTAGATCTAATATGTGGTCAAAGTAAACTGATGATTCCATTTGTGTCAGTTCCAGTGTCGTCGGGGGTCGATACGTGTCAAGTGGGCTAAGATAACTTAACAACCATTTGTCAACCCACTCCTTTGACTCACACTCATTCCAGGCTTGAATTGTACATGAAAAACAAAAGCATGCCATCTTCCATGTATGGATACTCCATGAACTTGCAATTGAGCTTCTGAAAGACTGTAGTGTTGCAAGTATGGGCCTAACTATTGTTGTCATTGATGTCAACATACTCCTGTTGCATCGATGTCAAGGATTGGATGAGCTGTGTGCTAAGGCTATTGAAAAAATTAGTCCTGTCAGAAATAGAGAAGAACAGTGAAGACATTGAAGCTCTATGAAGTGAAGATCCCAACTAGATGAAGATCAGAGAATGCATATCAAAGGGTTTGTAGAAATGTGTCTAAATATGATCCAGTCAAGATTTGAGAGGTCTGCATGAAGATTTGGAGAAGTTATGGCCATATGAGTAAAACTAGTTCTGGCAGCTGTTCAGAGGTGACAAAGTGACAAAAATAGGTCTGGTGAGATCTGGAAATGTAATATCTTGTTCTACAGATTTGGTGGAATGTTTAGGAAGCCAATGTGAATTGACAACTCAATTGGTTCGTGGTCTGGAGGTTCACAAGCATTTATTCTAATGTGATAGTGATGACAGACTGTGTTCTTGAGGTTTTGGATGAAGATGCGAATGATTTCAGTAAGCAGAAGTGGTGTGGATGTTCTTGGTGATTCGGGCAAGCTTGTGGGGCTCTCTAGATTGTGTCCAGTTCGTGTTGGTGGTTCGCATTAAAGATTTACTCTCGGGTGATGGTGTTCTTCCTAATCATGGCCGACCAGATGTTTTACACATCTTGCAGATGATCTTGAAGATGTTCTGTGAAGCATGGCATGTTCCTCAAAGAAGATTGAAGTCCCAGATATGTGTGGCTGACAGTGTGGTGATACACATGAAGTTTTGTAATAAGTCAATTTGTATTTGTGTAATTGCTCTATAATAAAATCAAGTATGTATTGTGCCAAATTGGATGATTATCCCAAAATTGATGTCTTGTATAAATAAGATTTGTGAAGTCATTTCAAAGTATCCTTGGTGAAGATGAGAGAGTGGTAGAGAGGAGAAGAGTGAAAAGTAGAGCAGAAGTGTTGAGCTTAAATGGAACTATCTCAAGCATGGTGAAGATATTAATCTCCAATTCAAGTATGTAATATTTATATTATTATTCTATAGACAGCATGTCTCTTGTAGGCAGTGGGCCTCTTGTGAGTAGTGTGCTTAGGTAGTGAGCCCTAATTGGCAAGTGCCATTTTTTTCTTCTTATTCTTTTAACAGAAAATACAATCTTGGGTTAGTCGCCCCGTGGTTTTTCCCTTAACCGGGTTTTCCACATTAAAATCTTGGTGTCATATGTGTTAATGTGTTTCTACTCTTGAGTTATTGCATTGTGCTTCCATGATTGAATCATTATTATGCTGTAGAAATATAAGAAGGATTTAAGTGTTTACAGAAAGGAAAGTTTTGGTGACAACTGATTCACCCCCCCTCTCAATTGTCTATCCTAAAACCAACAATTGGTATCAGAGCTAAGTTCCTCTAAAAGAGCTTAATCACTTGAGGAGATCTAGGATGTCTTCCTACAAGAAGGATAGTCCGAGGATTGATGGAACTAATTACACTCTTTGGAAAAGCCACATGGAATGTCACTTGCAATGTATGGGAATGCAATATTGGACCATGACTACAAAGAGGTATGTTCCTCCAAAGAATGGTCTGATAACTGTAGATGAAATCAGAGATGCTAAAGATAATATTCAAGCTAAAGAAGCCTTACTAAGTGCCTTATCTGATTCAGAGCTGACAAATGTTATGGATTTAAAAACTGCATATGAGATTTGGTCAAAGCTAGAACTTCTGCATGAAGGAGACAAATATGTTAAATGTGCCAAGCTACAGAGTCTGAAAGGAAAATTCAAAAACTTGAAGATGATAATATCACTACATTTATGCCAAAAGTAAATGAGCTTGTTTGTGGCATTAGGTGTACTGGTGGAACCTTGGATGAAGATGAGATTATTGCCAAAGTTCTTAGATCCCTACCTCCTACTTACAAACACAATGTTGCTGCTATTGAAGAATTCAGATCTTTATCAAATATCACAAGAGATCAATTGGTTGGAAAATTAGCTGCATTTGAATTGGCTGAGTTTGGAGATGCACCCCCAAGACTGAATCTGCATTCAAATCTAGTGCCTCTATAAAAGGCAAACAAATGTATGATCCAGGAGAGAACTCCTCAAAGAAACTATCATGGTATGAAAAAGCAAGAAAAGATTTGGAAGAAGATGAGGTAGAAGCTGCTCAACTTGAAGCCCTTATTGCAAAAAGACTGCCAAGAGGATCTGGTAAGTATGAAGGAAAATTGCCCTTCAACTGTTTCAATTGCAACAAGATTGGTCATTTTGCTTCAAGGTGTCCAAAAAGTTTTTTAAGGACTAATCCAAATAGATCAAAATTTCAAAAGAAATTTTACTATGTTCATGAAGATGATGATGATTAAGGAGTAACAGATGATGAATCAGAGACAGGAAACAAATCTGGAAGTGACTGGGTGTTTATTGCCATCAAGGAAGAAGATCCAATGCCCATTAAATCTGTCAATCATAAAATGGTAGAAAGAGCTTTGGCTGCCCAAGTTGAAGAAAAGGATGAATGGGTCATTGATAGTGGATGCTCCCACCATATGACTAGTGACAAAAATAATCTCATAGATCTGGAAAGATATGAAGGAGGAGTTGTAAAATTTGGTGATAATTCTGCTGGCAGAATCAGAGGCAGAGGAACTATTTCTTTTGATGGAAAGAACAAAATCAGTGATGTATTGTATGTTGAAGGTCTGAAGCACAATCTTCTCAGTGTTGGGCAGCTGGTGGACAAAGGCTATGATCTCTGATTCAAAAATAGAAAATGTAAGATCTTTGAAAGTTTTGGAACAGAGATTGCATCCAGTACTCAAACAAAAGGTAACATCTTCCACTTGGTTGGTACTAACAAAAGTTATTTATTTGTTTAAATTGATCAGAGTTGGTTGTGGCATAGGAGAATGTGTCATGTAAATTTTGATAATATCATCAAGATAAGCAACACTCAGGTTGTAAGAGATCTTCCAAGACTGGTGAAAGCTACTAATAGTTTGTGCAAAGAATGTCAGTTGGGTAAGTAGAGCAGAGTCACATTCAAAAGTAAGGAACAATCTTCTACCGGATTGTTGGACTTAGTACATACCGATCTATGTGGACCGGTAAGAATCAAGAGTTTGCAAGGTGATAGATATTTCATGTTACTAATTGATGACCATTCCCAGATGATGTGGGTGACTTTCCTGAAAGAGAAATCTGAGGCTCTTGAGAAATTTAAAATATTTAAGGCTATGGTAGAGAATGAAACCAGGTTAAACATAAAATGTCTTAGGTCTGATAGAGGTGGATAATTCACATCTGGAGAGTTCATAGAATTCTGTGAGAAACATGGGATAAAAAATAGTTATTTGCTCCAAGGACTCCACAGTAGAATGGAATTATGGAGAGAAAGAACTGAACCATCTAGGAAGCATCTAGAACCATGATGATGGAAGCAAATGTTCCTTAGATCTACTAAAGAGAAGCTGTAAGCACTAATGTCTATACTCTTAATCGAGTACAAATCAGAAGCAATACTGGTAAGACCCCTTATGAACTCTGGTTTGGCATCACTCCCACTGTAAAGTATTTCAGTCTTTGGTAGTAAATGTTACATTAAAAGAGATGAAAGCAAAGCATACCGGTGTTATAACAAGAGATTGAGAAAGATTGTAGAAAGTACAAATGTGAAGGTTGATGAAAGCATTTAAAAACCCTCAAGGTTTTATGAATATGAAGAAGATGATTAGAATGATGTTTTGATCCAAGAAGTTCAAGCCCCTCCTAAAATTTAGATCAAGATTGATCCGGAGAATCCTAGAATATAGGAAGAAGAGATAAGTTTGAATGAACCTGTCCAAGATATAGTAGTGCAAGAAATTCCCAAAACTCCTAGGTATGTAAGACTATATCATTTTGAAGACCAGATCATAGGTGATCAAAGAAAAGGTATTCAAACAAGAAGAAAGATTGCTTAAGACTCAGAAAAGTATTGTCTGATTTCAAAGATTGAACCAAAAATAGTAAGTGAAGCATGCAATGATGAAAGATGGACTAAAGCAATGGAGGAAGAGTTGATGCAGATTGAGAAAAGTCACACTTGGGATCTTGTTCCCAGACCTAAAGACAAAAATGTGATTGGGACTAAGTGGGTCTTCCAGAATAAACTGAATGAAGATGGTGAAGTAGTCAGAAACAAAGCCAGATTGGTCTGTAAGGGTTATTCTCAAGTAGAAGGAGTTGACTTTGAAGAAACTTTTGCTTTGGTGGCAAGAATTGAAGCAGTCAGATTATTCTTGCTTTTGCTACCTTCAAGGATTTCAAAGTATATCAAATGGATGTCAAGTCTGCCTTCCTGAATGGTGACTTGGAAGAAGAAGTATACATTGAGCAAGCTGATGGATTTCAATTGTCTGATCATGGTGATATGGTTTGCAAGTTGAAGAAAGCACTGTATGGACTCAAACAAGCCCCAAGGGCCTAGTATGAAAGATTGGATAAACATCTTTTGAAGATTGGTTTCAACAAAGGTACTGTTGATAGTAACTTGTACTTCAAGATTGATCATGAAAATATCTTGATTGTTGAAGTATTTGTTGATGATATCATTTTTTGAAGAAGAGATAGTATGTGCAAGACTCTTGCAAATCAAATGAAAAGTGAATTTGAGATGTCTATGTTTGGGGAAATGAATTTCTTTTTGGGTCTGCAAATCACTCAAACAAAGAAAGGAATATTCATATCACAGACCAAATATGTGAAAGAATTGTTGAAGAAATTTGGGATGGAAGATTTAAAACCAATGAATACTCCCATGGCAACCAGATGTAAATTAAACAAAGATGATGAATCTTCTAAGGCTAATCAGAAAAAGTACAGGTCAATGATTGGAGGACTACTGTATCTTACTCAAACTAGAACTGACATTATGAATGTTGTTGGTCTTGTTGCCAGATTCCAAGCTGATCCCAAAGAATCTCATGTCATGGCAATCAAGAGAATTCTCAGATATCTAAAGGGAACAGTTGAGAATGGTTTATGGTATCCTAGGGATCATGATTTCTCTCTTCATGCATATACAGATGCGGATTGGGTAGGAGATGTGATGACCGGAAGAGTACCAGTGGTGGTACATTTTTTTGGGGAAAAGATTGGTTTCTTGGCCGAGCAAGAAACAAGAGGCAATATCTCTGTCCACTACAAAAACATAATATATTGCAGTAGCAGGTAGTTGCACTCAAGTATTGTGGATGAAGCAAATGCTAAGAGACATCAGAGTGGAGTATGAGGAACCTATCACAATCTTCTGTGATAACTCAAGTGCAATAAATATATCAAAAAATCTAGTGTTGCATTCAAAGACAAAACATATATCCATCAAGTTTCACTTTTTGAGAGAGTAGGTGAACAAGAATGAAGTCAGATTAGAGTTTGTGCCCTCAAAGGATCAGATTGCAAACATTTTTACTAAACCTCTACCTAAGGACTCTTTTGAGTATCTCAGGGAGAAGTTAGGGATTATTACCCCTCCGGTTCTGAATTAAGGTGCACTGATGTGCATCAGTCTAGTGGATCTCATAGTCATATCTTGTGGTCTGGATTGATGATAGGAAGCTGCTACTCATGGGGAGCAGTCTGTATGATTTTGATTGATGCAATTATGTGCCCTTTGCCATTGATGTCAAAGGGGGAGAGAAGCCATGTGAAAAACAAAAGTGATTGATGTTGATCGGGGGAGCTATGTCAGTTAGTGAGGAGAAGTTCTTGTCTAGATGGTTAAAACAATTTTTCACATCATATGTTGCCATCAATGACAAAGGGGGAGATTGTTGCAAGTATGGGCCTAACCAGTGTTGTCATTGATGTCAACTTACTCCTGTTACATCGATGTCAAGGATTGAATGAGCTGTGTGCTGAGGATATTGAGAAAATTAGTCCTATCAGAAACATAGAAGAACAGTGAAGACAGTGAAGCTCTATGAAGTGAAGATCCCAGCTAGATGAAGATCAAAGAATGTGTATCAAAGAGTTTGTAGATATGTGTCTAAAGATGATCCAGTCAAGATTTGAGAGGTCCGCATTAATATTTGGAGAAGATATGGCCATATGAGTAAAACTAGTTCTAGAAGCTGTTCAGAGGTGACAGAGTGACACAAATAGGTCCAGTGAGATCCTAAAATGCAATAACTTGTTCTGCGGATTTGGTGGAATGTTTAGGAAGCTAATGTGAATTGACAACTCAATTGGTTTTTGGTCTGGAGGTCCGCAAGCATTTATTCTAATGTGATAGTGATGATAGACTGTGTTCTTGAGGTTCCAGATGAAGATGCAAATGATTTCAGTACGTAGAAGTGGTGTGGATGTTCTTGGTGATTCAGGCAAGCTTGTGGGGCTCTCTAGATTGTGTCCAGTTCATTTTGGCGGTCCGCATTGAAGATTGAGCTCGTAATTGAAGATTTACTCTCGGGTGATAGTGTTCTTCCTAATCATGGCCGACCGAATGTTTTACACATCTTGCAAATGATCTTAAAGATGTTCTGCAAAGCATGGCATGTTCCTCAAAGAAGATTGAAGTCCTAGATATGTGTGGCCAACAGTGTGGTGATACGCATGAAGTTTTGTAATAAGTCAAGTTGTATTTGTGTAATTGCTCTGTAATAAAATAAAGTATGTATTGTGTCGACTTGGATGATTATCCCGAAGTTGATGTCTTGTAAATAAGATTTGTGAAGTCATTTCAAAGTATCCTTGGTGAAGATGAGAGAGTGGTAGAGACGAGAAGAGTGAAAAGCAGAGCAGAAGTGTTGAGTTTCAATGGAACTGTCTCAAGCATGGTGAAGATGCTAATCTCTAGTTCAAGTATGTAATATTTATATTATTATTCTGTAGATAGTTTGTCTCCTGTAGGCAGTGGGCCTCTTTTGAGCAGTGTGCTCGGGTAGTGAGCCCTAATTGGCAAGTGCCATTTTGTTCTTCTTATTCTTTTAATAGAGAATACAATCTTGGGTTAGTCACCCCGTGGTTTTTCCCTTAACCAGGTTTTTCATGTTAGAATCTTGGTGTCATATGTGTTAATGTGTTTCTACTCTTGAGTTATTGCATTGTGCTTCCATGATTGAATTATTATTATGTTGTAGAAATATAAGAAGGATTTAAGTGTTTACAGAAAGGAAAGTTTTGGTGACAACTAATTCACCCCCCCTCTCAGTTGTCCATCCTAAAACCAACATGTAGCTCACTTGATCCTGTCAGTGTACAACAATCCTCATATGGTGCAATGTTAGTATCATCTATCAACCAAAAAAATCTACGAACTAAAGACTTACCTTCATGACCTAGACCCATCGAAGAATTACACCACTCAACGATTGATTTTGCATCTGTCAACTTTGCATTGTCTTTATACTTTAACTCTTCTCATGCTATGGCTCTTTTGATACATGCTCCTGCACCATCATGCTCCCCCTTTCCATGCCTGGCCTCACAAAATTTCCAGATATGCTAAACACCTATAATATTATGCCTCGTTCTCAACCAATAGAAATTTTGTGAGTTCTTGAATTGTGATGCATAGTTATCCGACCATATGATATGCTAACTAAATGATATGCCCCTTCTAGACAAATCATTGTATAACACCTGAAAGCAACCTTGCACGAACTCTGTAGAATGCGTGTGATCATCACTAATATAAAAATGATACTCCCTTATGATCTTTATATCATCCTCTGTACTATCATTCACATGAATGAATGCAATGTCCACAAATATAGAAACCTGTGTGGAGTTGTAATAATGTGCTTGCACCTCACACTATGGCTGTAGACTATAGTTAATTGCTATATCAAATTCAATGTGGAAACTGTGTTATTTTCTCATTCTTAAGTTGGCAAAGCAGAAAAAGGTGGTGGAAAGTTCATGCAAAGGTGGTAGAATGTGAAAAATGTGCATGTGAACTTCCCAACAACATGAAAACACTTTTTTTTGTTGGAACATGCACATAAATAGAAGAAAATAGAGTATGTGGGCCTAGATCATGGGGGTCTAGGCCTTTTTACTATTTGTATAGCAATCTAAACCACACTCGTGTTATAATGCAAGCGCATTTTGGCCTAATATAGAAAAGTCTATATTATTCATTTCTCCATGTATTTCTTCTATCCCTCACCTCTCTACCTCTCCCCTCTCTACATCTCTCAGTTACTCCTTGTCTACCTCTCCATCTATCCTTAGCCATCTGGGTCTCTCACTTAACCCTAAACCCTAAAGCCTCAACCCTCAACCCTTAAACCTTAAATCCTAAACCTTATCCCTTTACCTTAAATCCTATTCCCTAAACTCTAAACCCTAATCCCTCAACCCTAAACCCTACACCCTATCACTAAACCCTCAACCCTCGACAATATATCTTAAACCCTAATCCCTTAACCCTCACCCTGAAGCCTCAACCCTCAATCCTTTAACCTTCAACCCTAAACCCTATCCCTAATCCCTCTACCCTCGACACTCTACCTTAACCCTAATCCCTTGACCCTCAACCCTAATCCCTCAACCATAAATGCTATCCCTAAAGCCTCAACCCTAAACCCTAATCCCTCAAGCTCCTAAACCCTAATCCCTTATCCCTAAACTCTAAACCCTATCCCTAAACCCTAAACCCTCAACCCTCAACCCTCAACCTTAAACCTTAATCCCTCAACCCTAAACTTTAATCCCTCAACCCTAAACCCTAATCCCTTATCCCTAAACCCTAAACCCTAATCCCTCAACCTAAACCCTAATCCCTTATCCCTAAACCCTAAACCCTATACCTAAAGCCTCAACCCTCAAAACTATACCTTAAACCATACTCCCTCAACCCTCAACCCTAATCCCTAATCCCTCAACCCTAAACCCTAATCCCTTATCCCTAAACCCTAAACCCTATCCCTCAACCCTCAACCCTTAAACCTTAAACCCTAAAAACCTATCCCTAAACCCTCAACCCTTGACAATATATCTTAAACCCTAAAGCCTCAACCCTCACCCTAAAGCCTCAACCCTCAATCCTTAAACCTTCAACCCTAAACCCTATCCCTAATCCCTCTACCCTCGACACTCTACCTTAACCCTAATCCCTCAAGATACTAAACCCTAATCCCTTATCCATAAACTCTAAACCCTATCCCTAAACCCTCAACCCTCAACTCTCAACCTTAAACCTTAATCCCTCAACCCTAAACCCTAATCCCTTATCCCTAAACCCTAAACCCTAATCCCTCAACCCTAAACCCTAAACACTATCCCTATTCCTAAACCCTCAACCCTTGACACTATACCTTAAACCCTATCCCTCAACCCTCAACCCTTAAACCTTAAACCCTAAAACCTATCCCTAAACCCTCAACCCTCAACACTATATCTTAAACCCTAATCCCTTAACCCTCCCCCTAAAGCCTCAACCCTCAATCCTTAAACCTTCAACCCTAAACCCTATCTCTAATCCCTCTATCCTCAACACTCTACCATAACCCTAATCCCTCGACCCTCAACCCTAAACCCTAATCCCCAAACCCTAAACCCTAAACCCTAATCCCTCAACCCTAAACCATAAATGCTATCCCTATTCCTAAACCCTCAACCCTCGACACTATACCTTAAACCCTAATCCCTTATCCCTAAACCCTAAACACTATCCCTCAACCCTCAACCCTTAAACCTTAAACCCTAAAACCTATCCCTAAACCATCGACCCTTGACACTATATCTTAAACCCTAATCCCTTAACCCTCAACCCTAAAGCCTCAACCCTCATTCCTTAAACCTTAAACCCTAAACCCTATCCCTAATCTCTCTACCCTCAACACTCTACCTTAACCCTAATCCCTCGATCCTCAACCCGATCCCTAAACCCTCAACCCTCAACCTTAAACCCTAATCTGTCAACCCTAAACCCTAATCCCTAATCCCTAAACCCTAAACCCTATCCCTAAACCCTCAACCCTCAACACTATACCTTAACCCTAATCCCTCAACCCTCAACCCTAATCCATCAATCCTAAATGCTATCCCTAAAGCCTCAACCCTAAACCCTAATCCCTCAAGGTCCTAAACCCTAATCCCTTATCCCCAAACTCTAAACCCTATCTCCAAACCCTCAACTCTCAACTCTCAACCTTAAACCTTAATCCCTTAACCCTAAACCTTAATCCCTCAACCCTCAACCCTAATCCATTATCCCTAAACCCTAAAGCCTAATCCCTAAACCCTAAACACTATCTCTATTCCTGAACCCTCAACCCTCGACACTATACCTTAAACCCTAATCTCTTATCCCTAAACCCTCAACCCTAAACCCTAATCCCTCAACCCTAAACCCTCAAGCCTCAAGCCTCAACCTTAAACCCTAATCCATCAACCCTAAAATCTAATCCCTCAACCCTAAACTCTAAACCTTATCCCTAAACCCTCAACCCTCAAAACTATACCTTAAACCCTAATCCCTCAACTCTAAACCCTAAATCCTATCCCTAAAGCCTCAAACCTCAACACTATACCTTAAACCCTAATCCCTTATCCCTTAACTCTAATCCCTTATCCCTAAACCCTAAACACTATCCCTATTCCTAAACCCTCAACCCTCAACACTATACCTTAAACCCTAATCCCTTATCCCTAAAACCTAAACCCTATCCCTGAACCCTCAACCCTTAAACCTTAAACCCTAAAACCTATCCCTAAACCCTCAACCCTCGACACTATATCTTAAACCCTAATCCCTTAACCCTCAACCCTAAAGCCTCAACCCTCAATCCTTAAACCTTCAACACTAAACTCTATCCCTAATCCCTCTACCATCGATACTCTACCTTAACCCTAATCGCTTGACCCTCAACCCTAATCCCTCAACCCTAAACACTATCCTTAAAGTCTCAACCCTAAACCCTAATCCCTCAAGGTCCTAAACCCTAATCCCTTATCCCTAAACTCTAAACCCTATCCCTAAACCCTCAACCGTCAACCTTAAACCCTAATCCACCAACCCTAAACCCTAATCCCTCGACCCTCAACCCTCAACCCTATCCCTAAACCCTCAACCCTCAACACTATACCTTAAACCCTAATCCCTCAACCCTCAACCCTAATCCCTTAACCCTAAACCCTAAACCCTATCCCTAAACCCTCAACCCTCAACACTATACCTTAAACCCTAATCCCTCAACCCTCAACCCTAATCCATTAACCCTAAACCCTAATCCCTTATCCCTAAACGCTATCCCTATTCCTAAACCCTCAACCCTTGACACTATACCTTAAACCCTAATCCCTTATCCCTAAACCCTAAATCTTATCCCTCAACCCTCAACCCTTAAACCTTAAATCCTAAAACCTATCCCTAAACCCTCGACACTATATCTTAGACCCTAATCCATTAACCCTCAGCCCTAAAGCCTCAACCCACAATCCTTAAACCTTCAATCGTAAACCCTATCCCTAATCCCTCTACCCTCGACACTCTACCTTAATCCTAATCCCTTGACCCTCAACCCTCAACCCTCAATGTTAAACCCTAATCCGTCAACCCTAAACCCTAATCCCTCAACCCTAAACCCTATCCCTAAACCCTCAACCCTCAACACTATAACTTAAACCCTAATCCCTCAACCCTAAACTCTAATCCCTCAACCCTCAACCCTAATCCCTAATCACTAAACCCTAAATGCTATCCCTAAAGTCTCAACCCTCAACCTTGTTGCTCAAAAATTTGAACTTGAGGAATTCCAAAAATTTTAGAGCGCCCCAAACCTCTTGAGCCTGCCAAATCATGAAAATAATTAATTTTCAAAATCTATAGAAGTTGGTTGAAATTCATTTCATGGAATTAATCCTAACTGCACTTTATCCAACCTGGCCAGTTTTTATACCCGAACACCTTACCATTTGCAAGATTTTAAACCTTCAATTTTCTTGTCGGTGATTTGCAAATTGAGTCAAATTATGAGATCCTTGTTGCTAGAACTAAAAAGAATTCTGGGTTTTTCTTGGAGGTGTATAATCTTCACGCTAACCAAATTTGGTACAAAACAGAGTTGTATTGTGGAAGATATGAAAGTTTTTGTCTTTCAGCCAAAGCATGGTTTTAGGAGAAATGAATAAATGCATTATTGGGATATTATATCACATCATCCGATTAGTCTTAGGTGGCATTCAAAGGTTATGAGATACATAAATATTTCTTTTGACATGTTTTCTAGGGTCCGGAAATTGATTATTTAAGATGAAACTAAATTTTTCAAAGTCATCCCTTCTTTATTTGAGCATTAGAAAACTTAAGTGCATAAACTTTGAAGGGCTTTATAAAGAAATCAAATGCTTTGTCGGGGACATTAAAATTGGGAACATTATAAAGAATGGTGAGGATTTTTGAGAGTTCTAAAAATTATTTTTCCCCTGAATCCTCTTTGTCAGCCCTTCATGAGAACATTGAACTTTATAAATGGTTCTAAAGTTTAGAAGTGGCCCAAATCCTTAACTTGCTCTTTGTCGAAACTTTGGAAGGTTCCCAAACTTCACATATGCCTGACTTAAGGTTCTAAGGTTCGTGAAGCCTCCAATTCCTGGACTTCTCTCTATTGGTACAGTGTGAAGCCAGATTCCATTGTTGTTGTACGATGAGAAAGGATAAATAAGGGCACATGAAGTTTTTGATAAACCATAATGGAGTGGCTCGAGGAGAAATGTGGTCTCGTAGATGAAACGATTACAGGATATGTGCAAAATGGTGTTTGTTGAAAAAGATTTTTAAACTTCCAAGAAAATGTGGTTCACAGGAGTAAAGCCAAGCTCTCCTAAGAAAAGTGGTAAGTAAATGTGGGTGCACAGAGAAAACACGTGAACTATCTAGCAGAATGCCTCAAGGAAATGTTGTTTCATTCACTGCAACGATCGTAGGAGGTTCACAAATGGATCTATTGATATGGCTTTAGAAACTTAAAAATAAATGCAACTAGATGCCATAAAGTCAAATTCCACAATCCTCGCCAACATTCCTCTTTACTCCACACCAAATGAGAATTCTGGATCAAAATGAATGCCTCAAAGAGATGCAACCTCATGGACTGCAACGATTGCAGAATATTCACAAGAGGGATTTGTTAAAAAAGGGGTTTTAAGAAACTTTCAAACAAATGCAATTGAGTGTAAGTTAGAACCATCATGCATGCCTATGTTGCTTGTGGAGATATTGCAAATGTACAAGCAACATTTGATATGATGATTGCAGAGGGTATAAATGCAAATATTGTTTGTTATAATATACTAATAAGTGCATAATAGCATATACTTCTCTAGAACTATTTGAGAAGGTTTTGGAGACATTCCATTTGCTTAAGAAAAAGGGTTTTAGACCAGATATTGTGTCATATACATCGCTACTTAATGATTATGGAAAGTCAGCATAACCATACAAGGCCAGAGAAGTCTTTGACTCAATAAGTAGCATTTCATTGAAACATAATATAGTGATTTACAATGCCTTGATTAATGCATACAACACTGCATAATTTTGTGAAGAGGCTTTGAAACTGCTGCAGTTAATAGAATGTGTTGGAATTCAGCTAAATGTTGTTATAATATGCACTCTCTTGGCAACCTATGGTCATTATAATCAACCTGAAAAGACCAATTCAATTATTTCTCTGGTAGTTTCTCAGGGTATTCTACTCAATGTTAATGCATTTAATACAGCCATAGCAAACTTTATGAATGCAAGAATGTATAACAAGGATTTATGCATACAAAGAATATGAAAGGAAAGGGAGGAAAACCAGATGTTGTTGCTTTTACCTTCTTGATTAATGGCCAAGCTTAGGATGGGCCAAATTAGAGTTTCAAAATAAATGTGAGAAAGCCATCCACATGATATCTACAGGGTGCAGTTTAGGATGCAAATCTTATTCAAAGGGAAAGAATTTTAGGTGGAGTGGAAGTGAAACTATTGGGGGGCATAAATAAAAGACATAAAATTCAAAATGGAATATTGTGATAAATTGGAGAGGCATATAAAAAGTGGGAGCCACATTATTAACATAAATCAAGAGATCAAAGAGCCCAAATGAAAAATAAAAATCACTATAAAGAAGCTAAAAGGTTTTCAAAAGAAGTTACAAAAGGTGACCGAATGGGAAATTAAAAGTCACGTGTTATAGGAAGATAAGGGATTTTTCATTATAATGTATTTTCAAGAAGCAGTTACAAAATGAGAAGTTTTCCTGGGAGGTTGATAAATACACAATCGGGACACAATTGGGGGATCTTTTTATCTTTTTCTGCTATTCGAGAATAGGGGAAGCAGGGGTGCAATTTTATTTTCAACACAATTTTATTGTACAACAATTGAGGCTCTGAATTCATGTCTACATTGGAGAAATAAAGAAAGTATTTATGAGTCTGTGTACTTATTAATGTTCTCTTTTGATTGCATGTCCTTTGTGTCTTTGTAATCATTCTCTAATTTTCTATATGTTGTATTAGAACTACATATGTGGTTGTTTATGAGGCTTTGAATTTAGAATAACTCATTTGTTGAGGAGAATTTGTTGTCCATTCTTTTCTTGTTTCTCATTCGTGGGTGTTAGGTAAATGGACTTTGCATCATTTATTTGCATCCACTTCATTCTGAATTAATTAATCGCATCTATTTCCATGGTTATGGGTAGGTGTTAGTGTTTCCTTTTCTACTTTCTGGTGAAAAGCATACCCCATTTTCATTCATTGCACAACTTTCGAAGGTAGCTGCACCTTGTAAATCAAGTAGAGAGCACTTGCAACTATCATTTCAAGTGACTCAATTGTTGGTTCGTTTGTCACTTGTGCGGGCGAGGGAGTATAAACTGAAGTGACAAATTTGTTAACCAATAAATTTTTGGTGACTGTACTGGGGATTTCAAAATTGAAGAATGGGGCTCTTGTTTTCCCCAGAAATTTGAAGGTGCCTCCCCAAGGATGGAGGCTGGCGGCTCTATGAAGTGGAAAGTATTCAAAAGCTTTTGGTTCCAACGAAGACTCCTGCTGATTAATTTTTCAGAATTACATTATGGCATTGATTTCTTCCCAACCATGGGGAAATCATTTTGGACCTCTTTCTTTGCCACAATATTCACCATTACCTGAGGGATCAAGAAAACACTTTCCGAAGTTCAGTGGAGAGAACCATCAAGATGCAGAGAATCACATTCTGGCATTCACAGTTGCATGTGGTGTTTTGGGGGAAAGTGAAGAAAATATTTTTGTTTGATTATTTATTAAATCTCTTGTTGGACTTGCAGCAGATTGGTTTCATTATTTGGAAGAAAAGTGTATTACTGATTGGGATTCATTGAAGACTAAGTTCTTGGGAAGATATAAAGGTCCAGTTGATGAAGTTGCTTTGCTGTGTCAATTTTTCAATATCCAAAAGAAAGAAGGTGAATCCACTAGAGATTTTGTGGATAGGTTCGACCGATTGCTCAAAAAAATTCCATCCTCTATTCAACCAAGTATGAAACTCCATCTCTATACTTTTATTTCTACATTGCATCTAGATGTTCAATTTGATTTGAGATGGAGTAAAGTAAATTAAATTAAAATTGCACAACAAGAGGCTGTAAAAATAGAAGATGATTTGATATCAAGTAGGTTATGGAAAGCAAATCAGGTTGTAAATAATTTGGGTAGTGAACCTGTGAAGAAGTCTATTATGCACAAACAAAGTTTTCAGCCTGTAGGTTTCTAAAATGCATAGTCTCCTGCTAAATATCTTAATCTCTCTATTTTTGTGTTGCAAGTATGGGCCTAACCGGTGTTGTCATTGATGTCAACATACTCATGTTGCTTTAATGATAAGGTTTGGATGAGCTGTGAGCTAAGGATATTGAGAAAATTAGTCTCAATCAGGAATAGTGAAGAACAGTGATGACTGTAAGACAAAAGTCCAAGATAGGATGATGATCAGAGGATGCGGACTAAAGGGTTTGTAGATATGTGTCTGTAGGTGATCCAGTAGAGATTTCAGAGGTCCGCATGAAGATATGAAGAAGTTGTGGCCGCTCAAGTAAAACCAGCTCCGGCAGGTGTTCAGAGGTGACAGAGTGACACAAATAGGTTCGGTGAGATCCAGAAATGCATTATCCCATTTTGTGGATTTGAGGAAGTGTTGAGGATGTCTTTGTGAAGTGTCAAGTCGATTGGTTTGTGGTTTGAAGGTCCGGAAGAACCTATTCCTTTGTGACAGTGATGACAGACTATGTTCTTAAGGTTCCGGATGGAGGAGAGAAGGATTGTAGTGAGAAGATGAAGTGCGGATGTTCTTGGTGATTCAGAAGAGATTTTGGTGGTCTTTGGATCGTGTCTAGTTTGTGTTGGTGGTCCGCATTGAAGTTGGAGCTCGCAATTGAAGAGTAACTTCTGTATGATGGTGTTCTTCTTGAGACAGGCCAACCGGATGAGTTATGCATCTGTCAGATGATCTTATGAATGTTTGCCGACTTAGATGATCATTCCTAAGTTGATGCCTTGTATAAATAAGGATTGCGAAGTTAGTTTGAACTTGCCTTTTTGTGTGGAAATGAGAGTGTGGTAGCGAAGAGGAGAGCAAAAGACAGATTAGAAGTATTGAGCTTAATGGAACTAATTCAAGCATGGTGAAGATGCTATTCTCTAGTTCATGTATGTGATACTTATTTCTTTGTAGACAGTGTGTCTCTTGTAGGCAGTGAGCCTCTTGTGAATAGTGTGCTTGGGCAGTGAGCCCTAATTGGCATGTGCCATTTTGTTCTTTCTATTCTTCTAACAGAGAATACATTCTTGGGTTAATCACCCTATGGTTTTTCCCTTAACCAGGTTTTCCACGTCAAAATCTTGGTGTCTTATGTGTTGATGAGTTTCTGCTTTTGATTTGAATGCATTATGTTTCATGTTTGATATACTGCTAATTATTAAGAAGATTTAAGTGTCTAAATTAGAGAAAGTTTTGGCACAACTGATTCACCCCCCTCTCAGTTGTGTGCCCTAAGTCTAACAATTGGTATCAGAGCTAAGTTCCTCTAAAAGGAGCTTAACCGCTCGAGGAGATCCAGGATGTCGTCTTACAAGAAGGATAGTCCGAAGTTTGATGGAACCAACTTTGCTCTTTGGAAAGGTCGCATGAAATATCACTTGCAGTGTATTGGTCCATGGTTACAAAAGCGTATATACCTCCATAGGGTGGTCTAACAACCCTAAATGAAATCACAGATGCTGAAAAATAATCTGCGGACCAAAGAGGCTCTTCTAAGCGCATTATCTGACTTAGAGCTCTCAAATGTTATTGACCTACCAACTGCCTTTGAGATTTGGAATAAACTGGAACTTTTGCATGAAGGAGACCAGTATGTTAAATGTGCAAGGTTACAGAGTCTAAAAGGGAAATTTGAAAAACTGAAGATAAGAGATGATGAAAATATTACCTCTTTTATGCCAAGAGTGAATGAGCTAGTTTGTGGAATTAGAAATGCTGGTGGAGTCTTGGATGAAAATGAGATTGTTGGTAAAATTCTCAGATTCCTTCCTGCTTCTTACAAAATCAAGGCTACTGCCATTGAAGAATTCAGAGCCCATACAAATGTCACAAGAGATCAATTGGCTGGGAAATTGGGTGCATTTGAAATGAAAGAATTTGGAGATGACCCCCCCAAGACTGAATCTGCATTCAAAGCCAGTGCCTCTATTAAAGGTAAACAAAGTTGATCCGGGAGAAAATTCTTCAAGGAAATTATCATGGTATGAAAAAGCAAGAAAAGATCTAGAAGAAGAAGAAGTAGAAACTGCTCAACTTGAAGCCCTTATTGCAAAGAGGCTGCCAAGAGGATCTGGTAAGTATGAAGGAAAATTACCTTTCAAGTGTTTTAACTGCAATAAGATTGGTTATTTTGCCTCAAGGTGTCCAGAAAGATTTTCAAGGCAAAATCCTAACAAGCTAAGGTTCCAAAAGAACTCTTACTATGTACATGAAGATGATGATAATGAAGGAGTAACAGATGATGAATCAGAGATAGGAAACAAATCCAGAAATGAATGGGTGTTCATTGCCATCAAGGAAGAAGATCCAATGTCATCTATATCTGTCAATCTTAAGACTGTGGAAAGAGCTCTGGCTGCCCAAATTGAAGAGAAGAATGATTGGGTCATTGACAATGGATGCTCTCACCGTATGACAGGTGACAAAAATAAGTTTGTAGATTTGGAAAGGTATGAAGGAGGAGTGGTAAAGTTTGGTGACAATTCTATTTGTAGAATCAGAGGAAGAGGAACTATTTCTTTTGATGGAAGAAACAAAACTGGTAATGTATTGTATGTTGAAGGTTTGAAGCACAATCTTCTCAGTGTTGGACAGTTGGTGGACAAAGGCTATGATCTCCGATTCAAGGATGGAAAATGCAAAATCTTTGAAAGTTCCGGAACAGAGATTGTATCCAGTACTCAAACTAAAGGTAGTATCTTCCACTTGGTTGGTACTGGTAAGAGCTACTTATTTGTTCAAGTTGATCAGATTTGGTTATGGCATAGAAGGATGTGTCATGAGAATTTTGATAATATCATCAAGATAAGCAATACTCAGGCTATAAGAGATCTTCCAAAATTGGTGAAACCTACTAACAACTTGTGCAAGGAATGTCAGTTGGGTAAAATGAGAAGAGTCACATTCAAAAGCAAGGAACTGTCTTCTACCGGATTATTGGACTTAGTTCACACTGATCTTTGTGGTCCGGTAAGAACCGGGAGTATTCAAGGTGATAGATACTTCATGCTGCTAATTGATGACTATTCCCGAATGATGTGGGTAACCTTTCTAAAGGAGAAATCAGAAGCTCTTGAGAAATTCAAAATATTCAAGGCTATGGTAGAGAATGAAACATGATTAAAGTTGAAATGCCTGAGGTCTGATAGAGGTAGAGAATTCACATCCGGTGAGTTCATAGAGTTCTATGAGAAACATGGAATTAAGAGACAGTTGTCTGCTCCTAAGACTCCACAGCAGAATGGAGTAGTGGAAAGAAAGAACCAGACCATCTAGAAAGCATCTAGGACCATGATGATGGAAGCAAATGTTTCTCAGATTTATTGGAGAGAAGCTATCAGCACTGCAGTCTATACTCTCAATCGAGTTCAAATAAGAAGCAATACCGATAAGCCCCTTATGAACTTTGGTTTGGCATTACTCCTACTGTAAGATATTTCAGAGTCTTTGGTGGCAACTGTTACATCAAAAGAGATGAAGATCTAGGCAAGTTTGATGCTAGAAGTGATGAAGGAATATTCTTGGGTTACTCTACTCAAAGCAAAGCATACCGGTGTTATAACAAGAGACTAAAAAAGATGATAGAAAGTACAAATGTGAAGGTTGATGAGGGAATAGAGAAACCCTCAAGGTTTTTGAATATGATGAAGATGATCAAAATGGTGTTCTGACTCAAGAAGTTCAATCCTCTTCTGAAAGTCAGATTCAAACTGATCCGGTAAATTAGGAAGAAGAGATAGGTCTGAATGAGCCTGATCAAGAAGAAGAAGTGCAAGAAACTCCCAAAGTTCCAAGGTATGTAAGACTGAACCACTCTGAAGATCAGATCATAGGTGACAAAAGAAAATGTGTGCAAACTAGAAGGAAAATTACTCAAAATTCAGATGAATATTGTTTGATTTCCAAGATTGAACCTAAGACAATAAATGAAGCCTGCAATAATGAAAACTGGACCAAAGCAATGGAGGAAGAGCTGATGCAAATTGAGAAAAATCACACTTGGGATCTTGTTCCCAGACCTAGAAACAAGAATGTGATTGGAACCAAATGGGTCTTCCGGAACAAACTAAATGAAGTTGGTGAAGTAATCAGAAATAAAGCCAGATTGGTCTACAAGGGCTACTCTCAAATAGAAGGAATTAATTTTGAAGAAACTTTTGCTCTGGTGGCAAGAATTGAATTAGTCAGATTATTCCTTACCTTTGCTGCCTTCAAGGATTTCAAGGTATATCAGATGGATGTCAAGTCTGCCTTTCTAAACGGTGACTTGGAAGAAGAAGTGTATATAGAGCAACCGGATGGATTTTAGTTGTTTGATCATGGTGATATGGTCTGCAAGTTGAAGAAGGCACTGTATGGATTAAAGCAAGTCCCAAGAGCCTGGAATGAAAGATTGGACAAGCATCTTTTGAAGATTGGTTTCAACAAAGGTACTGCTGACAGTAACTTATATTTTAAAATTGATCATGAAAACATCTTGATTGTTGAAGTATTTGTTGATGATATCATCTTTGGAGGAAGAGATAGTATGTGTAAAACTTTTGCAAATCAAATGAAAAGTGAGTTTGAGATGTCTATGCTTAGTGAAATGAATTTCTTCTTGGGTCTGCAAATTAATCAAACAAAGAAAGGAATCTTCATTTCTCAGACCAAATATGTGAAAGAACTGTTGAAGAAATTTGGGATGGAAGATTCAAAGCCAATGAATACTCCCATGGCAACTGGATGTAAACTGAGCAAAGATGATGACTCTCCTAAGATAGACCAGACAAAGTATAGATCAGTGGTTAGAGGATTGTTGTATCTCACTCAAACTAGACCGGATATTATGCAAGCTATTGGTCTTGTTGCTAGATTCCAAGCTGATCCTAGAGAACCCCATGTCATGGCAATCAAGAGGATTTTTAGATATCTAAAAGGGATGGTTGAGTATGGTCTATGGTATCCTAGAGATCATGATTTCTCTCTTCATGCATATACAGATGCTGATTGGGTAGGAGATGTGGATGACCGGAAGAGTACTAGTGGTGGAGCATTCTTTTTGGGAAAGAGATTGGTTTCTTGGCTAAGCAAGAAACAAGAGGCAATATCCCTGTCTACAACTGAAGCAGAATACATAGCAGCAATAGGTAGTTGCACTCAAGTTTTGTGGATGAAGCAGATGCTAAGAGATATTGACATAGAGTATGAGGAGCCTATCACAATCTTCTGTGATAATTCAAGTGCAATAAATATATCTAAGAATCTGGTGTTGCATTCTAAGACTAAGCATATATCTATCAAGAGAGAGCAAGTGAACAAGAACGAAGTCAGATTGGAGTTTGTACCCTCCAAGGATCAGATTGCAGATATCTTTACTAAACCTCTACCTAAGGACTCTTTTGAGTATCTCAGGGAGAAGTTAGGGGTTATTGCCTCTCCAGTGATGAACTAAGGTGCATTGAGGTGCATCAGTCCGGTGGATATCAGAGTCATATCTTGTGATCTGGATTGATGGGAGCTGCTACTCAGGGGGAGCAGCAGGTATGATTCTAAAGTGGTGAAATTGCAAGCATGTGCCCTTTGCCATTGATGTCAAAGGGGGAGAGAAGACATGTGAAAAACAAGTGGTTTCTGATCAAAGGGGGAGCAGTAAAGGGAGAGAAGACTTGTGAATGGTTGTTGTTGATAGGGGGAGTTGTGACAGTAAGGAGAAGTTTTTGTTTTGATGGTTTTTCACATTATATGTTGCCATCAATGACAAAGGGGGAGATTGTTGCAAGTATGGGCCTAACCGGTGTTTTCATTGATGTCAACATACTCCTATTGCTTTAATGATAAGGTTTGGATGAGCCATGAGCGAAGGATATTGAGAAAATTAGTCTCAATCAGGAACAGTGAAGAATAGTGATGACTGTAAGACAAAAGTCCAAGATAGGATGATGATCAGAGGATGCGGACTAAAGGGTTTGTAGATATGTGTCTGTAGGTGATCCAGTAGAGATTGCAGAGGTCCGCATGAAGATATGAAGAAGTTGTGGCCGCTCAAGTAAAACTAGCTCCGACAGGTGTTCAGAGGTGATAGAGTGACACAGGTCCGGTGAGATCCGAAAATGTATTATCCCATTCTATGGATTTGAGGAAGTGTTGAGGACGTCTTTGTGAAGTGTCAAGTTGATTGGTTCATGGTTTGAAGGTCCGGAAGAACCTATTCCTCTGTGACAGTGATGACAGACTGTGTCCTTAAGGTTCCAGATGGAGGAGAGAAGGATTCCAGTGAGAAGATAAAGTGCGGATGTTCTTGGTGATTCAGAAGAGATTTTGGTGGTCTTTGGATCGTGGCCAGTTCGTGTTGGTGGTCCGCATTGAAGTTGGAGCTCGCAATTGAAGAGTAACTTCTGTATGATGGTGTTCTTCTTGAGACAGGCTGACCGGATGAGTTATGCATCTGTCAGATGATCTTATGAATGTTTGCTGACTTAGATGATCATTCCTAAGTTGATGCCTTGTATAAATAAGGATTACGAAGTCAGTTTGAACTTGCCTTTTTGTGTGGAAATGAGAGTGTGGTAGCGAAGAGGAGAGCGAAAGGTAGATCAGAAGTATTGAGCTTAATGGAACTGATTCAAGCATGGTGAAGATGCTATTCTCCAGTTCATGTATGTGATACTTATTTCTTTGTAGACAGTGTGTCTCTTGTAGGCAGTGAGCCTCTTGTGAGTAGTGTGCTCGGGCAGTGAGCCCTAATTGGCATGTGCCATTTTGTTCTTTCTATTCTTCTAACAGAGAATACATTCTTGGGTTAATCACCCCGTGGTTTTTCCCTTAACTAGGTTTTCCACGTCAAAATCTTGGTGTCTTATGTGTTGATGAGTTTCTGCTTTTGATTTGAATGCATTATGTTTCATGTTTGATATACTGCTAATTACTAAGAAGATTTAAGTGTGTAAATTGGAGAAAGTTTTGGCACAACTTATTCACCCCCCCCCTCTCAGTTGTGTGCCCTAAGTCTAACATTTTGATCCAAAACATTTTGGTAGAGATGAAGTAAGTGCTGCAGAAATTAAACCTCATATGAATAGAAGAATTGAGGCATATTATTTGCATTATGAAGGAGATAAAAATGAATTTGAAAGCCCCTCAAGTGGTGAAGAAAATGAGCCATCCTCCCATGATGCAAATTATAAAGAGGACAATGCAAATACTACTATTTTGTCATCTCTGTCTGCTGCAGAGATAGAATCATTCACTTTTACCTGCGATGAAGAGCAACTTGAGGATACACAGCACAAAGATGAGGTATTGGATATCCTTTTTCCAAAGTGCATGCAAACAGAATATGAAGCCTTCATGTTTTCTGAGAAAGATGACACAAAAGTATGGCTGCAAGAAGACATTAGAGATGATTGTATCTTTGAATCTTTTCATTTTGAAAATCTGAATGCCAAAATTTTTAAACAAGATTTGAAAGATAAGGTTAAAAGTAGCCATGATAGTTCTGATCAAATGGATGAATGTGATGAAACACATATTGTTTACATTATGAATTGGTGTCTTAACGTATCTGAGGATGAATTTTTGTGTGGAGAAGAGGCTATTTTATCTGATCTGCAGATTATGGGTAAGAATGATGAAGTGGGTCACATAACACATGAATCAATTTCGGCACAGAAAGAGAATATTATTCCAATTGAGGGTGATATTAAACCACATGAGAGTTTTGTTTGTGATGCAGGAGCATCCACTATGTAAGAGCAATCTTGCATCAACCAAAAAAAAATGTTGTTTCTTTTCAATAAGGGCTAAATTTGGCAGGGTTACTATTTTTAGTAAGTTTGCATTTGTGCACGGTTGGATACAAAATCTTACACTGACCTCTAGAATGGTGAATTGAAGCTAATGGTGAAGAAATCACTTCAATATCATTTGTCATTTGTGAGATATTAAAATTTCAAATTTAAAAAATCCTATTGAAATATTCAAAGTCAAATTTGAGACACTTAGAGGCTCCGGATGGGCCCGAAATTTGGTGGGAAACCCAAGCAATGTCCCTTTAGATACTACTTGTGCACCATTGTCTTTTCGAGAGCTTTTCGAAAAGGTATTATAATTAAAAATCCAACTGTTGGATCGAAAGTTATGGCCCCGCGAAGTTGACCTATTTTTGGAGGGAGATGTAAATTTTAAAATTAAGCTGGTGGCCGCCAAAAAGGGCTATATATGACCATTTGTGGGAACCCTTGGGGTAGTAGGGTTAAGGGGGAAGGTGTAGAGTCAAGAAAAGGTGGGAAAATAGAAACCCTAGTTGATTTGGGGTTACAGAAGGCTGAAGATTCCAGATTCTTGAGAGAGGGAGTTGTAATGTGTTGTAGCCTGTAGGGGATTCATCCTCTGATTGTATTTGAGCTTTTGTAATGTAATGTTTTGCCCATATTAATAAAATATCAATATATTTTTTGTGTGCAATTTTTGTTTTTGTGTTTTATGATTTACCCCCCTCATCAAGTGGTATCAGAGCAAGGGTTCCTGAGTGTGTAGACAAATCACTGACCATGAGGCAATTTGCACCAGGACTTGAGGTTGTGGGTTTGTTGTGGAGATCAAGATGCCTCCACGAAGAAATTGTACTGGGAGGAATGCTTTGACAGAAGAGGGTGTTAGAGCCCTGCAAAGACAAATTGATGTATTGCAAGAGGAGTTGCGAAGAGGGTTTGAGCTGAGAACAAGAGAAGAGAGCGAAGATGAAGTTGAAGAAGAGCTATCTGAGGAAGAATAAGAAGTTGCAGGAGATCCTACAGAAGTTAGGTTGTTGAAGGTCATTTCTAAGATTGGAAAGAGGCCCAGGATCGAGGTTTCTACATATTCTAGAGATTTGAATCCAGAATAGCTTATTGATTGGATCAATGACATGGAGGAGTATTTCGAGTATGAAGACGTGGAGGACCTAGATCTGGTCAAGTTTGCAAAATCAAAGTTGAAGGGCCATGCAAATATTTGGTGGAAGGAGGTCTAGTTAGAAAGAAATATAAGAGGAAAAGCAAAGATTACTAGATGGGATCGGATGGTGGAGAAATTGAAGAAACAATTCATTCCTGTGGACTATGAGATGGAGTTGTTGAAGAAGCTGCAAGGATTGAAGCAAGGTAACAAGTCTGTTAAGGAGTATACAGAAGATTTTTATAAGATCACTATTAGGACAGGCCATGGACAAGCCAACAAGGAGAAGGTAGCCCATTACATTAATGGGTTGAGGCCAAGTATTTAAGAAGAGTTGAGCCTAGTCAGAATGACCACCATAGAAGATGCGTACCAGTTTTCCCTGAAGGTGGAAGAGAAGCTGAATAAGAGATTTGAAAGAAAGTAAAGGGGAAGAGGTCAAGGGGGAAGGACTGGTGGAAGACCCTATGGAGGCCAAAATGAAGATCCAAAGAAGAGTGAAGAAGCTGGAACCAATCGAAATCAGAGAGGAGATAATACCTACCGCCCTCGTGACTAGAATAATGGTGAGCAAAGAGGAAGAGGAAGAGGTAGACCTGGGCAAGGACTTGTAAGAGGAGGTTTCAGAGGAACCTGTTTCCAATGTGGAGAAGAAGGACATCAAGCATACGAGTGTCCACAACATCAAGGAAGGACAAATAGAAGACCTGAAGGTAATGCATGAGTTGCACATGTCGATGAAGATGTGCAATCTGAGTGCTCTGAAGATGTAGAAAGGGGAGAAACACTAGTCGTCAGAAGAACTTTGTTGAATGAGGAGAAAGAACCCAATCAGAGGAAGAGTTTATTCTGCACAAGGTACAAATGTGAAGGTAAGTGTTCTGATATTATTATTGACAGTGGAAGCACTGATAATCTTGTTTTAGAGGAGATGGTTGACAAGTTGAAGTTGACAAGAAGAAAGCATCTGCATCCATACTGGATTGCATGGTTGCAGAAGGACCATAGAGTTTTGGTCAATGAGCAGTGTTTAGTGAAGTTCAAGATTGGTGACTACCATGATGAGGTGTTGTGTGACATCATACCGATGCATGCATGCCATATGTTATTGGGGAGGCCATGGTAGTATGATAGGAGCACTGTCCATGACGGTCGTGCAAACACATATTCTCTAACAAAGGATGGAGTTCATCATAAGTTCAAGCCCTTGAAGGAGGTGAAAGAAAAGGTATGTAGTACTGCCAGAATTTGCTTGGTAGATGGGAGGAAATTTTTGGAGGGTATGAAGCATGAGCGTCATTGCTTTGCATTGATTCCTAAGATTAGTCAAGAGAAATGTGAAGATGTACCAGCAAAAGTCTTAGATATGTTGGAAGAATTTTAGGACATTATCTCTAATAATGTACCAGAAGGTTTACCACCAGTAAGGAAGATAAGTCATCAAATGGATTTGATACCAAGAGCTAGTTTGCCAAACAAGGCAGCCCATAGAATGACTCCAGCAGAGAGTGAAGAGTTGAACAGACAAGTTCAGGAGTTGTTGAGGAAGGGATTGATAAGAGAAAGCTTAAGTCTATGTGTGGTACCTGCAGTACTAGCACTAAAGAAAGATGGAGAGTGGAGGATGTGTACAGATTCCTGAGCCATCAACGAGATCACAATCAAGTACAGATTTCCATTGCCCAGAATGGACGACATAATGGATTGTTTGAGTGGAGCCAAGTACTTCATGAAGATTGATCTGAAGAGTGGGTATCACCAGATTCGAATCAGAGAAGGAGACGAGTGGAAGACATCCTTCAAAACAAAGGAAGGTTTGTATGAGTGGTTAGTCATGCCATTTGGGCTAACCAATGCACCGAGCACATTCATGCGGCTCATGAATGAGGTACTGAAAGAATTTTTGGGAAGTTTTGTTATTGTTTATTTAGATGACATTTTGATTTTCAGTAAGACTTGGGATAAGCATTTGATATATATCAGAAGAGTTTTAGAGAAGCTGAGGGAGGAAAAGTTGTTGATCAATATGAAGAAATGTAGTTTTGCAAAGGAGTTGGTATACCTGGGATTTGTTGTCTCAGAGGAAGGTCTTAAGATGCACCCAGAGAAGGTGAGGGCTATCATTGAATGGCCTACACCAAGGAGTGCTTTCGAGGTAAGATCTTTTCATGGTTTGGCATGTTTTTACAGAAAGTTTATCAAGAATTTCAGTAGCATTTGTGCACCCCTAACAGAGACAATGAGAGGGGATAGAAAAGAGTTTAGATGGACTAAAGGAGCAGACAAGAGATTTAATACATTGAAGCAGAAAGTCGTAGAACTACCTGTTTTGGCACTTCCAGATTTCAATAAGGTATTTCAGGTAGATTGTGATGCTAGTGGTAGTGGTATAGGAGCTATTTTGAGTCAAGAAGGTAAGTGATGAAGGGAGTAAATCACAAAGCACACAATAACAGATATTGAACACAGCAAATAGAAATTTATTTTATTGAACTGGGCAACTCATTACATTACAGAAGCTCAATTACAATTAGAGGATGAATCCTCTACTGACTGCCACACATTATAGCTTTCCCAACCTCAAGACTCTAGAATCTTCAGCCTTCTGTAACCCCAAATTAGCTAGGGTTTCTGTTTACCCACCTATTCTGGACTCTACACTAGCCCCCTTAACTCTACTACTGCCCAGGGTTCGCAAAATAGTCATAAATAGCACTTTTTGGCGGCCTCCAGCTAAATTTCAAAATTTGCAACTCCCTCCAAAAGTAGGTCAACTTCCGGGGAGCATAACTTTTGATTCGGGTGTCCGATTGACGAACCGTTTTAAGTGCCAGAAAGCTCACGATGTGAACTATCATGCCAAAAATTTGTAAATGGATTTTTATCAACTTTTCAAGACGTTATGAGATATTTTAGTGCCTCATATCTCGTTCTGTAAATTTTTAGGGGCTTTTCAAAAAACAAAAACTTTAATATCTTTCAACTCACAAATGATCTTTGCCTGATTCCTTCGCCAACGGTCTTATATTTCCATTTTGTAACTTTCTAGAAGTTTTTGCTTCATTACGTGCCCAAATGAAAACTTTCTAAAAATAATAGGTACACTTTCCAAAACAGACAGGTCACTATTTTTAGCAGTTTTGGAAAAACTGAAAATCTTACATTATTATTCTGGATATTATGGAACCAAAAACACTAATTATGAAAATAAATGAGAACAACTACAATGGTTTTGAATTAACTTCTTTTTGGGTGATGCAAGATTGCCTTTACACCTCTAGATGCTCCTGCATCAGTAAGTCCATTGCCTATTTTAGTGAGAAGGTTAATGATGCCAGGAAAAAGTATTATGTTTATGATCAGGAGTTTTATGCAATAGTTCAGGCTTTGAAGAAATGGAGACATTATTTGTTGCCAAAAGAGTTTATTTTATATACTGATCATCAGGCTTTGCAGTATCTTAATAGTCAAGGAAAGTTAAATCAAAGGCACTTAAAATGGGTTGAGTTTTTGTAGAGTTATAGTTTTGTTTTGAAGCACAGGAATGGGAAGTCCAATAGAGTTGTAGATGCCTTGAGCAGAAGGCAAAATTTGTTCATAGAAATGAATATAGATGTTGTTGGGTTTGATGAGCTTAAAATTTTGTATCCTGAAGATCCAGATTTTGCAGAGGCCTGGAAAGCTTGTCTAGAACCTGTTACTTTGGATAAGACAAAATGGTTGGATTTCATAATCCAAGATGGCATGTTGTTTAGAGGAAGCCAGTTGTGCATTCTGAGGAGTTCCATGAGAGAGAACCTGATTAAGGAGAAGGATAGTGGAGGATTAGTTGGACACTTTGGTAGAGATAAGACCATTGCTATTGTTGGTGAACATTATTACTAGCCACAATTGCAGCAAGATGTGAGGAAATTTGTGTAGAGTTGCAGAGTGTGTCAGATGGCAAAAGGAACAAGTTAGAATACAGAGCTATATCAGACATTACCTGTACCAGAGAAGCCATGGGATGATATTAGTATGGATTTTGTTCTTGGTTTACCAAGGACACAGAGAGGACCTGATTCCATTTTTGTGGTGGTGGACAGATTCTCAAAGATGGCCCATTTTATTCCTTGTAAGAAGACTAATGATGATGTTCATATTGCAGAGTTATTTTTTAGGGAAGTGGTGAGACTACATGGTCTACCTAAGAGCATAGTTTTAGATCGAGATACCAAGTTTGTTGGTTATTTTTGGATGACATTGTGGAAGAAGTTGAAAACAGATTTGAAGTTCAGTTCTGCACACCATCCATAGACTGATGGACAGAAAGAAGTGGTGAATAGGAGTTTGGATAACCTGCTACAATGCTTAGTAGGAGATAACCCCAAGGGATGGGATTTGATTTTGCCATAGGCAAAATTCGCTTACAACAATTCTGTCAATAGGAGTACTGGTAAATCGCCATTCCAAATTGTATATGGCAATAGTCCAAGAAATGCTTCAGAGTTAAGGAAGCTAGACAAAGGAGAAAAGACAAGTGCCGAGGTCGAAGACTTTGTAGAACACTTGAAGAATTTGCATGAAGAAGTGAGAAAGCACATTAATAAGATGAATATTCAGTACAAGGCTAAGGCAAATCAGAAGAGGAGATATAAAGAGTTCCAGGTAGGAAATGAAGTCATGGTTCACTTGAGAAAAGAAAGGTTCCCAATTGGAACATACAATAAGTTGAAAATGAAGAAATTTGGACTGTGTAGAATCCTAAAGAAGCATGATTTAGGAAATGCATTTGAGGTAGAGTTGCCTGATGATATCAATATTTCACCAGTGGTCAACATTTCAGATTTGACAGAGTATCATGAGACTTGATAAAGGAACACAGTGGGACATTCCAACATCTACTTTAGAGAAGGAGGAGATAGAGGGCATTCTGGATAGCCGTATGGGTAAGAGTACAAGAAATAGGCAGTATACAGAATATTTGGTGAAATGGAAAGGAAGGCCTGTTGAAGATTCATCATGGTTATCTGAGACTGAGGTTAACTGCTTTGGTTTCCCTCTAACTCATGAGAAGTGACAGGGTCACTTTTCAAATTACCTCAGGTGTCTGATGTAGGAGCATCTAGGGTGTAAGAGCAATTTTGCATCGACCAAAAAAAAATGTTGTTTCTTTTCAATAAGGGCTAAATTTGGCAAGGTTACTATTTTTAGTAAGTTTGCATTTGTGCATGGTTGGATACAAAATCTTACACAAACCTCTAGAATGGTGAATTGAAGCTAATGGTGAAGAAATCACTTCAATATCATTTGTCATTTGTGAGATATTAAAATTTCAAATTCCAAAAATCCTATTGAAATATTGAAAGTCAAATTTGAGGCACTTAGAGGCTCCGGATGGTCCTGAAATTGGGTGGGAAACCCAAGCAGTGTGCTTTTAGGTACTATTTGTTTACCATTATTTTTTTGAGAGCTTTTTGAAAAGGTATTAAATTGAAAATCCAACGGTCAGATCGAAAGTTATGGCCCCGTAAAGTTGACCTATTTTTGGAGGGAGATGCAAATTTCAAAATTAAGCTGGTGGCCGCCAAAAAGGGATATATATGACCATTTTTGGGAACCCTTGGGGTAGTGTAGTTAAGGGGGAAGGTGTAGAGTCAAGAAAAGGTGGGAAAATAGAAAGCCTAGATGATTTGGGTTTATAGAACGTTAAAGATTCCAGAGTCTTGAGAGAGGGAGCTGTAATGTGTTGCAACCTATAGGGGATCATCCTCTGATTGTATTTGAGCTTCTGTAATGTAATGTTTTGCCCATATTAATAAAATATCATTCTATTTTTTGTGTGCAATTTCTATTGTTGTGTGTTTTATGATTTACTCCCCTCATCAGTTTGTGATGTAGATTTTCATTCTTCTCCAGCGAAACTTAATTCACTTCCAGTTTTACATGAGCCATATGTGGCAAATGATTGGCTTTTTGATGGGTTGAGTAGTCATGGTTATTTTCAGGGATGGGACATTAATTCATCTGCTATAGAAATGGGTGGTTATACACAAGAGCATGTTGGGGAGATTCCAGAAGTTTATGATGCGAAGTGGTTGTTTGGCTTCGACATATCGCTCAGGAGGTTCTTTTGCCATATGAATTTTAGATTTATGCTTATGATCAGCAGATGGCTTTTGAGTTTGCAGGTGCTTCATGGGTACATCTCTCTTTTCTACTCAGGTATTTATTTCTCCCAGCCTGTTAATGGATTTGCATGATCACCCTGTAGTCACTTGAGGTAGGGTCTTCCTGCCATGTACATATTAGGAGTTTTTGTTGTGCTGGTAGTTAGTTTCTTTTCATGTTGTGCCTTGTTTTGGTTTTCTCTGGCTCCTTTCCCTCTATTCTCTATGACTCTATTGCTCCATGGATAATGCACTGATCCACGCTTGAGATTCTAGATTCCTTGCTTCATCCTTTGCAATTCTCGTCCCCAATTAGAGCCTGTTGTTGCCTGAAAATTTGAACTTGAGGAATTTCAAAATTTTCAGAGCGCCCAGAACCTCTTGAGCTTGCCAAATCATGAAAACAATTAATTTTCAAAATCTATAGAAGCTGGTTGAAATTCCTTTCATGGGCTTAATCCTAACTACACTTTATCCAACCTAGTCAGTCTTTATACCCGAACACCTTACCATTTGCAAGATTTTAAACCTTCAATTTTTCTATCGTTGATTTGCAAATTGAGTCAAATTTTGAGATCCTTATTGCTGGAACTTAAAAGAATTCTAGGTTTTTCTCAGAGTTATCTAATCTTCATGCTATCCAAATTTTGTGCAAAACAGAGCTGTATTGTGGAAGGTATGAAAGTTTTTGTCTTTCAGCCAAAGAATGGTTTTGGGAGAAATGAATAAATGCATTATTGGGATATTATTTCACATCATCCGATCAGTCTTAGTGGCATTCAGAGGTTATGAGATAAATAAATGTTTCTTTTGACGTGTTTCCTAGGGTCCAAAAATTGATTATTTAAGATGAAAGTAAATTTTACAAAGTCATACCCTCTTTATTTGAGCATTAGAAAACTTAAGTGCATAAAGTTTGAAGGGCTTTATAAAGAAATCAAATGCTTTGTTGGGGACATTAAAAATAGGAACATTATAAAGAATGGTCGGGAGTTTTGAGAGTTCTAAAACTTATTTTTCCCCCGACTCCTCTTTGTCGGCCCTTCATGAGAAGATTGAACTTTATAAAATGGCTCCAAAGTTCGGAAGTGGCTCAAATCCTTGACTTGCTCTTTGTTAGAACTTTTGAAGGTTCCTGAACTTCGCATATGCCTGACTTAAGGTTTTAAGGTTCGTGAAGCCTCTAATTCCCCGAATTCTCTCTATTGGCACGGTGTGAAGCTAGATTCCACGGTCATTGTACGATGAGAAAGGATAAATAAGGGCACATGAAGTTTTTGATAAACCATAATGGAGCGGCTCAAGGAGAAATGTGGTCTCGTAGATGAAATGATTACAGGATATGTGCAAAATGCTGTTTGTTGAAAAGCTTTAAAAAATTCCAAGCAAATGTGGTTCACAGGCGTAAAGCCAAGCTCCACCAAGAAAAGTGGTAAGTAAATGTGGGCGCATAGAGAAAACACGTGAACTGTCTAGCAGAACACCTCAAGGAAATACCATTTCACGCATTATAGCGATCGCAGGAGGTTCACAAATAGATCTGTTGATATGGCTTTAGAAACTAAAAACAAATGCAACTGGCTGGCGTAAAGTCGAATTCCATGATCTTTGCCAACATTCCTCTTTACTCCACTCCAAACGAGAATTTTGGATCAAAATGAATGCCTCAAAGAGATGCAACCTCATGGATTGCAATGATTGCAGAATATTCACAAGAGGGATTTGTTAAAAAAAGGGGATTTAAGAAATTGTCAAACAAATGTAATTGAGTGTAAGTCAGAACTATCATGCATGCCTATGCTGCTTGTGGACATATTGCAAATGTACATGCAACGTTTGACATGATGATTGCAGGGGGTATAAATGCAAGTATTATTTGTTATAATTTATACTGATAAGTGCATAATAGCATATGCTTCTCCGGGACTGTCTGAGAAGGTTTTGGAGACATTCCATTTGCTTGAGAAAAAGGGTTTTAGACCAGATATTGTGTCATATACATCACTACTTAATGATTATGGAAAGTTGGCACAACCATATAAGGCCAGAGAAGTCTTTGACTCAATAAGTAGCATTTCATTGAAATAGAATATAGTGGTTTATAATGCCTTGATCAATGCATACGACAATGCAGGATGCTGGGAAGAGGCTTTGAAACTACTGCAGTTAATGAATAGTGTTGGAATTTAGCCAAATGTTATTATAATATGCACTCTCTTGGTAGCCTATGGTCATTGTAATCAACCTGAAAAGACCAATTCAATTATTTCTTTGGCAGTTTCTCAGGGTATTCTAGTCAATGTTAATGCATTTAATACAGCCATAGCAAACTTTATGAATGTAGGAAAATATAGCAAGGCTTTATGCATATAAAGAATATGAAAGGAAAGGGAGTACAACTAGATGTTGTTGCTTTTACCTTCTTGATTAATGGTCAAGCTTAGGATGGGCCAAATTAGAGTTTTAAAATAAATGTGAGAAAGCCATCCATAGGATATCTACAGGTTGCAGTTTAGGATGCAAATCTTATTCAAAGGGAAAGAATTTTAGGTGGAGTGGAAGTGAAACTATTGGGGGGCATAAATAAAAGACTTTTAATAAAATGCAAAATAGAATATTGTGATAAAATGGAGAGGCATATAAAAAGTGGGAGCCACATTATTAACATAAATCAAGAGATGAAAGAGCCCAAATGAAAAATAAAAATCACTAGAAAGAAGCCGAAAGGTTTTCAAAAGAAGTTACAAAAGGTGACCGAATGGGAAATCAAAAGTCATGTGTTACGAGAAGATGAGGGATTTTTCATTATAATGTATTTTCAAGAATCAGTTACAAAAATGAGAAGTTTTCCTGGGAGGTTGATAAATACACAATCGGGACACAATTGGGGGATCTTTTTATCTTTTTCTGCTATGCGAGAATAGGGGAAGTAGGGGAGCAATTTTATTTTCAACACAATTTTATTGTACAATAATTGAGGCTTTGAATTCATGTCTGCATTGGAGAAATAAAGAAAGCATTTATGAGTTTGTGTACTTATTAATGTTCTCTTTTGATTGCATATGTCCTTTGTGTTTTTGTAATCACTCTCTGATGTTCTATCTGTTGTATCAAAACTACGTATGTGGTTGTTTATGAGGCTTTGAATTTAGAATAGCTCATCTTTCGAGGAGAATTTGTTGCCCATTCTTTTCTTGTTTCTCATTCGTGGGTGTTGGGTAAATGGACTTTGCATCATTTATTTGCATCCACTTCATTCTGAATTAATTAATCGCATCTATTTCCATGGTTATGGGTAGGTGTTAGTGTTTCCTTTTTTACTTTCTGGTGAAAAGCATACCCCATTTTCATTCATTGCACAACTTTCGAAGGTAGATGCACCTTATAAAACAAGCAGAGAGCACTTGTAACTATCATTGCAAGTGACTCAACTATTGGTTCATTTGTCACTGTGCGGGCGAGGGAGTATAAACTGAAGTGACAAATCTGTTAACCAACAAACCCTTAAACCTTAAATCCTAATCCCTATCCCTAAACCCTTAACCTGAAACACTATACCTTAAACCCTTATCCCTAAACCCTAAACCCTATCCCTAAAGCCTCAACCCTTATACCTTAAATCCTAAACCCTATCCCTAAACCCTTAACCCTCGACACTATACATTAAACCCTTTACCTTATCCCTAAACCCTTATCCCTAAATCCTCAACCCTCAACCCTTAAACCTTAAATCCTAAACCCTGTCCCTAAACACTCAACCCTCAACACTATACCTTAAACCCTAATCCATCAACCCTTAAACCCTTAACACCTCAACCCTTTAACCCTCAACCCTTAAACCCTAAACCCTTTACCCTTATACCCTAAACCCTTAAACCCTCAACCCTTATCCACCCCTCTCCTCCCCTATCTGCCTCACCCCCATCTCTCCCCTATCTCTCTCACCCCTTTCTCCCTAGGTTGTAGGTCTCTTAATTGTATATCTCTCACGTCTCTCTAGATATTTCCTCTCCTCTCCACCTCTCTCAATCTTGAATATTATCCCTCAACTATAAACTCTCAACCCTATACCCTATACCCTCAACCATATACTTAAGCCCTAATCCCTCAATCCTCAACCCTATACCTTAAACCCTAAAGCCTACACCCACAAACCATCATCCCTATACCCTATAACCTCACTCGTATACCCTAAACCTTGAATATTGTGCCTCAACCCTATACTTAAATTAAACCTAAACCATACACTCTCAACCCAAGTCACCCTATGCCTTATATACCCTCAATCCATATCGTAAACCCTAAACCCAATATCCTAAACCCTAATCCCCATGCCTTACACACTTAATATTATACACTCAACAAGTTGAATATTAACCCTCAACTATAACCCTCAACCCTCTAACCTCTACCCTCTACCCTCTATCCTCTACCTATTACTTAAGCCCTAATCCCTCAAACCTCAACCCTATACCTTAAACCCTAAACCCAAAAAACTCAACCCTCAATCCTAAAAACTATACAGGCTCATGTCCTTATACACCCTAAACCCAAAACCCTTACACACATACATACATACATACATACATATATACATACATACAAGCATGGATACATGTACATAAATACATACATACATACAAGCATACATATATACATACATCAAACATACTTAGGAACCTTGAACATAAATCCTTCCAAGCGAGACATAACGCGAGCGCGTCATTATGTTGAACTAGGCAAACATTGGGCAAACTTGCAAAAATGAAAAAAAAAACAAAACATAACGCGAGCGCGTTATAACGCGCTTGCGTTATGTTTTGCTTTTTTTTCATTTTTGCAACGCACTCGCGTTATATTTTGCTTTGGGAATCCCAAGCCTTAGGCTTGGGATTTGCTTTGGATTTCCAACCCAAAGGATTGGAGTGCCTTCCCAATGTCCAAAGACGTGTTTTTGCATATTCTACAGGATTTCACATTATTTTGTTTGTGCTAACCCTCAGATTTGCACGTGTTTCAAGGTTGAATAAATCAAACACCTACGTAATGTTAGGCTTTCTCTTAGCTATTTAACAATGTAATGTTTTTCACATTTTGACAATATTAATTCTTTCATCTTTAATTTCTTTTGTTTCCATTTCCATTTTTGGTCAAAAACCAGTGTTTGGTCTTTTTTCATTATAAATTAACCGTTCATTGAAATTTCAAATAAATTACATTTTTATAAACTAGATTCCATTCTACACATATTAAAAAAAAAAATTTCAATGAGTTTTCAAAATTTACAGGGGTAGCATGACCAAAATTCTGTTTTTAGGATGTGTCCACTTTGAAAATTAGTAAAAAATCAAATATTCATTAAAAAATTATCAGAAAAATCGAGCATAAACTACATGCTGTTAGCTAATTTCTCACTAAAGCAATTTTAAAAATACCAAAAAAAGTTAACCTATTGAGGGAGCCACAAAACACGTTACATTATGTTTTTTTGACAGAAACAACACCAATTTTTGTGGCTTCCTCTTTTGAACACCTTAATCTATACCATTTTAAAAAAAAAATAGTAGTTTAGAAAGTAGACTCGGAGCACTACAAACATTATTTTTGTTGCATCTTAAAATTTTGAGTGTAACTATGCTCAATTTCTCATCCAAAGTTAGTATTTTTTGATTTCAGAAAAAAAAAGTGGCCATTTAAGACCCCTTTTTGACCCCCCATCTTCTTGCACTTACCTCCTTAGCAAAGTTTGTTTAGGTCCAGACCTATTTCTATGTATGTTTGTAATGCCAAGCTTGGAGATTGTTCCAATGGTTGATGAATGTAATGCCGACCTTGATGTACATTCCAAGGTTGATGAATTGTATAAAAACATGTAATGAAGTTGCGAAAAAGATATCCTTGTGCAAAAATATGAAGATAAGTAAAAAGGTGTAAGAAGAGAAGAGCAGAGGAGTTATCCTGTGCTTCAATGGAACTGAACCTAGGCATGGAGTAGATGCTATTAAATTAGTTCACCAACCCTTGGCAGTGAGCCTCAACATTTGCAGTGAGCATTTTGGGCAGTGAGCCTCTATTTTTCAGTATTTCTATAACATATATATTTCTGTGGGCTAACACCCACCATGATTTTTCCCTTACAGGGTTTTTCACATAAAAAATCTGGTGTCTCATGTGTTGAATGTGTTATTGTGTTGAGTTTCATGTTTCATGCTTTCATGGTTAAATCTTAATAATAGTAATTGAAAATTTGATGTGTTGATAAGTGGTTAAAGTTTGAGACAACTAATTCACCCCCCCTCTCAGTTGTCTTGTGCATTTCAACAGAAAGATCATCAATAAATCATACCTAACAATAAGCACCCCTTGATGGTTCTCACTATTAATGCATCACTAATTAGGGGCTCCAACAAATTTGTCTTCACCCAATACTATTATATAAATAATGTAACAATTACAATACTCTGAGAAGGTCAAGGACTTACACTCAATTAATTCCTTGAAACATCCAAGGACTTATTTGAAATCAATGAATTAATGTTTTGAAGGACTTCACTCTAAGCATTACCTTGTGGAGTTTGAGGACTTCACCTTCTTAATGTATCAAAAGATCAACGTATAACTTATCAAATTTCATGTTTGAAGAATTCTTGAATAGCGATGCCTGATGTGGTTTAAGGACTTCAATAGCACTGCCTCAAGTTCTTGATTATATGAGTTACTTTCATATGCCCGTGTTCAAAAATAGCAATGGCTTAAGTCTTCAACATGTCCACTTGACTCAATGACTTCACTAAACCTCTAATCACTGTCACCCCAGAGAAAGTACAATAGAAACAAGCATAGGAAACTCTTAAGCATTTATGCTAATCAATTATATAGTTATCTAGAGTCAAGAATGTGAAAGTCTAGTCAATACTCTCACTATAGTTAATGTCCTCAGGAAAACATTCAAAAATATCAATCCAAATCAACTTGTGTTAAGTAACTTTGCCCATCTGATATTGCATCTTTATTTTGACTCGGAGAAGAGAGTCCAGGTTTCTTGGCATGGATCTAGTTATGAACCAGTACTATTTCTAATATGAACAAACTATATTTATGTTAACCTTGTGGTTAAGAGTCAAGTTTCCAAACTATGAAACTTCTGCGCGTACGTGGCAAGGCCATCCTCGATGAGCCCCCAAGGCATATCTTTGGCCCCTTAGGTCCTATCTTCTTTTCATCTTATGCATTGATATCTACTATGTTAATTATTGATCTTGTGAGACTAATGCTTATAATTAGTTATGTAGATCCATGCCTATTACATGTATAGGGTACTAGTGCTAATACAATATTTTATGAACATCGTAAGGTATAGGTAAACTTACGGTGACAATTAGTTATTTTTTTATATGGATTTAATTCTATATTAGGTGCTTATGTCCTAATCTAGAATGTGGTGCATAGTTGTAAGGTATACACATTGTAAGCTAACATATGTGAGATGTTGTACACTTGATATCGGATATGTGTGTTTTGTGAACTCTATAATTCTGGGAAAGACCAAATGCAAAATCAACTTTTTTCTCTTGCATATTGATTGTCAAATTGTGCGTAATGTAGTTGTGTTTAGATATGTAAGAAATGTTTAAACCTTTGATTATCATTTATGAAGAAGGATACAAAAATTCTGTCAAATGTACAAATTTGTTCAATGCATGTAGAATATTGGATGAAAATTTAAAATTTTGTGTTTTTGGTTTTACTATATTTAAACTAGAGTTAAATCCTAACATCCATGATAAAATCCTCTTGATGAAGTATAGCTCTTTTCAACATCTATGCACAACCCTTCAGATTACCAACTTTCGTCTAGTCAGTATGAAAATCAAAACTCATCGGCTCAAGTTGGTTAACTCACAGCTGGACCTTTAGAAAACAACTTTAAGAGGAATAACAAGAGTTTCATCAAGATCAATGGACAGCATTCAAATATTTTCAATCACAAGTGTTTTCTATTAGTAATTCTAAACGGGCACCTTTTCAATTCAAACAACAACAATATCGACAGTTTACTCCATTATCTGAACCTCTTCAATCAATTATGAATCAAGCAGTAAGAAACAACCTTCTGAAGTTTCCTCCTGTGAAACCACTTGATAGTAATAGGATACGAGGACCTAATTTTGATGCTAATGCTTTCTGTCAGTATCACCGATCGACAGGACATGACACCGAATGGTGTATGCGTCTGAAATATGAAATTCAAGACCTCATCGATTCTAATATAACATAGGTAACTAGAGTGAATGACAATGGAAATAAGTCAGTTCCTCCTTTGAATAAGAATTTGCAAATTTTCACTAATCCATTTCTGAGGCATAGTGAGAATAATATGGTAGAACAAGACACAATAGAACAAGAAGATGATTATCTAGACTATGATGAAATAGTTGGTATGATAGAAGTGGATAAGGAGAAGATTGAAGACTCACCTTGTTCATGAGGAAAAGGTACCTATGCTGAGGTTCCTCTGCCGTTATCCCTTCAAGGATCAGGAGTCAACCAAAATGCACCAGATATGCAAATTGAACAACCACAACAAGATATTATGATACAAGAAAAGGTTACCACGATGGAAAGTATTCCATTCCACCACAAACAGTTTATTCATAGAAATAAGAAAGTAAAAGATTAGAAAAGAACAAGGCGGCTATCATCAGTGGGAAATAATACTGATTCCCCTCCTCACAAGAAACAAAAGATTTTAAATATACAAGGATCTAAGAAACAAGCATCGCATGATCGTTCTGGAAATAAGAATCAATCAGGTATGAACTACTCACACTTTTTACAAAACTTGATGGAACACCTTTCTAAGATGCTCACAAGTTTGAACTCCTCTTAGATAAAATACAAATATATATTTATATATATCTGTTGTGTTCCCCCGTGATGTGTTATGTGTTGTTTAGGCCTCCTTGGATGATCCTTGATACTCTTGTAAGGTCAAGGATACAGAGAGACCACCTCTATTGTGACCATTATTCCATTTGTTTCATCATTCTTCTATATTACCTCTCCTCTATTTTATTGTTGTGTGTCATGCCTTAGGGGCATAGCGTCGCAGAGGGTGTTTTGGGGGCATCGTCCTACATGGTGTTCCTAAGGCACTTGCTCTCCTCTCTCATTTTTATTGTTTACCTTCTTTGGTGATTCTACCAAGTTGGCGAATGATGAAAACAAACAAATACTAATATGGACCATGCATCCCTTCAACAAGTAAGCAAAAATGGACCTAGTCCATAAATGAAGATGGGGTTGATCTATATACATATATCTGACGCTTGAGTAGTAGAATCACTTTGTATGATGTATCATCTTATGGCATTTCTTATGACTAACATTTTACAATCCACTCAATCTATTCTTGTACACTTTGATTGGTATCGCACCTTGTTGCTACACTCAGTTCTGAGGTACTTGCAGTATAATCCCAATGGCTATACTTGGATCTGAACCCGTCAGTGTAGCCTTGGTTTCTTGAATGTGATCAATACATGTATAGCTTTCATAATGTGATATAATTGTTATCTTAGAGTAATATTTTCTAACCCTTCTTGTTGATTATCTTACCATATCTTATCAATGTGTTTGTGGGAATATTCGGTAATCGTAAGCACATGTCACCTCAGGGGCATGGGCTTTGTGAGAGCTCTTATTCCCTTGCGTTTTTTCTCTCTACCTTAATGGTGCTTGATATCGATAAGAGACATCAACCACCTTAAGGCGGGGGAATATATAATGATATTTGTCTGATGATTTTGGCACTAACAAAGTGTGTTTGTAAGCCCTCTCCATGAGGCAGGATGTTGTATCTCTTGAGCTAGTGCACATCCTTATTCAAATTGCAAACAAAAAGCCCTCTCCATGAGGCGAGATAATGTATCTCTTGATCTAGTGTGTATCCTATATACAAAAGCCCTTATCGCAAGGCGGGATGGTGTATCTCTTGAGCTAGTGCACATCCTTTTATATAAAATCCTCATCAGGAGGCGGGGTTGGATCTTGAGCTATCCTCCCTTAAGCATGTTTTTGGCAGTTGTTGTGGCATAAGCCCAACCATCAGGTGTGTCTGCAGTGTGTTTGAGATGGTGGGGCTTAGCAATAATCTCCTTCCATCGCCCATGGTTGCCATGTATAAGACATATAGTATGTTTATAGCATACTATATGGTGCTCGTGTATTATTTGTGTCTTCCGTGTGTTTTACCCCGTGTGTGGTTTCAAGGGTGTAGTAATGAGCTCCTCCCACACTCAGATTTTGTTTGGCGTGTTTTCTCCTGTGTGTGGTTTCAAAGGTGTAGCGATGAGCTCCTCCCACACTTGGGTTTTGTTTGGCATGTTTTCCCCTGTGTGTGGTTTCAAGGGTGTAATGATGAGTTCCTCTCACACTCAGGTTTTGTATGGCGTGTTTTCCCCCAAGTGTAATTTCAAGGGTGTAGCGATGAGCTCCTCCTACATTTTAGGTTTCGTATTACATGTTTTTTAGGATTTCATTTTATATATGAAAATATTATGAAAATGTTATATCAATGTATTCATCATGTTTTGTGTGACTACTCTCATGTATTCATCATGTTTTGTGTGTCTTCAATACTGTCTTCTCTGTGTCTTGCATGCTTCCTACTGTCTTCATTGTGTTTTGCGTGTCTGCAATGTGTTTTCTAGTGCTTACCTGAGACCGGGGGATAGAAATAGTTCCTCAATCTTTGTGTATGATTTAGTTTCAAGTGCCTGGCGTATTTGATGTGCTTTCAACAGTACTTTAATTCATGTACATGGGTCGTAAGATCATATATACATTAAGTGGGGGCTAAATGTTATGTCGTAAAATGTCCCCTAGGACTTTTACCTCATAAGTTTAGCTCCTAGGTCCCTTAGATTTAATCATGCATGTTAAAAAATGAATCCCAAAGCAAAATCCCTTAGAACCCATGTCAAATGGGGCCCAAGGGTGCATCCTAAGCTTAATCAAGTCCCAAAATAGGCCCCTAGACTTGGGCACCCATGTTCTAGTCCAGACTTATTTTTTCGGGACCCAAATTTTAATTGTCGGCAAAGTGACCGTTAAAAGGTTTCCCTTTGTCGGCCTTTTCAATTTGAATTACAAATGTTTAGCCGGAATGCATATATAAACATGTTTAGGACTTCATTTTAAACCTAGATGGATAATGTGAACTTGTGATCTTATGCTAAGGATATTCAAGGCTTTAATTGTGTTGTAGAGCAGTATTGTGTTGTGATTGTACTTGTTTGTTGCAGATTTGTCTTCATCAATCCATCTCCTCATGGCGTGAAAGATCTTCATCTCCCTGTGAGGGTTTACACCTACTAAGGCGATATCTACTTTGTGTTTCAATCAATTTATCATATCATTTTCTTTTGCCTCTGTCCACCAAGGACACACACTCTATCGAGCAACAGTGTTGGAAGGCTTGAATGCTATTCCAGGGCTTGACCGAGACAAGCTCCTAAACACCACAACCCCCAACCCCTCTCTTGTGATTGCAAGTTATAGGTGCGGAATAGATTGCAGAGAGGAGTTGCAGGAGATCAGTACAGAAGATAACAATTTGGGATCTGAAGAAAAGAGCAGAAAATATCCCTAATTAGACATAGGCACCCACCCTACTGTTCTCCAATTTTGCATCATTGGGAATCTAGGAGTAGATTACAGTCTGAAGCATATTTAGGTTCCAAACCCTTAGAAAAAGTTGTCTATTGGACACAAGCGCCTGCCCTAGTGTCCCTGAAGTTTCCATTTTCAGGGATTCAAATCCTGGTATGTTTCTAATATGCATTTAGTTCCTTCCTGTGCGAGCATTAGTCATGTTTCGTTTGTTTGTTTATGATTTCATATAATTAGGGTTTAAGGCTTAATTAGATTAGGGTTTAACAAATTAATCAACAAATTCTAAATTTCCTTATCATTTCAAGTAACATCAAGCCTATAGTTGAGTCCTCTTGCAAAAGTTGTGACTTGACTCAGTTTAATGTCCTTGAATGTTGTATGTGAAAGGAGGATTTAATCACACTATCAAACATTATCATCATCCCTCTTTTCCTACATAACAATATATATATATATATATATATATATATATATATATATATATATATAGAGAGAGAGAGAGAGAGAGAGAGAGAGACTTCTAATAGCTATGGTGGATGGTCTTCACCTCCATACTAATCCTCCATGTCTTTTCAATGATGTGGGTGGCCCACTCATGATCAAAGTAAATTCCTTCAACTCCAATTAGTTATGTCTCTACCTAGAATTGTCTAGATTCCTAAGCAGTAATCCCTAAGGGGGAATACGTAACTAATGATGGGTAGGGATTTGCAAGGTGGCAAGTGGATTAATCTTGATGATCAGGGCCCTCATCCTGCTTCTGGAAATGCCCTTGTAGCATAATGCTTTTATTATTTTATGTTAATCTGGTGTGACAACTATTTCATTTTTGGGGTTTTGTGGCTTTTTCCCTTTATGAGGTCACATGTTTGTGTTTTCTATTCTTAACTTTGCCAATTTAACTTTGAAGCATGATCCCATAACACTGACTTTTTATAAGATATGATTATATTAACACATTTATTTTAATATATTATCTTTTCATATGATACAGTTCCTAAAGTTTTAATTGTATTTTACTAAAATATAGCTAAGTCCGGCCATCAAATTTAAGCCATTCATAGAATTGTGAAGCAAAAACGACAGAGTGCAAGTGCGGGTGTGGCCCGGGGGTCAAGATGATTGGGTTGGTGGGGCGTCGAAATGAATTACTACAATATACAATGCATTGACCCATTTTCAGGCAATCGCATGTCTGTCAGTGTCACAACAGTAAGAACTCCTGTCTGCAACGCAAGCGCTTTTAAGCGTTGTAAATGGTCGATCAGGGATCTTCCCAGAACAATATGATATTTTTTGACTTGTGAATTGAGTGAAATAACAGATGAAAAAGATTGAACGTCAGCAATGTGCAGGAAGCGATAATCATGCAAGGAAGGGCGGCCATATAATAGTGGGACCATGATTACAATTCTGTCAGTTTTACGAATGTGGAGCGTTCGCCTGGTTTTACATTATTTGGAAAACAAAACATGTGGAAATTGTTTAACGTCAAAAAAACACCGTACTTGATGACATCATTGAATTTGATTATGCTACAGTATTACATGACTCGTCGTCGTCACCTTCTTTAATTCTCTTTTTACGGTGCCCTGAAAATGCCCAGGGGCGAGAAGATAGATGTACTGGCATTAGGGGAAAAGACCCAATAGGTGAGATAGTTCCAATGGTTGAGATAGTATATGTGCATTTAAGGCCCAATATTTTTTGAATTTTAGTACTAGTAGTTGTGACTTTAAGGTTGTTAGTGTTACTATACGTACTAATAATTGAATGAAATGTGCCCTTTAGATTTAAAAAGCAACCAATCATGTGATGCCACATCAGCCCACCAACAAAACATAATTTAATGCACACCTATTGGTCCACCCTTTTTTTGGGGGAACTATTTGACCCCTGAACAAAAAGCATGTTGATGTGGCCCTGAAACCTTAGTTATAAGCAGGGGCATTGCCAAGTAAGCTACTATAAAAATTTTGGAGTGATTTGAAATTGCAATGTATGATTTTGAGAGGCGTGAAGTTATGGTGCACCACTACTGGGTCCTCTCCCCTACATGCATCTGACTACAATATTAAGAGGAGGGTGAAAGGATTTAGTTGATTTCGATGGTTGATAAGTAGTTGGTTATTGTTTTGATCATAACTTTTGAATTTTGGTTCAAAATCATTTAAATTTGGATGTGTGGAAGTTTAATGATGAAATTTGAATTGGGTTGTTTTCAGAAATTGTGCAAGGTCAATCCCACACTTAAAGAATGACCTATTTTATTTTGGATCTAAACTTTTTCTATGGAAATGACCGAGAAAAATGCAGATTTGAACCCGTGACTTGATTTCTTCATAATTGCATTCACCTTTGATATTTGAACATAATGGTGCCAATAGACATCATTACAATACAATTTGTTGTGTTAGGCACGAGAAGGGAGTTGCTCCCCCCTTCTGTCTTAGTCAAAAACCTAGATTTATTTCAACACTTTTAACAAGTTCGAGGACATTTTAAGTAGCCATGCAAATGCATAATCTATCCTTATAGAGATGTTGATGTAATGATAATGCAATGCTAGAATTTGATGTCATAAGATAATTCCATTTCTCTCTCATGATGTCTAAATTGAATTTAGGGTTTGTCCTTTTATACAACACCTTGGCATATAAGTTTAAGCATTTTACACTCAAGTTGGCAAATAATAATGAGTTGGAAAGGGGTGTGGTTTAGTGTTAGGAGGCTATTCTGATCTCTTAGATGCTTGTTTGGTTATTTGACTATGGTTACTCATTTGTGGATTTGTGTGACAAACCAAATCTAGAGTTGATATGGTGTTTGATTCATGAGAGGTTTATAGGTTATCTTAGTTTGTATTGTTACTCATTTGACGGTGAGTTTGCATGTTCCATTGGTTTGAGATCTATGAGTTATACAATTTTGTGGGTTGGCCACCCATTGATTGCATTGATGACTTAGATATGGACTTTCTATATCCATAGGTCTTTTTAGTGTTGATGTTGATTCAGTTAGTTGATCTTGTCTATAGTCATTTGTGCATTGGTATGTTGCATTGGGATGAGAGGATGGATGATTAGAATACCTAGATAATCATTTATTCAGACTAGTAGCATGGTTGTTTATTATGATGTCATGGATAGCTTGGTTACATGGTTTAGTGGGAGCTATTGATAGTGATGGTTTGGTGGTGACCTCTTGCAGTGATTGTGTTGTCATGGAGGAGCTCTCGGATTCTAGTTTTTGATTGTAGTGAGGGTTCTTTGACACTTTCAATTTCATTGATAGGGGATGGTTATCTTCACGTGATTGGAGATGTTGACATCTTGGTTAGCCATGGAGGACTGTTGGAGTCTTTGGTAAGGTGCTAGTTCATGTCTTGTTGGTTTTGATAGGGGATCCTTGGCTAAGAGGATGTTTGGTATTATGTCTTGGTTTACACTAGATACTAGTTGGAGTATTGGTGTGATATAGGATATATTCATTAGAGAATATGATCTTCTTGGAAAAAATGTGAAATCGTGTTGTCATGATGTGTTCCTAGATTCTATAGATGTGTAGTGGGAGCTTTAATAGTGGTCTGGTTAGTCTTCTAGTATTGAGTGCAGGGATCATTTTTCTTTGGAGCATTTGGATATTGTAGTGATGTGGTTAGAGTTCAATTAGCATGAGATGGTTGGTTTGGTGCTCATGGATATATGGAGACTTGGGTGAGGCTAGAGTTCTCTTGGACATAGAGACATTTGTTGAGATGGTTACTCTTTGATGATGTTTCATTAAGAAGACCGAGGAGCCTTCACTTAAATATGGATGCGAGTCATGATGGACCCATTGCGGAGATTTATCTTAGAGAGAGTCATTGTGGCTTGGTGTATCCTAGAGGATGAATCTCATTCCCCACTCTTGATCTAATCGATGGAGAACCATTTGATAGGTATTGCCTAGCTTTTTTCTAAAAACATTTTGTTTTATGCTTTGTCTTCTCATGGAGATAAACCTTGAGCTATAGTTGTTAGTTTTTGAGGGTTCATTTAAAGAGTGTTTGGCATGGTTATCTCCTAATGCATATGATGACATTTATGAGGTTTTTTAGGAGATGTCATTGGTATTATTCCTAATTTTTGAATGGATTTAAGTCCAATCTTCCTTTAGTTTTAGAGAGGGTTACATCCATATTGGTTATATGAGATACATATATTTTGTTTGATCTAGAGATTGAATGGTTGGGTGTTGTTAAGGCTTTTCACTTGGGATTGTGAAGGAGGTCTAACTCTTCATAGCATTACACTTTGAGGTGTTGGTAGAAGGACATGGTATGTGTTATGATTTGTAGGTTTTCTCTCTTTGTTCTATGGTTACAAGATTTGGAGGTTCATGTTCACATGGTTTGGTGTGGTGAACTTGGGAGAGTTATGGTGACTTGCATGAGAGACTAGGCAGTGGTTTGTGTTGCATGTGTGGATCATTGTGATTATTATTTGTTACTACATGATTTGAATATCAGCCACACCTTGGTTTGAGTGTTGCTGGTAGACTTGGGTATGCCTTGATCTATCTCAAATTTGGCATTACCCATGTAGTGGGAGTTCTTGGATGTGTACATGTGTTCTTTGAGAGGTTATACAAGGAGCTTTATAATTGCGGATTGGGATGGATATGTTGTTGGCATGAGTTCTACTAATGTTTTTAATACCTTGTAGGTATGGATGATTGGAAGTATTAACATTTATTGTGGTTTCTATTTCTAGTCATGTGGGTTTTTCCCTTGGCAATAGCTTGGAGCCTTTGTTATCACTAGGATTTTATTGTTGTGTTATGTATATGGGTGTGTCTTCACCTTGGCTTGTTCCCTTTCTTCCATGTATGGCATGGTGGAAGATGAGAGGAGTTCTTTCTTGAGATGGTGGTCACCTTGGTTGTTATTGCAGGTATCTTGATGGAGTACGAGAGCATGCTAGAGATTCATGTGGTTTCATGGTTAGCTATGATGATTTATTCCATCGATTGACCCTTATGTAATGTATAAACAAGTAGGAGAATGTTAGGAAAAAGGTGTTGTGTTGCACCTTACACAAGAAAGAATTAATATTGTATGTTTTATGAATAGTTCATTTTTACATAAAGAAGGTTGGCTTCTCATTGAGTGTTATAAAATTATAGTTGTGAGAAACCCTTATTTGAAGAGTTTGATAAGATATTTAAATCTTGTTATTCCTTTTTAATTCCTTAGTAACCATGTATTCTCTTGTTAATACTTGCCTTTGGCAAGTATACTATTGTAACCACATTTGTTTAACTAGCTATTATTGTTTGTACTTATGAACAAATTATATGTTAGTATTTTTTTACCCAAAATAAATATGTATGTTTTGTAATGTTAAGATACAAACTTTTTAACCAAAAATATGTTTAAAATAAATTATTGCCAATTTGATTGGTTGTAAATAAATTATTACCAATTTGATTCACTATAAACTTTTACCTCTTATGGGAGCCTTCATCTCAATTAAAAAACTCATTAAATTGATAAGACATAGTGGAATGACATCATGATTTGAGTGGATTCAAGTAATTGTTACATGGATTATAGTGTTTTGTAAGGATTCAAATAAGTACCATGTTGCTCTACCCATGGTACTTAAAAAGTACATTAAATGGAATGGAATAAAATTGTCCCATCTTTCACTTTAAAACTAATGGTTTGGCGATTATTATTATATGCTTCATAACATTTTATTCATGTTAATAATTATTATTATATAACATATATTTATATTAATATTAAATTAATTATAAAAATTGATATAGATATAATTATATTATAGTATAGTTAGTTTAATAATATTATATAAATATAATTATATTAATGTTCTACATGACATTAATAAAGTAACATATATTTAAAAAAATAAATTCTTAAATAACTTTTAAATAAATAAAAATCCCTTCAAGAAAAATATAGAAAATAATATACATAAAATAAAATAGCTCTAAAATAAAATAAAATTAATATAGATATCTTAAACACATCTATATTAAAATGAGTTATTTTATTCTACTTTAACTTTTTTGTTTTAATTATATTGTTTACTAAGATATTTTTATTTATTTAATTGTTATTTTATTTATATTAATTACTTTATTTTTATTTAAAGAGCTATTTTATTTATGAAGAATTATTTTATTTATTTGAGAGTTATTTTAAGTAAATAAAAACAAATCTTCAATAAATAATGTAAATTTTATTTTTTTTTTAAAATAGTTGTAAAGTAAAATATGTAATTAAAATAAAATTATTTTTAAATAGTTGTAAAGTAAAATAAAACTAGCATACCTATCTTTAAAAAAATCTATGTAAAAATATCATTGCGTTTATTCCTACTTTAATCACTACACATAAATTTTAATTTTTAGTTAAGAATTATATTATTTTATGTACATTGTTTACTTTATTTTTCTTATCCAAACATTTTTAAATTTTAACCATTTATTTTATAAATTAATTAGTAACTCATGACAATCCTAAATCTTTTTCCTACTTTTTTTCATCCCACTATATTCTTTTTTTTTATGGAGATCATCCACAAGATTGTTTTTGTTAGTTCACCAAATTTGCTCATCCTGACCTCATCCCTTATGGTGTCAGGGGCCTTGCATTCAACAAGACTTAGTCTTTCTCCCTGGTGGGCTCATTCAGAACCTTTCAACTTCACCAGCAAACCAAGGTTCCTTTATATTTTTATTTTTATTAAGAGGTTCAGTGCATTAAAAATGCCTCTTGACATAATAATTCCAAAGTAATATAGTTAAGATATCTATATTAGCTTAATTAACTAATAATACATTATAACAATGGAAAGTTGAAATTATTACAACACTACAAATCAAAATTAATTATACTAAAAAAATTTAATTATAAAATAAAATAATTCTTAAATAGTTTGAAGTATAATAAAATAAACTAAATAACTATGAAGTAAATAAAACATAGGAAAATCAGGGGAGATCCTATGGTGAAATGGTGGGGCTTCTTGCCTGTAGTGCCAACAACCAAGGTTCAAACCTCATGGGGTTGCCCTCTACCGTGTCAATAATTGAGGGACCTTACCTCCAATTTATGTGAAAGGGGTTGGGCTTAATGGCAAGAACATAAGGTTCTCAAGATGGAGATCCAAGTTCAAATCCTCCAAGTAACACCTATAGTTGGAACTTCAAGATGTGGCTCTTGGACTTCTATGGTGGTTTCTAGTGTAGTTCTATGTGGTGACTCTTGGCTTCCAGTGGCTCTTAAGTGGATTTGAAAGTGTGTGTGGCTCTTAAGTGGATCCTACTCTCTAATGTGGATGGGGAGGAGGTCACCCTTGTGATCTTCGCTGGAGTGGGCCAGCCTAAATATCCTTACATTACCAATCAAAAAATAAAAATAAAATATAGGGAAATAAAGTAAACAATATAAATAAAATAAAATAACTCGTAAATAGTTATAAAAAAAAATAAAATAACTTCTTTACTTCTTTACATTGTTACTTTGTTCTTATTTAAAGAGAAGAGTTATTTATTTAAGAGACATTTTAAGTAAATAAAACATTATTAAATAAATAAAATAACTTTAAATAAACAATGTAAATAAAATAAAATCATTCTTAAATAATAAAAATACAATAAAAATAAAAAAAAATAAAAATTCTAAATTAAAATAAAATGTACCTATTTGTAATAAATAAAATAATATAATTTTAGTAGATAGATGTATTTAAGATATTTATGCTAATTTAAGTAATTTAATTCATATTTAAAACTACAAACAAAACAAATTTTATTATTACAATATTATAAAGGCAAGTACTAGACCACTATGTGGTACTTGTTCATTTACCTATTCTTAAATATCATCCACTTCAAGAGTCAAAGATCAATTTTAACCAATATAAATAGGATAAATATTTACCACTTTCTGTTGTGAATGAGGTGTAAAACTAGCACTTGCACCCATAGGAGGTTCAAGGAATTCGCTGATCTTTAAATGACATGAGACTGTTTCTCACATGATTTTGTCTAGGTGTGAGAACAACCCACGAGTTTAGAAAATATTCCGGCATGAATTTTTTATATCGCTGAGACAATTTTCCGAGCATTATAATACTCACATATAAAAGCCTATCAACTAATTACTATTAATTGTCTGACCATTGAAATAGATGTAGAGTATGTTCATGATGGTAGTCTTCATGGTGATGGTCATCCCAAATACCAAGGGCTTCCTTGCAAGCGTGGCAAAAAAGTTGTAAAAATAGCTCATAAAATATACTTCACAAATAAACAAATTAGATCATTAGATTCAGATAGATTACAGGTAGAAGGTAACTCTTCATTTGTAGCGGAAACATTATATAATAGAAGACCAGACTACAGATAGTTGAGAGTTTGGCCATGAAATTATAGGAAATTACAATAGACCAGGCAACTTAAACTTCTTAGTCCTTCCATACAACAGAAGCGGCACACTTTTCAATATTGTATACTCTTAACTACGAGATAGTCGTCTTACAGGCGCCCTGAAGCGGCTCCCAAATGGCTGGTACAAGGAACTCGCGATTGTTGATTCCATATGCGTTGTAGCTCGCTTTATTCCTCTTGTCCACCAGCAAATCTCCTGCATAACCCGGGTATGCTCCCTTCCCAAATATTCCACTGCACGCCGTCACTGCTTCCTCCGGAGCCAAAGCATTCCCTTGGTAATACCCACTATTCAACGGATTTGTGGCTGTTCCAGCCACAACTGCCGCAATGTTTATTATCATTCCATCCACACCCACATCTCCGTTTGGTGGAATAAGAGGCGGCGTGGGAGGGCCGTACAGAGGCGCCGCAAAAGGCCAGGCGCATTGCCCCGGGCATTGAACTCCTGAATTCCCAACCCACCCGAACAAAATCGTAGCGCTCTTGGAGATAGGAATAGAATCGTGGAAACCACACGAGTTCATGCAGAATCTCTCCACATAAACGTCGTCTGCCGTGAGAACGATATAAATTCCCCTGTTGTCCAAGGGAAACAATCGTTTAGCCAGCGCTCCCTTCACCAGAAGAGCAACGTTGCTTCTCTTGAGATTCTTGCCAAGGGAATACAAAGCATCGGAGGCTTGGCCTCCAATCTTTACAGCACCGGAGACGCCTTTTTGGGTGGAGTCGATATAGCGTTGCGTGGTTGCCCACCAACTGCTTACTGATGGCTGCGGGGTTGGACTGGTGTTGGTTGCTCCCAATGAGGAGACGAAGTCGGTAATGATGGCTTTTTGGGAGGGGGTGAATTTGCCATACCAGAGAATATAGACGTTGATGGAAGCGGGGCCTGTGAGAAGAGGTCCCTTGTGATATTGTAACACAAGGGGAGTTGAGGGGACTAGCGCGGACAGCTTTCTGCCTGCGCTAGTTCCTTGTGGTATTGTTACGTCGGCTATTTCAAGAGAGCTTAATGAAATAGCCGATGTAGCACAACAGATAAGGATAAGGAATATCTGGCACAGCTTAGGGATTGAGGCCGAGCGCTTGCAAATTTCTATGTTAGACATCTAGAAATTGCAGGAATGGAGTATAAAACAGGACTATATCTATGCTATACTCGATCGACACAACGTTTGATATGGAAGCTTGGAAAGATAAGACAGAAGAGAGTAGGATTTCTATCGACTAACTCTACCAAGGCGAGCTCGCTGGAAAATGGAATGAAGTCGAAGCGTTTATATAGAAAAAATTGTAAGCACTGATAACCTGTGCCAATCGGTAGAAGACGGGAATCGGAAGATTAGAAGGAGAACGTGTCAAAATCGAATTACGAATCAATTATTAGAGTATACAGTGTTTTGGACCACCTCGTCGGCAACTATCCCGCTGGTTGCACATTCCAAAGGTGACGTTTTTAAATGAGGATTACAAGAAGCACTGTACGTTAGATAAAAATGCATCAAACTAATTAGCCGATAGGCTTTTATATGTGAGCATTATTGTGCTCGGAATTGTCTCACGCCGTTTAAAAAAAAATTCATGCCGGTAAATTTTCTAAACTCGTCGGTTGTTCTATTGGCCTATTCCTTGAACTTCCATGGGTGCTCATATTGACTATTAATCAGTAGGCTATAATGACAAGCTATTGTTTTCGTTTTAAAGAACAACGTTTTTGTTGAGGTGTCAAATAGTTTCCGAAAAGAGGGGTTGTATTAAGTCATATTTTGTTGGTGGGGTAACCTAACATCACATGATTGATTGCTTTTTAAATCTAATGAGCACATTTTGTTCAATTATAAATACTTATAGTATCTAACACTGACAATCTTGAAGTCACAACTACTAGTACCAAACTTTTTAAAATATTGGGCTTAAAATACACAAATACTATCACACCTATTGGAACACGCTGAGCGATTGGGTCTTCTCCCTATTACACATTTTTTATGTCGTGTAATTTGGAATGCACATTGCAATTATTTTTAATCGATTTTTAAAGCCATAGGAGAGAGGACCTAGTAGTTGACCACTCTAACTTCACGCCTCTCAAAATCATACATGGCAATTTCAAATCACTCCAAAATTTTTACAACAGCGTATTTGGCAAGACCCTTGCTTATAACTAAGGTTTCAGGGCCACATAATCAAACACGATGCCACGTTAGCATGCTTTTTGTTGAGGTGTCAAATAATTCTCTAGAAAAAAAAAGGTGGACCAATAGGTGTGCATTAAGTCATGTTTTGTTGGTGTGCTCGTGTTAAATCTAATGAGCACATTTTGTTCAATTATAAGTACTTAGAGTAACACTAACAACCTTAAAGTCACAACTACTAGTACTAAACTTTTAAAAATATTAGGCCTTAAATACACAAATACTATCACACCTATTGGAACATGCTCAGCGATCGCCCACCGTAAACAACCCACATGTTGTGTGCCGATTGTTTTACAAATTTTTCGACTTCTTTGACTATCTACTTTTACTTCCGACTAGTTCATTAGACCAGTCTCAATTGATTTAACCTCTACAAGCGTCGATTGATTCGTCTCTGTTTACAACTACCAGTACATTTACAACGTACCGACTGTTTAAGCTCTTCCCTCAACAATTGGGTCCTCTCCCCTAATACACATTTTTATGTCGTGTAATTTGGAATGCACATTGCAATTGTTTTTAATCGCTTTTTAAAGCCATATGGAGAGAATTGACTTCAGCTGACATCATCTATACTGAAACGTCGGTGACAATTGATGTAAAGCTGAAATCCCAGAGAGTTAAAAGGCCATCCTTCCAAGTTACCATTTCATGTACGAGTTTGACCCGATACATAATCAAGTCCTTGATGAAGTCTTTACGTCATACTTCCCCACCATCATCCTATCCCGGTCCCCTATGCCCTTTTGAGAGCAAAGTCCGGCAAATTGTAATCCGTAACAGGAGATAAGTAACGTGTAAACAGCTGGCGATGGCACTAAATAAAGATGCTCAGTCCAATTAATAAATGCAATGGCGGATGGAGCTGTACTTCTACTTGGCAATTGGCAATCGAAGGACCACTCATTAGAATTTACATTGCCGACGAGTGTTTAACTCGTACATTTACAGCGTAGGTGATAGAAACTCTTTCCGAACAAAATATGTAGTACAGACAGAACGAATTGCTTGACAAAGAATGGAATCAGAAAGGTAAATGTAAAGTTACGACATAGCTATTGACAATACATAATACTAGCAATTGGACCCATAGGTTCAATGGGCACGCTGATAATTTTACGAAGGAATTGGACCCATAGGTTCAATGGGCACGCTGATAATTTTATGAAGGAATTGTAGAATTTGTTAGATATTTTTTATTATTTATTAATTTATAAGTTGTTTAATCTATTAAATTATTTAATCAATTCTTATTGAAATTCCATCACATTAAAAGTTGTCTTCTTTCACTTATATTAGTAAATTATCATGTCAATTTCTTACGGGGTAAATAGTCCCTTTTGCTTGCATATTGCCCTTACAAAACAAGTATAGTTAAGATACTCTTCTAAAAACTCAATTTCAATCCAAGTAATCTTTTCATGTGTACTTTGGCTTTCCCACTTTATTTAGTTTTCACAAAGAATAAAAATACACACCAATAGGTTTTCAAAAGAAATTGTAAAAGATAATATTTTCTCTCATAGTTTTTAGAAGAAATTGTAGAAATTGTGAAATGTTTTTTTTCTTATTTATAAATTCCAAGTTATTTTTAATCTACTAAATTATGTTATCTTTCCCTTACATTCACTCCCTAGGGAAGATCACTTATTCTCTATAGATCATTTAAAAAATATAATTTTGAAAATTATAATTCACCTTCAATGTAGTAAAATGTTATAACACAAAAATTAAAAGTGCAATAATTATTGTAATAATTAACTTTTTTTTCAATAAAATTATAAATAACTTATCTATATGATATATATGTATTAAATTAATTAAGTATTTTAAAAGAAGCCCTCAAATTGATGATGAAGCAATTTTTTGAAACAGCTATTGATTCTAAAGCGCCTTGTTTTTAAGATATGTCTTGATATAAATTAAATATATTTCAACATAAGTCTATATAAATTTGGAAAGTTCGTCTGAAATCTCTCCTTTCGTGTGATACCTATAATCGTTTAAAGAAATTGATTGAATTTTACGGTAAAAATGCCTAAATGCATTAAGCCGAGATTCGGTACTGTTGTCATAGCTATCGCGCCATATCTAAATGCATTAATGTTTAATATCTGTCATGCCACCAACACACGAGTAGTTTTTGAGTTTATATAATCTTGGAGTCTCGATTCCTAATTCAATGTAACATTAATCGATGCTTCTAGTGAGGTTGAGTGTGTAATTTATATTCCATATATTCACATCAAATCTTTTATATCAATATTGTGTGAAACAGCCAAACATTTGTCTTCTCCATTCTTTTTGTGGTTTGAATGCACTTTGGATCCATTAGTGGATGCACTAAATAATCTTGCAAGCCGAGTTGAATGATTTAGTTATTTCTTTGTGTGATAAATAAAGACTAAGATTGGTTGCTGCTAGAAGAATTCTCTGATTGTTGTAAGGTTCACGCATGAAATTGGAATCTCTGTATATTCTTTGAGATTAAGGCACTGCCACTATGGTATGCAATCCTTAATGAATTGTTATTAAAATGCTCTCATCTCTTGAGAGGAATCATGGCTTGAGCATGATATACTCTGCCACAACCTTGAAGGGACGTTGATCTTGTTCCACGTAGCAAATAATGAGTTATTACTGCAATTCCTAATTTAATTAATCACAAATTGAAGTTTTCTTCCCATGTCTCAATTTGTAAATTGGAGCCCTTTTCCTCTTCACACCTAGCGTCCAAAAAATTGAGGAAAGAAGAAAAATGGATGCGAGCTTTTTATAAAAAGCTTTTGAATAACTGTTTCAGTTCCACGATGTTAAAAAAGTCAACTGACAAGATTTACAGATTGAAATCCATTGTAGAACGATTTAAGATATACCTAATCATGAACATCAGAGATCACTATTTGATTAATATGATTATAGAACAATAAATACACACCCTTTCAAGTTTTCTGTAAGCACTCCTTATTTCAGCCTCAGAGCAACCCTTGCTAACACTAAGAACTTCATAGATTGAAGCACCCAATTCCCCTTCAAGGGCCATTGCAAACTAAAATAAGAAAAAATCCACTAATCTCCTTGCCAGCAACACTACAGGCCCATTAAACTTCCAAACCCTTGCAGAAATATAGAGCTAACAATAAAACACCCAAAATCAACCAGATCAATAAAAAGTGTAATACTCTCAAAAGAATCAATTTGATTCCATCTACCCACTAGTTAGATGTCTTTATATTTATATTGCCATAGTTCTGGAAGATCATTTCACCAGCCCACGCCTATCCTTTGGAGGAAACTAGAACTTCATATACTTGAGAAGAGAAATAATATGCTAATTCTACTTTCTTCTTATTCGTTATATAGAACCAGGGATTCCTAAGAGCTTCACCAAAATATATTTCACCATTATGGTAATTTGTTTAACTAGACAAGGTAACTGTTTTATTCTCAAAAAGATCAGGATAATCTACATGGTGCGGGGCCTACTGTGATCGACACATAGGAAGTGAGACTAAGATATTTTGTGGGTGTGAAGTACAATTGGAACACATAATTGTTAGTGTAGGTTTTTATTTCCTAGTTGGGTTATTTATTTTTCCCTATATTCCTAGGTTTTTCCTACACTTCTATTAATCTCACTTAGGTTAATAAAGCATGTCTTATTAGGTGAGTGGTTGCGAGGTGTCACTTTCCTACATGTGAGCATCCATTAGCTATCTTGGGAAGATATTTTGCTATCTTTAGTCTGATAGATGGTTACTCCTAATTGGTCAGTGTTGCTACCTCCTCCCTCTTCCTAGTCTATATAAGCATGCTAGCTGGCTTGTATTTGGTATCTTTTGCTTTTGCATCCTCTTAATGCTATTTTGCTTCTAACATTTGCATTACTCTCTTAGAGACTAACTCTGTGTTACTATTTTGATTCCATATCATTTGCATTCATAGTTTAGATATTTGTTGTTTGCACTAGTTTTCTGGGTTAATAATCTTTTCAGATTCTAACATGGTATCAGAGCTATTCTATGTGCAAGAGTAGATTTTAGTTTCCATAGTTGAGAGATTCGGGGGGGGGGGGGGCTAATAAATCTTATTACAATTTTTCAAAAAACCCAGTATGCTCTTCTTTTGCATCTTCAGATGATCTTGAGAATCAGAAAAGTTTGACGGAAACTTTTTTAATCTCTAGGGTTTACACATGTGTTTTATGAAATCTAGGTGATTGCAGTATTTCTGGTTATACTGGCAGCATTTTCGGTTGTTCCAACACGTCTAGGAGGCTTGAGAAAGTCAGATTTGGCTTTCGTTTCACTGAAATCAGAGATCATCATACACAGTTGCGGAACTGGGGTTCGAGCTCAAATCTGACAACTAGCTTGCATATTTGGTCTTTTGAATCAATATTGCAGGTTCTAATATCTGATTCAGCCTTTGCATGTCATTTTTTGGTTGCTGGGGTCATTTTTTTAAGCTAAAGGCATTATGTTTACACTAGAGCAACATCTTCTGTACATCTGTAAGAAAAACGCCTTCTGGGTTTTGTTCGCAACACAGAAAAACTGTTTGGGTATCTTTCTATTTTTGTATGCAGCCTGTATAATTTACAAAAACGTGCTCAGAAAGCTATAGCAGGACCCCTCTCCATTGGCAGTTGAAATTTTGAAGGCAGTTTTCAAATGCTCCGTTCTTGTTCATACGGACTCCTTTTCTCACGAATTTTTTTGATTTTGGCTATTTTTTCGTTCTCTATGCATTAGTGTAGACATTTTTTGATTTTGATGCCAATATTTTTTAAAACTTGTAGATTCTCAATCGTGACATTGCACAGTTCTTATTTTAGGAACTTCGGAGGATCATAACTTTCACATACGACTTTGTATCGAGGCGATTCTTTTTTTGAAAGTGCATGATTTTTCGAGTAGATCGTAGTGGTACTATTTATTTCTTTGAGTATTGTGCCAAAGTTATATTTTCAGCATATGCTCTTCATGAGGGTTTTGTAATGCATTGAAATCAAGACCACTTAGTATTTCTTACTAGTGGCAGTTGTAAACGCACTAATATAAAGTGCCAAATCATATTTTCTTTGGGGGGGTCCTTTGATTGAGTGAAAAGGGGGGGTTGTCTTGGTTGGGTTCTCTTCTTTTCGGCACTTCTTCTCTGCATTTTTTCATCATGGATAAAACAAATCTGCCCATCCTAACTCCATACAATTACTTTGAGTGGAAATCACGCATGACAATTCACTTAAGGAAAGCTGGATTAAATAGGATAACTATGGGATTTGAAACTGAACCTACTAAAGATGAAGATAAGCCTAAGTGGTTTCACAAATGTGATGAGGCATATGGAACATTGTGTTTGTCTATTTCTCCTGATTTGCTCTTTCACATTGAGTCTTTGAATACACCAAATGAAATCTGGACAAAGCTAGAAACACTATTTGGCACACAAGATTCAATGAGTGGTCATATGTTGGAAAATGAACTAATTAGTTTAAGTCCAGGCAATTTCAACACAATCCAGGATTTCTTCACAAAATTGAAATCACTAAGGCTGCAGTTAAAACAATGTGGAATTGAAAAGAAAGATGAACAACTGATTCTTAATATTCTCTCTAAGCTAAGTTTAAAATATTCTGTGTTTGTTTCTACTTTCTATGCTACTAAGGGTGCACTTGGTACTTAATTCACTGTGCCATCTTTAGATGATTTTGCTATCAATCTCACTCAGGAATAGGACAAGCTAATCCAGATGGGCACTCTTAAGTCCTCTAAGTCACATGCCTTGGCTGCCAACCAAGGCACAAAGAACAAAAAGGATAAAGTAGTAACAACAATAGTAAGGATAAGAAACAGAAGAATAGCAAGGAGAAGAAGGATCAAATAACGGTTGCTTCAAAAGTAACTAATGAGACCCAATTTTCCAAGGGCGACAAGCCTAAGAAAGAGAGGGTCCAATGTGCCTATTGTAAAAGACCCGGTCATGATGAACATAAATGTCTGAAGAAACAAATTGATCACTTGACACACATTCTTGAGAAGAATAATATAAGTGTTCCTGAGTCTATCAAACAGAGTTCTAATGAGGGGTCTAACAAGGCAAAATAAAACAATAAGGGGAAAGGAAAGGGCAAGGCCCTTGTTGTAGTTGCTTTTTCACCACCCACTTGTGTTCTTGATTCAGGTGCTTCACACCACATGGCTTCATCTAAGGAAGAACTTGCATCTTTGGAGCCATGTACTATGCCTTCTATTTTGATGGGTGATGACACTCCTATTGAGGTGTGTGGGAGAGGGTCTGTTGATGTGGGGGATGGCAAATTCCATGATGTTCTTTGTGTGCCCTCATTATCAACTAATCTCCTATCGGTATACCAGATCACTCACATAGGTTCAGGCAAGCGGGTTGAGTTCACTCCTGATTTAGTGGAGATTCATGAGTTGCACAGTGGTTCTACAGTTGCAGTTGGAAGAGCAGATCATCAGTCACGACTCTATCTATTTTCTCACTTTATTTCTGATCCTCCTTCGACTGTTTTGCTCATTCATTCTAATGATGTGAGTAGATTATGGCATGAGTGGTTCGGCCAACTTAACTTCTGCTACTTGCAACAGCTCAACCAGCAGAGCATGGTCACAAGGTTGCCTTCAGTTCAGTTTTCAGGTGGTGTTTGCCAAGGTTGCATTCTTGGTAAGCAATCTAAGGAAAAGTTTGACAAAGGTAAGGCATGGAGAGCTTCACAAATACTGGAGTTAGTTCACAGTGATTTGGCTGGTCCATTTCAGCATCCTTTTTTCAGCAGGGCTAGATATGTCCTCACATTCATTGATGACTTTTCTCGATATACTTGGGTATACTTTCTCAAACAGAAGTCTGAGGTATTTGATCACTTTCAAGACTTTAAGACTTTTGTAGAAAAGTAATCCGGGAAAGCCATCAAAGTTTTGTGCACTGACAATGGTGGTGAGTATGTCAACCATCAGTTTGATAGGTTTTGCACTTCAGAGGGGATTGATTTGCAGCATTCAGTTCCATACAATCCTCAGCAGAACGGAAGAATAGGTCCTTGAAGGAAATGGTGAACTGCATGATTCACTCCAGATCTCTTGCACCACAGTATTGGGTAGGGGCCATTAACTGTGCTTGTTATATCCAGAACCATGTTCCTCACCGAGCCTTGAAGGGAGTCACTCCTTTTGAAGCTTGGAGCAGTCAGAAACCATCAGTTAAGCACTTTCAATTTTTTGGTTCTCTTGCATGGGCCCACATTCCTGCAGAGAAACGCAAGGCCTTGGATCCACAGAGTAGACCTTGCATATTTGTAGGTTATCCTAATGGTGTGAAGGGTTATCGGTTGCTCCACCCTACTACACATGAGTTGTTCATTGAGAGGAGTGTTCAGTTTGAGGAGGGCTCTTTGAGCTCACTTTCTATCACTTCTCCAACTCCTACTTTGACATTGGAGTCACTTGGGATACATGACAGATCTTCTGATGAGTCAGATTCACCTGAGCAGTCTTCTACCTCCACTTTCGATGCAAAGAGTGATTCAGAGGACTCACCTCCTTCCTCTCCTAGTCATCATTCAGAGGTTGATGATTCTCCTCCATATTCTCCATCTTTCGGTCCACTTTGGGCTAGACAGACCTTACAGTCTATAGGTGATTGGGTTGGGGATCCATTAGACACCAAGCGGACTCATTCACAGTTCTAGGATGCTCCACATGTCTTCATTGCTACTGCCTCAGATCCACAGTCTTTTCATGAGGCTTCTGGTATTCTTGAGTGGGATACAGCTATGCAAGAGGAGTATAGTTCCTTGATGAGGAACCACACTTGGGATCTTGTCCCTCTTCCTAAGGGAAGAAAACTTGTTCGATGTAAGTGGATCTATCAGACAAAATTTGCAGTAGATGGGTCGGTTAACAAGCATAAGGCTTGTTTGGTCGCCAAAGGATTCTCCCAGGTTCCTGAGATTGACTACTCTGAGACTTTTGTGCGAGTCGCTCGAATGAATTCCATCTGACTTGTTCTTGCCATTGCTGTAGCTAATCGTTGGGAAGTACACTAGATGGATGTGAAGAGTGCTTTTCTTCACGGTGACCTTCAGGAGGAGATCTACATGGAGCAGCCACAGGGGTTCCTTCAGGATTCTTCACTTGTGTGCCGTCTTCGGAAGTCTCTCTATGGCCTTAAACAGGCTCCTCAGGCCTGGTATGCCAAGATGGACTCCTTCCTTCTATCAGTTGGGTTCACTAGGTGCCATTATGATCCCAATGTCTATATTTTGCAGCAGGATGATTCACTCTTATTTCTGGTTCTGTATGTTGATGACTTGTTGATCACAGGGAGTTCTTCATCCACCATTGGGGTTGTCAAAATTGCCCTTCATGACAAGTTTTTGATGATTGACTTGGGCTTGTTGCATTACTTTCTCGGGATTGAGATCTACCAGTCTGCTTCTGGGATCACCATCAACCAGTCCAAGTATGCTCTATATTTGCTCTCGAGGTTTCATATGGCTGACTATAAGCCTGCTCCGACTCCCTTCCTTTCTGGAGTCAAACTTGAGGCTCAGTGTTCTTCTCCACTTGTTGATGGCACTTTGTACCGACAGCTTGTTGGGAGTCTCATTTATCTGACTCATACGAGACCTGACATTTCATATGCTGTAGGCATGGTTTCTCGATTCATGCAGGAGCCTCATGAGCTACACTAGAAAGCAGCCAAGTGGATCCTTCACTACATTTAGGGTTCTCACAGTTTTGGGATTCACTACACAGCGAGTATTGAGCTTGACTTGGTGGGCTACACAGATTCAGATTAGGCAGGTGATTCTCAGGATCGCAAGTCTACTTCAGGTTACAGCTTCTGACTTGGTTCAGGTCCTGTTTGTTGGTTGAACAAGAAGCAGTCTGCTATTGCTCTATCTTCTACTAAGGCTGAGTATCGAGGGGTTGTGAATGCCGCCACTAAGGCCATTTGGCTTCAGAATCTTCTCACTGAGTTTGGTATCTAGATTAGACGGCCATCAGTTATATTTTGTGACAACCAGAGTGCCATTCAGATCTCACAGAATCCTGTTCATCATCAGCGGACCAAACACATAGAGGTCCACATGTACTACATCCGGGAGCTCATCCATGGCCATGTCATCAACCTTCTCTACTGTCTGACTTCTAAGTAGGTTGCTGATATCTTCACCAAACCCTTCACTGAGAGCAAGTTCCTTCATTTGCGAGCTTTGCTGGGGGTGCGGGAATGCTTCATCTTCTGGGGGGCTTCTTCCTCTCACTCGGAGTCTTGACTCTCTCTACTTTTGGGGGGTCTCTTCTCTCTCTCTTTGGGGGGGAATTTTATGTACATGGGTACCTCATCAGGCTTGATTTGCTGGGACCCATTTCTACATCCACCTACTCTTCGCTTATGGGGGGGTGTTAGTGTAGGTTTTTATTTCCTAGTTGGGTTATTTATTTTTCCCTATATTCTTAGGTTTTTCCTACACTTCTATTAATCTCGCTTAGGTTAATAAAACATGTCTTATTAGGTGAGTGGTTGCGAGGTGTCACCTTCCTACATGTGAGCATCCATTAGCTATCTTGGGAAGATACTTTGCTATCTTTAGTCTGATAGATGGTTACTCCTGATTGGTCGGTGTTGCCACCTCCTCCCTCTTCCTAGTCTATATAAGCATGCTACCTGGCTTGTATTTGGTATCTTTTGTTTTTGCATCCTCTTAATGTTATTTTGCTTCTAGCATTTGCATTACTCTCTTGGAGACTAACTCTGTGTTGTTATTTTGATTCCCTATCATTTACATTCATAGTTTAGATATCTAGTCTTTGCACTAGTTTTCTGGGTTAATAATCTTTTCAGATTCTAACAATAATCACCGACAAGCTTAGGGTGGGAGATGATTCTAAAAAAATTCAAGGATGGAAGTTGGTTGTATTCGTCCTAACGTCCGTGCCAGCTCTTGTGTGTGGCTGCCCCTCCCTCAAAGATATTTTGGAGTCTTGCATTGAATAAACAGATATTATGGTCGCACTAGTCATCTGATTTAAGAAGAGTTGGTGTTATTCAATGGACAAGATCTTTTTCATGGTAGTCCTTTTAATCCAGACCCTCCATCTACATAATCTTCATGTGCTACTCACATAGGGAATGCTTATCAGTGTAATAATAGTCTTATCTTTATGAAGGTAATGTGATTATTATGATATAGGTATACCTAGCATTGAATATTTCCCAACTCTTTTAAATGAAAAAAAAAAGTGCACTTTAAAGTGTACATGGTCCCTAATGTGTTAAGGGAACTTTAGTAAAAAATAAAATTAAGAATCACATCTTGGTGTGAATTGGGTATGTATGTGATGATAATTGCATAGTGCGAGATCATGATGGGCCAAATAGTGGCAATGGAGAAAAAACTTGCTGGATGAAAAACTACTAATATTTAGACTAATATTTAGATTTGGATGGAAAGAATGTTAATATTTATAGCTCTAATATGGATTCCCTCTAAAAATGCATTAGGATACCTCATATTTAGGCAAGTGGGAGTCCCAAAACTTGCCAAAGAAACTTGCAAAACCACCCATTTAGTGTTATTCTGAAGATTTTCCACAATTTCATCCTTGAAACTGACAGATTTTTTTGTAAATAAATTTAATCAAATGAAAAGGATTTATAGAGAAAGCTATTAAGATTTTAAAAATATCATATATGCCTAATAATAATTTTAATAGTTAATTATTATTAGTTTTCTACATACGCTATGTCTAATTTCTTGATAGATATACATATTGAAAAATGTCCATAACTTTCAACATATTAATCCTTTCTTAAATCCAAAAGATGCATCACATTCTATGACTTATTGGGTGTCTATTAAAATTAAAATTTTTTGAGTTTCATATATTTTTGACCAAGTTAGGTTGGCTGGAAATTTAATTTTTAATATTTTAAAAAAGTCACAGTAAAAAATTCATAAATAATTCTTTATTTACTTAAAGAATTCAAAAAAATATGTGTCACATCCGCACATGTGTCCTTTACTTAAATCCAAATCATGGAGGAAAAATATTATCTTTTTCTCATACTTAGGTTGGCTGGAATGACACCTACTTTTTATGTTTTTCTGAAAATTTTACTAGTGTTTCATTGAAATATCCAATTTTCACCAAACTATTTTTAAAATTTTCAAAAAACAATTAGTAGCCCATAAACTACATTCAATTTATTACAACTTTTATTACTATCTTATTTCCATATTGTCTAGATAACTCATTCAATTTTTGACATGAAGTTACTTAAGTCTGTTTTTCACATTTACATTACCACTTAGGGGTTGTGTTTGGCCCATCATGATCCTGCACTCACCTATTGAGTCCATCAGTCTTCAGTATACAGTGGAGTAATGCATGAGGTCAATTGCGAGGTTGTTAAGCAAGTGATGTTTTGTGTGCAACCTATGGGTCCATAGACAAGTGGTAGCTTCAATTTTATTTTTTTACAAACAAAAATGTTGCATATGAATGTAGCATTAAATTATTGATATTTTGGAAATTTGAACTAGTACTCTTCAACATGGAATGCTCATTACACCCAAAAATAAGATAAAAAGTTATATAAAAATAAGAAGATACTTCTAGTTGCAAAACTAAGATAGTTACAAATAAGGCTATGTAGGAGAACCTTTTTTTGTATTAAGTGGTGATATATTATGTTTTCCCCTTTAAAAAAATCTCTAAAAAAATTGTTTAGTGATTTTCACACAAATTTCACATGTTGTTTGAAACATTTTATATAGAATTACATAAAAGAAACTCAAAATCTTCTAATGTAGAGGAAAAACAACTATTTACAATCATAATTTGATTGAAAAAAATTGGTGGCATATTTGTTTACACAAGGAATGTGGCTACATTGTGACAAATAATTTTTTAGCAAATGATTTGGATGTGTTTAAGTTAAGAATATGCACTTAACAAAAGCAAGTGCAAAACCCAAAATTATTTATGAATGGGGATTGATAATTGTATTGAAATAAATGCTCAAAAATCAATAAATAAAATAGTGATACTTACAGAAAATTGAGGAAGATATACTATGATAGATGTTGCCAATTAATTTACCAATTTTTCAAGACCTTGTGTGATGTTAGATGAATGCCTCTGTGTCATTGAACTCTCTGCTTGATTCTCTAGTTCACTTCTATTACTACAAGATTGACGTCCACAACTATGGATTTGAACTATTCACATAGATCTTATCTCTATTGAATTTAAAATATAAAACATGTTCACCTTGGTGTCTACACGTGTTTACAAAGGGGTGGTGTTGACACACATCATTTAGGAGCTTGCTAGGTTATAAGTGTTAGATACTTTGGTCAAGCCTTTGTTACTAATTAATAGTTTGCTAAAAAGGATTGAAGGCAACAAGCAAACATGAAATGATATAAGTAGATGATGAATTTTGATGGTCTGATACGATCTTTATGTGATGATGCAAATCAAAAGTAAAAGCTCTTGACACTATCTTGATTATTTGAAATGAACTTGTCCTTAAGTATAATACCTTCTTGGACACAAATTAACATCAATTTTTTTTATTAAGTTGGTTAATAATAGATAATTGGAGGGAGATGACAAGGGCCCTTCATTAAATTCAAAATTTTAAAGTTTTGGGGTCATTTCTACACCCACAAAACATAATCAATTTAGCTCCATGATTGCATATCTAATATGAGACAATGAGTGGATAAGTTAGAAATTTAGGACCAATCCCTAGGAATGTGTGTAGATGGAATTAGGTAGGGATTAAATCATTTGATAACTTTTATGCTAAAAGACACCACTTGTACACTAGTCATTGCATAAACATTAACTCTATTAAAATGGACTCAAAATGAATGGCAAAAGTGTGGGCATACAATTTTCACCATTACAATTTGTTAGAGTTGGCTATGATTGGAGCCACCCAAGATCTAGGACTTCATGAAAACACAAGAGAAATCAAATGAAAGAATAATTGTATTCTATCAATGAATGCAAAAGATTGTTACAATGTGCATGATATGCCTTGCTTATAAATACAAGGATGATAGACAAGATGTTGTAGTCTTAATCCTATGACATGTGACAACTATAGGATAAGATGACAACTAGAAACATCTAGTAGACTCACGAAGTCAACTTAACATGTGAACTATGTGTGATGTGTAAATATTATTTAACTAATAAATAATTAAATAATATGAATTATCCACACAAGGGTAAACCGGATAGATAATAACCCTGTTCACACCAACACCCCCCTTAAGTGCAACTTAGGGAGTAGCTAACTAAAACAAGATGCAATGCTAGATGGGTCTCGACTACTAGGCCATGTTAGGTACCCGTGTACAACAAATTTTAAGTGGAGAAAAGGAGAAAACCTCATGGGACAAAACTCCTCTCCAAAACTGAGAATGCATAAAACAATGAAAGTGAAAGAAGAGGTGATAGTAGGAGGACTCAACATGACTCCTCAAGGACTACTTCTATCACATATGTACAATCAAATATCCCCCATAGGAGAGCAAAAGTGAGACTATAGGTCCCCCCCACAATGAAGTAGCTCCTGTGCCTAAAGATAAACGCTGGAAAGTGTCCTGTACCTGCAAACAACATTTCTCCCCTTAAGAAGAAACCAATTCAAAGGTTGATGTAGAAGAAACTCCATCTCCAAGAAGAGAGATGAGGGAAGAAGTCTCATGATGGGTGTCTCTGAAAACTACTAAAATGTCCACATGTCAAAATCAAAGAATGACACTATGCAATGAGGTGTGACCAATCCAATATCATGGGTAGACTCATGAAGAACAACCTCCAAAGATGAAGTAGATGGGATAACAATTGTGTTGTAACTGTCATCAAAGAGGAGAGATATCCCCTCAAGTGTGTCGTCCAAATCTGCAATATGAGACTAACAAAACAAGTCTAATATACCTGCCAAGAAAGTATCCCACAAAGCTGTGTCTGAAAGACCTGAATGATCTTGCTCAACTAAAGTAGAAGAAACCATGTCGATGTCAATATTTGAAGAAGAAGGAGGTTGAGGTGATGGAAACTTAGCATTAGTCTCATGAACCAAAGTAGATGAAAGAACACCAAGGTTCAAGTGACCAAACTTCTCCTCAGAAACATGATTCACATTTGATGCATGAGTGTGAATATCAATCAATAGATCTACATCATCAGAAGAAGCAAAATGGGAGAGTGTATACAAGTGAGATGCATGATCATCCATCCCAACAACAATGATATCTCTACTCTCCAAGTCCCTTATGATCACTAAATCAAGAGTGAACTCAACTGCCTTGCCTACACCACAATGAGCAATTTGGTAGATAGAAAGGAGATTGGTTGACAAGGAAGGTACACACAATACATTATTGAAAGTACCTTAACCAATATCAATAGTCCCTTTACCAATTGCATGCATGTATGTACTGTTACCCATTAAGATAGGTGGCAAAGTACATGACTCAAATGAAGAGAACATCCCTTGTGAAGATGTCATATGATGAGAAACTCCAAAATCAAGAAGCCATCTCTCTGAATGAAGACTTGTAGAAGAAAAGAGTGCTTGTACTTTTCCCTTGTTTGTCCCATTAGCAATGCATGTTGTCCCTATCTATGTAGATGATCATTGTGTCAAAGAAGAGGATGAACTAGGTGACATGGATGATGGCATTTTGATATTGTGCTTTTGAATAATGTGAGTCAACTCATCAATTTCCTTCTCATAACACTTATGCTCATCATGTCCTAGTTTCTTGCAATATGCACACTTTGGTATCTCCTTCTTAGATGATTCCTCCTTAGGAGAGGATGAGGACTTAGGTGAATTATTTGACTCCTTTGCTTGCTCATCATTCTTGAAATCCTTATTTTTTTGTTTCTTTCCTTTGCTAGTTGAAGCCTTTTGATCCTTTGTACCTTGATTAGCAAGAAGAGCTTGAGGTCTAGGAGACTTCATTGTGCCCATGTGTACTAACTTAGCTTGCTCCCTTGTGAGTGATGTGGCAAACTCATCAAGTGAAAGCATTGTGAAAGATTTCCCAAGTGCATCCATAGTAGCATAGAAGGTAGAAACAAAAACTGAATAGTTAGGACCAATCTTGGTAAGGATTGAAAGAATCAATTGAGTGTCCTCTTTTACAATTCCACATTGTTTGAGTTGCAATCTAAGTGACTTTAGCTTTGTGAAGAAGTCTTGGATGCTTGCAAAGTCGGTTGGATTCAAACCATTTAATTCATTCTCCAATTTGAAACCTCTCATAGTATCTTTCTTACCAAAGAGATTCTCTAAGGTAGTCCATACATCATTAGGTGTTTTACAAGATTCAATATGAAAAAGAAGATTAGGAGAAATAGACAAGCATAGTGTTCCATAGGCTTGATCACATCTATTGTACCACTTTCTCTTTTCTGCAGCTATTGTTGGTTCAATTTATGTACTTGTCATTTTTTGCCTAGCCACAAAATATTCCTGTTTCCCTCCTTCTATTGAAGAAATTCGATCAGAGAAAGCTTAAATAGAAGGAGAGAAAGCTTAAATAGAAGGAGAGAAAGCTTAAATAGAAGGAGAGAAAGCTTAAATTCTTCAAAAAAGCCCATGTTGTGCCTTACAAAAATCCCAAAATCTCACCTAAAGAATCTTTGCCAAAAACCTAAAAAACCCATAAATCTTTTAGCTTCAAGTATTTTCCATCGCAAGGTTTCTCAATTTCATGCTTAGTATTTGTGTATGCATTTTCGAATGTATATTCGCATATACATTCGCCATTGTATGTTTGCATATACAAAGACAGATACATAAGAGAGATGCTAAGATTAGATGCAAAGGGATATACATTCACCTTTGTATGATTGCATATACAAAGGTGATATGCAAAGGGGGAGATACAAAAGGTGGGGTCCACTTTTGTATGCATACGCGATTGTATCTTTGCACATACATTCACATATACAATGGCATATGCAATCCTGAGATACAAGGCCCAGACCCGAATTGAATATGTATTCTAGTTGATAAAGGCACAAGTGATTGTATGCATCTTTTATTTGAATGTTCGCATTGTATGTTGACATATACAAGGCGCAAATACAAAGGTCACATACAAAGGGCAGGTACAAGTTCAGATGCATGTTTATATGTTGAGGTTCTTGTATATGCCGATATGTGAAGAAGAAAGGATATAAAGGCTGGACCTATTCTAAAGTTCCAATATAGTTGATAATCTCCTGAGTTTTGCATTGTATGTATTGGCGATTGTATCTCATATACAATTGCGATATACAAGGGGTAAGATACAAGGGATTTTTAGCGAGACAGTGTATATCGGTGGCTCATTTTAAGATCTTTTTGATGGCTGATAAAGCATGCAAATGTTCAAGTGATGGATCTTAGGACATCTTAGCGGCCAATTAGATAGTGCCATGTGTCAAAGCCGATCCAAAGGCTGATTCAAATGCAAGTGTAAAGGGAGATACAAAAGTAGACGCCCACTCTTGCATGTAGCCATTGTATTGTATATGCAAATGCATATACAAGTGAATATATAAAGGCCATTTCAAAGGCCGTTTAAAGTGTCAAAACCAAAAGCACATACAATGAACATTTTGGCGAGACTTAGTGCATTGGCGACTTAGTTTAAAGTCTCCCTGACAACCTGATATGTACAAAGTAGTTTGCATATGCAAAGGTAGATTCAAAGGGTCATTCAGATGGTGATTCAAGCCGCATATGCAAAGCGATATATAGATGCAGTTGACCGCAACTTTGACCGCCCGTATCTCCCTCATTCTGGCGAATTTCCACATGCTGCAAAAGGCAAAAGTGCTTATTTTCACCTCCTCTTTTATCTAGCAAGTTTTTGAGGGGATTTTTCTCACTTTCAAAATTTGATGCAAATTTGCATGTTTCAATCGACTGGACGTTTCAGGGACCATTTTGACATATGCAAATGCAGATATTTGTTGCATTTATGGGTGCAGGTCGATGATTTAGCAACTCACATTGAAGATTCAAAATATCTTCCATCTCCCCTGTTCCAGATATTTTATGCCATGAATTCTTGTAGGTAGACGTCCCTTCTGGCAATGATATTTTCTGACAGAGCCCATGAGGCAAATTGATTGTAACCGATTCAGGTCAAATTGCAAAATGCTATATATGCATAAACATGAGATGTAACATGGAGGATGGTTTTATTTTGGAAATGTTATGCTACCATTTTTTGTGTAGTCAAACCTCTTAGTGTTCTGCTACTGAATATTTTGTATCGTAATGGGTTTTGACCTTCATGATCAATATATGCATGTTTTCTTGCCTCTCTTATGTCCTGATTTCTATGTTTTACTTGAAGTTATAATCTATTCTATGAGTAAAATGGCTCCTCTATAGGTTAGATCTTCATATTGAAGCCTCATTCAGCCCTATAAGTCTGTGTGAACTCCCTTCATGATTGAGATCATTATTGTGTCTCTCTTCTAGAATCACCATTGCTCAATGAATCTGATGCATCACCCTTATTTTCAAGTTTTTCCAGTTTGATCTTTCATTTTCAAAGCATTCCTTCTAACCCTTTTCCCAACAAGCATTAGCACTAGGTTCAGTTACATTTCTCTAAGCATTAGGCTTAGAAAGAGGAAGCCAGCCTTCTTCAGAGGTCTGATCTCAGTTCGCAAGGTCCCACACTTTGAGATCATTTCCGTGTTTCTCTAGATTGCTAAAGTTTTACAATAGCAGCAAGGGTACAAATCTAGGTGATAACAATTTTTGGCACGTCCGGTGGGACTAGTTCGATGAACTTCTCATAAAAGTACTAAGAGATTTGGTGTTTCTCCTAGTATTACCAGCCTTTGGAGGTAATACAAACAACACCATGGCAACTCTATTAAACAAATCTACTGGTGAAAGTAGTCCAAGCACCTAAAATTTCATCAAATATCAAGATTTTGGTTGTTTTCCTGGTGTATTCAGCTTCTAGAAGCATCTCAATCACCTCGCGACTCCCTTTCTAGTATGTATCTATTTTTTTGGGTTGCACACCTTTTTGCTCTAATTCTGACATTTCTATGATTATCTAGCATTTAGAGGCTATAAAATGTCAGAATTTTATGGGAATCATGGGTATTCCCCTACCCCTAATCCAAATACAGGCTATTGGCCCCCATATCAGTACTACCAGGCCCCAAATGCCTCTGATTTTATGCCATACAGTCCTACTGCTGTAGAATACCAACACTCTCATGATGTTTACCTCCCTCCCACCCCTACTCAGTCTTCTCGGCAGCCTAATAATGCTTATTATCAACCCCAAGAGGGGGTTTTTGATGCCAAACAACATGACTATTCACACAGTCAGCCTCAAAAACACCCTTACCAGATTTTTTTGGATCTGATCCAAAAGTTTGACTATTTTTTGTAGAATTTGAGCCAAAAGCTTGAACTTATGAAGATCAGTGATAGTAGTAAGGAGTTCTCGTACATGTCCTGGATGTTGGTTGAAATTGAGAAGCAAAAAAAGATTACCTGGCAGTAGCGAGAGTTGGCTAAGCAATCCATTATAATTAGGAGAAAGTGACAAAAAGAATACAGTTTGAAAGAAATCTTGAAGGAGTGATAGCTGCTAAAAAGGAGCAAATGAAGCTTTTGTCTGCTCAGGTGCAAAGTAGTCGAGCTTACTCAGATTATCAATGCCAAAAAGAGTGTGAAACCCAAGGAGTCCCCTCCTTTCCTAGTTTCAAACATCCTCTCCCTTTCACACCTGTTCAGCCTGTTGTAGAAGAAGTCCCAAAATTTAAGATTCCAAGCTTCAAGCAGGATAATCCATATGTGCCTCCAAAACTGCTTCCCAGTTTTAAAATCCCAAGTTTTAGAAACCCTCAGCCTTCACAGGAGCCTATTCCAGCAAAAATTCAACCCCCTATCTCTTGTTTGTAGCCCTTTCAAATCCCCTTATCGGATGGACCTAACATGGATAGTTATAATGAAATTGCTAGGTTGAAGGAGCATGTGTTTACAATCTCAAAATTCAAGCAGCCCCTTTCTTCTGCACATGTTTGGCCTATAGAAGAGCAACCTAGACTCCACAAGTTTCTAGGCTTCAAAGCCTATATCCCTCCACAAGTCCCTGTTCCTGTGCAATCTCAAATTATCACTCCCCAAGAACAAATATGTACAGAACCCTCTCCCCTCTAAGAAATTCAAAAATATATTCAGGCCTCTTTCCCTGATGATATTTCAATCCTCAAGGGTGGACCTGTTGTCTACCAAGATAATTGGAAAGATAAGCCAAAAGAGGAGGTGGAAGAAGATAAAACTAATGAGGAGCAGTTTGTTCCTACACTCACAGAGATAGAATTGTTTGAACCTATTGCACTTGTGAGTACTGTTAAGGTCACTCTAGAGGTGGATGATGCTGCCCTACTTCATGAGCTACTTGATTATGTTGAAGATGCAGAGGACGGGCAGTTGGTTGTGGATATGCAGCAACAAGAGAACACTAAAAATGGTGGCAGATTATTGCAGGTCGACACTAAGCATGACAATGAGGTTCCAAACCATAAAGAAGGGAAATCATGTTGCCCTATGCTAGATGATGCAGAGGCTGATGATGCTATTATGATTGAGGAGCTTCAATGCTTTATTGAAAATAATGAGGAGACTGAACATGGGCAAGAGCAAATTGCAGATTTGTTTTTTATTATCCAGCAGAGATATCAACTTCTGGGTGGGGAGGTCTTCTCTTTTGAGCATGTGCATGGCTCATTTTCTGAGCCTAAGTTAGAAAATCATGAGCATCTTGTTCATGAGGTTGAGACAACCATATCTCTCATTGAGATACAAGAGCTAGAGTTTTTAGACCAGCAAGAAGAGAAAAAATCAGAAAAGAGACATGAGATCAACCATCATGATTTGCATGTCACTTTAAGGGGATGCCCAATCAGGCATCTAGCCGAGCTGGAGACACATCAAGAGGAGTCACCACTTGTCATGCTTACCTCTAAGCATGGATTTGAGCATCAAAATGGGTGGGATCAGCCCATTTATTCACCACAAGTTAGCAACATCAACAATCAGTCCAGGTGGATAGGTGAGTTTATCTTTATTTTGTGGGGGATATTTTATCAATTTGTCATCTATCCATTCCCTCCTCACCTCTTTTTAACTGCCCTCATGCATTAGAAACATTGTAAATTGTTAAGGAAGGGCAGTTACTTTCAAGAACCAGTTAATGGCTTTGTTTAAAGTCACCTCTGACTAGTTAGTTTAGGATTCGAGTAGGTTTTATTTCAATTTTAGGTCTCCTTTCAATAAGTGCCCTTACACTTTGCTATATTCTTATTAGGAGTACATGCTTGCTTGTTGTTTTTTGTTTGATCTTGGTAGCTTGCTCAGTGTTCCAACTCCTCTGTTCTTGTTGCAGTCTCTTTTGAGTCCATGCCCAATGGATGTATAAGGCCACTGATCAATTTGTTTAGCAGGCAAACACCCCTGAGAGGTTGCCAAAGCTGTTGTCATTTTTTTCCTAGCCCTAAAATATTCCTATTTCCCTCCTTCTATCGAAGAAATTCGATCAGAGAAAGCTTAAATAAAAGGAGAGAAAACTTAAATTCTTCAAAAAAGCCCATGTTGTGCCTTACAAAAATTTCAAAATCTCACTTGAAGAATCTTTGCCAAAAACCCAGAAAAACCCAGAAATCTTTTAGCTTCAAGTATTTTCCATCGTAGGGTTTCTTAGTTTCATGCTTAGTATTTGTGTATGCATTTTCAAACGTATCTTCACATATACATTCGCCATTGTATGTTTGCATATACAAAGGCAGATACATGAGAGAGATGCTAAGATCAAATGCAAAGGGATATACATTCACCATTGTATGATTGCATATACAAAGGTGATATGCAAAGGGGGAGATACAAAAGGTGGGGTCCGCTTTTTGCATGTATACGCGATTGTATCTTTGCAGATACATTTGTATATACAATGACATATGCAATCTTGAGATACAAGGCCTAGACCCAAATTGAATATGCATTCTAGTTGATAAAGGCACAAGTGATTGTATGCATCTTTTGTTTGAATGTTCGCATTGTATGTTGACATATAAAAGGCGTAGATACAAAGGTCACATACAAAGGGCAGGTACAAGTTCAGATGCATGTTTGTATGTTGAGGTGCTTGTATATGCTGATATGCGAAGAAGAAAGGATACAAAGGCCAGACCTATTCTAAAGTTCCAATATAGTTGATAATCTCCTGAGTTCCGCATTCTATGTATAGGCGATTGTATCTCATATACAATTGCGATATACAAGGGGTAAGATACAAGGGATTTTCGGCGAGACAATGTATATTGGCAGCTCATTTTAAGATCTTTCCAATGGCTGATAAAGCATGCGAATGTTCAAGCAATGGATCTCAAGACATCTCAGCGGCCAATCAAATAGTGTGATGTGGTAAAGCCGATCTAGAGGTTGATTCAAATGCAAGTGTAAAGGGAGATACAAAAGTAGGGGCCCACTCTTGTATGTAGCCATTGTATTGTATATGCAAATGCATATACAAGTGAAAATACAAAGGTGATTTCAAAGGCTGTTTAAAGTGCCGAAAGCAAAAGCACATATAATGAACATTTCGTTGAAACTTAGTGCATTGGTGACTTAGTTTAAAGTCTCCCTGACAACCCGATATGTACAAAGCAGTTTGCATATGCAAAGGCAGATTCAAAGGGTCATTTAGATGGTGATTCAAGTCGCATATGCAAAGCGATATATAAATGCAGTTGATCATGACTTTGACCGCCCGTATCTCCCTCATTCTTGTGAATTTCCACATGCTGCAAAAGGTGAAAGTGCTTATTTTTGCCTCTTTTATTTGGCAGATTTTTGAGGGGATTTTTCTCACTTTCAAAATTTGATGCAAATTTGCATGTTTTGATCGACTGGACATTTCAGCGACCATTTTGACATATGCAAATGCAGATATTTGTTGCATTTATGGGTGCAGGTTAATGATTTAGTAGCTCACATTGAAGATTCAAAATATCTTCCATCTGCCCCTGTTCCAGATATTTTATGCCATGAATTCTTGTAGGTAGACGTCCCTTCTGGCAATGATATTTTTTGACAGAGTCCATGAGGCAAATTGATTGTAATCAACTCAGGTCAAATTGCAAAATGCTATATATGCATAAACATGAGATGTAACATGGAGGATGGTTTTATTTTGGAGCTGTTATGGTGCCATTTTTTTTGTAGTCAGACCTCTTAGTGTTATGCTACTGAATATTCTGTATTGTAATAGTTTTTGACCTTCATGATCAATATATGCATGATTTCTTGCCTCTCTTATGTCCCAATTTATGTGTTTTACTTGAAGTTATAATCTATTCTGTGAGTAAAATGGCTCCTCTATAGGTTAGATCTTCATATTGAAGCCTCAATCAGCCCTATAAGTCTGTGTGAACTCCCTTCATGATTGAGATCATTGTTGTGTCTCTCTTCCAGAATCACCATTGCTCAATGAATCTGGTGCATCACCCTTATTTTCAAGTTTTTCTAGTTTTATCTTTCATTTTCAAAGCATTCCTTCTAACCCTTTTCCCAACAAGCATTAACACTAGGTTTAGTTACATTTCTCTAAGCATTAGGCTTAGAAAGAGGAAGCCCACCTTCTCAGGAGGTCTGATCTCAGTTTGTAAGGTCCCACACTTCGAGATCATTCCCATGTTTCTCTAGATTGCTAAAGTTTTACAACAGTAGCAAGGGTGCAAATCTGGGTGATAACAGTTTTTGGCATGCCCGGTGGGACTAGTTCGATGAACTTCTTATCAAAGTATTAAGAGATTTGGTGTTTCTCCTAGTATTACCAGCCTTTGGAGGCAATACAAACAACACCATGGCGACTCTACTGAACAAATCTACTGGTGAAATTAGCTCAAGCACCTAAAATTTCATCAAAGATCAAGATTTTGGTGGTTTTCCTGGTGTATTCAGCTTCTAGAAGCATCTCAATCACCTGGCGACTCCCTTTCTGGTATGTATCTAGTTTCTTTTGGGTTGCAGACCTTTTTGCTCTAATTCTAACATTTCTATGATTATCTAGCATTTAGATGCTATAAAATGTCAGAATTTTATTGGAATCATGGCTATTCCCCTACCCCTAATCCAAATACAGGCTATTGGCCCCCATATCAACAATACCAGGCCCCAAATGCCTCTAATTTTATGCCATACAGCCCTGCCGCTGCAGAATATCAGCACTCTCATGATTCTTACCTCCCTCCCACCCCTACTCAGTCTTCTTGGCAGCCTAATAACATTTATTATCAACCCCAAGAGGGGGTTTTTGAAGCCAAACAACATGACTATTCACACAGTCGGCCTAAAAAACACCCTTACCATAATGTTTTGGATCTGATCCAAAAGTTTGACTATTTTTGCAGGATTTGAGCCAAAAGCTTGAACTTATGAAGATCAGTGATATTAGTAAGGAGTTCTCATACATGTCCTGGATGTTGGTTGAAATTGAGAAGCAAAAAGAGATTACCTGGCAGCAACGAGAGTTGGTTGAGTAATCCATTATTTATAATCAGGAGAAGGTGACAAAAAGAATACAGTTTGATAGAAATCTTGAAGGAGCGGTAGCTGCTAAAAAGGAGAAAATGAAGCTTTTGTCTGCTCAGGCGCAAAGTAGTCGAGCTTGCTCAGATTATCAATGCCAAAAAGGGTGTGAAACCCAAGCAGTCCCCTCCTTTCCCAGTTTCAAACATCCTCTCCTATTCACACCTATTCAGCCTGATGTGGAAGAAGCCCTAAAATTTAAGATTCCAAGCTTCAGGCAGGATAATCCATCTGTGCCTCCAAAATCACTTCCCAGTTTTAAAATCCCAAGTTTTAGAGACCCTTAGCCTTCACAAGAGCCTATTCTGGCACAAATTCAACCCCCTATCTTCTATTTGCAGCCCTTTCAAATACCCTTATCGGATGGACCTAACATGGATAGTTATGATGAAATTGCTAGGTTGAAGGAGCATGTGTTTACAATCTCAAAATTCAAGCAGCCCCTTTCTTCTACACATGTTCGGCCTATAGAAGAGCAACCTAGACTCCACAAGTTTCTAGGCTTCAAAGCCTATATCCCTCCAAAAGTCCATGTTCCTGTGCAAACTCAAATTATCACTCCCCAGGAACAAATTTGTACAAAACCCTCTCCCCTCCAAGAAATTCAAAAAGATATTCAGGTCTCTTTCCTTGATGATATTTCAAGCCTCAAAGGTGGACTTGTTGTCTACCAAGATAATTGGAAAGATAAGCCAAAAGAGGAGGTGGAAGAAGATAAAACTAATGAGTAGCAGTTTGTTCCTACACTCACAGAGATAGAATTGTTTGAACCTATTGCACCTGTGAGTACTGTTAAGGTCACTCTAGAGGTGGATGATGCTACCCTACTTCATGAGCTACCTAATTATGTTGAAGATGAAGAGGATGGGCAGTTGGTTGTGGATATGCAGCAACAAGAGAACACTAAAAATGTTGGCAGTTTGTTGTAGGTCAAGGCTGAGCATGACAATGAGGTTCCAAACCATAAAGAAGGGCAAGCATGTTGCCCTATGCTAGATGATGCAAAAGCTGATGATGTTGTTATGCTTGAGGAGCTTCCATGCTTTATTGAAAATAATGAGGAGACTGAACATGGGCAAGAGCAAATTATAGATTTGCTCTTTATTATCCTGCAGGGATATCAGCTTCTGGGTGGGGAGGTCTTCTCTTTTGAGCATGTGCATGGCTCATTTTCTGAGCCTAAGTTAGAAAATCATGAGCATCTTGTTCATGAGGTGGAGACAACCATATCTCTAATTGAGATACAAGAGCTAGAGTTTTCAGACCGGCAAGAAGACAAAAAATTAGAAAAAAGATATGAGATCAACCATCATGATTTGCATGTCACTTCAAGGGGATGCCCAATCAGGCATCTAGCCCAGTAGGAGACACATCAAGAGGAGTCACCACTTGTCATACTTACCTCTAAGCATAGAGTTGACCATCAAAATGGATGGGATCAACCCATTTATTCACCACAAGTTAGCAACATCAGCAATCAGTCCAGGTGGATAGGTGAGTTTATCTCCATTTTGTGGGGGGTATTTTATCAATTTGTCATCTGTCTATTCCCCCCTCACCTCTTTTTAACTACTCTCTTATATGAGAAACATTGTAAATTGTTAAGGAAGGGCAGTTACTTTCAAGAACCAGTTAATGGCTTTGTTTAAAGTCACCTCTGCCTGGTTAGTTTAGGATTAGAGTAGGTTTTATTTTAGTTTTAGGTCTCCTTTCAATAAGTACCCTTGCACATTGTTGTATTCTCATTAGGAGATACATGCTTGCTTGTTGTTTTTCGTTTGATCTTGGTAGCTTGCTCAGTGTTCCAACTCCTTTGTTCTTATTGCAGTCTCTTTTGACTCCATTCCCAATGGATGTATAAGGCCACTGATCAATTTGTTTAGCAGACAAACACCCCTAAGAGGTCACCAAAGCTGTTGTCAGTTTTTGCCTAGCCCCAAAATTTTCGTGTTTCCCTCCTCCTATCAAAGAAATCCAATCAGAGAAAGCTTAAATAGAAGGAGAGAAAGATTAAATTCTTCAAAAAAGCCCATTCTGTGCCTTACAAAAATTCCAAAATCTCACCTAAAGGATCTTTGCCAAAAACCCAGAAAAACTCAGAAATCTTTTAGCTTCAAGTATTTTCCATCATAGGGTTTCTCAGTTTCATGCTTAGTATTTGTGTATGCATTTTTGAATGTATATTCACATATACATTCACCATTGTATGTTTGCATATACAAAGGCAAATACATGAGAGAGATGCTAAGATTAGATGCAAAGGGATATACATTCACCATTGTATGATTGCATATACAAAGGTGATATGCAAAGGGGGAGATACAAAAGGTGGGGTCTACTTTTTGTATGTATACATGATTGTATCTTTGCACATACATTTGCATATACAATGGCATATGCAATCCTAAGATACAAGGCCCGAACCTAAATTGAATATGCATTCTAGTTGATAAAGACACAAGTGATTGTATGCATCTTTTGTTTGAATGTTCGCATTGTATGTTGACATATACAAGGCACAGATACAAAGGTCACATACAAAGGGCAGGTACAAGTTCAGATGCATGTTTGTATGTTGAGGTGCTTGTATATGCCGATATGTGAAGAAGAAAGGATACAAAGGCCGGACCTATTCTAAAGTTTGAATATAGTTGATAATCTCCTGAGTTTCGCATTGTATGTATAGGCGATTGTATCTCATATACAATTGTGATATACAAGGGGTAAGATACAAGGGATTTTCGGCAAGACAATGTATATCGGCGGCTCATTTTAAGATCTTTCCGATGGTCGATAAAGCATGCAAATGTTCAAGCGATGGATCTCAGGACATCTCAGCGGCCAATCAGATAGTGCCATGTGTCAAAGCCAATCCAAAGGCTGATTCAAATGCAAGTGTAAAGGGAGATACAAAAGTAGGGGCCTGTTCTTGTATGTAGCCATTGTATTGTATATGCAAATGCATATACAAGTGAATATACAAAGGCAATTTCAAAGGCTGTTTAAAGTGCCGAAAACAAAAGCACATACAATGAACATTTCGGCGAGACTTAGTGCATTAACGACTCAGTTTAAATTCTCCCTGACAACCTGATATGTACAAAGCAGTTTGCATATGCAAAGGTAGATTCAAAGGGTCATTCAGATGGTGATTCAAGTCACATATGCAAAGCGATATATAGATGTAGTTGACCGTGACTTTGACCACCCGTATCTCCCTCATTCTGGGGAATTTCCACATGCTGCAAAAGGCAAAAGTGCTTATTTTTGTCTCCTCTTTTATCTGGTGAGTTTTTGAGGGGATTTTTCTCACTTTCAAAATTTGATGCAAATTTACATGTTTCGATCGACTGAACATTTCAGCGACCATTTTGACATATGCAAATGCAGATATTTGTTGCATTTATGGGTGCAGGTCGAAGATTCAGCAGCTCACATTGAAGATTCAAAATATCTTCCATATGCCCCTGTTCTAGATATTTTATGCCATGAATTCTTGCAGGTAGATGTCCTTTCTGGCAATGATATTTTCTGACAGAGCCCATAAGGCAAATTGATTGTAACCAACTCAGGTTAAATTGCAAAATGCTATATATGCATAAACATGAGATGTAACATGGAGGATGGTTTTATTTTGGAGCTATTATGCTGCCGTTTTTCTATAGTCAAACCTCTTAGTGTTTTGCTACTGAATATTATGTATTGTAATGGTTTTTGACCTTCATGATCAATATATGCATAATTTCTTGCCTCTCTTATGTCCCAATTTATGTGTTTTACTTGAAGTTATAATCTATTCTGTGAGTAAAAGAGCTCCTCTATAGGTTAGATCTTCATATTGAAGCCTCAATCTGCCCTATAAGTTTGTGTGAACTCCCTTCATGATTGAGATTATTGTTGTGTCTCTCTTCCAGAATCACCATCGCTTAATGAATCTATTGCATCACCCTTATTTTCAAGTTTTTCCAGTTTTATCTTTCATTTTCAAAGCATTCCTTCTAACCCTTTTCCCAACAAACATTAGCACTAGGTTCAGTTACATTTCTCTAAGCATTAGGCTTAGAAAGAGGAAGCCGGCCTTCTCCAGAGGTCTGATCTCAGTTCGCAAGGTCCCACACTTCGAGATCATTCCCATGTTTCTCTAGATTGCTAAAGTTTTACAACAGTAGCAAGGGTGCGAATCTGGGTGATAACAGTACCTATTGTTATTCTATGAAATTTCAAACTTCTTAAATCAATCTCCATTTTAGTTTTCCACTCATAATAGTTATATGGTGTGAATAGAGGAAGTTTGTTTGAATCCATGATGCAAGAGTACAAAAAATAACATAAGTACAACCCCCCAAGCAAAAAATGATTGTGGGACTTTGTTTTCAGTCTAATTACAATTGCCACAAGCCAAAACAACAAAGTGGTCTTTGATTTTGGTACAATGCAAAAGCTAAGATTAGGTTAGAACCGAAAGTATAATTTTTGAGCAAAACTGGATCAAACTGATAGTAGATCTGAAAATTACTTCAAAAATCATGCACTTTCAAAAATAAATTCACCAAAAAATGTTACCATATGAGCTCGAACAAAGCCTTTGAAGTTCTGAAAATGGAAACTGTTGAGGTACATGTGATTTAGAAACTACAAGTTCTAGAAAAATCAAGAACTAAAACCAAAATCTAATTCCAACACTACGAACCCTGCGAAATTCTAGCCCAAATAAAAAAAATTGCACAAAAAATAGAGTAAAATTGAGCAAGCTATGGGCCTTCAAAGCCAGACTGTTAAAACGAAAAACTCAATGGAGAGGGGTTTGGCCAAGAGGGGCAAAAGTGCTAACATCAGTAGTCAAATTGTTGACATCAGCGATATTAGTGATTGAATCTTAAAGATTCCCCCAGAATATTCCTGTATGGATGCCTACAAATGACGTCAGCTAGCCGAAAAGTGACGTCAGTACAAAGATGTGTTTGGATGATGTCGACTGCTTGTTTGATGACATCACCAAATATAATATGCTTGGTGTTGACATAATATGCTCTTGATCTGCTGATAAGTGATGTCACCTTGCCGAAATGTGACGTCAAGATGATGTTAGCACTGCCAAAAAATGATTCCCCCATAATATTCTTAGATTCTTGCCAAGATTCCCAAACTTCCTATACTTTTCAAAAAATCACTCATTTAAGTAAGAAACTATTGTTTGGGAACGTGAAACTACCTTTTATATGGCAAAAACTACCTTCGGAGTGGTTTTACGGTGGATTTTTGTACCGTTGGGTGGTTTTTGTATTTGCTAGCCGGTTTAACCTATGGGGCATGAGTTTTGTAGCACCTGTAGGTGGGTTTGAAGACAACCAAAGTTTGATGACCACCGCCCATGTGGTTTTACTAACCATCAAGCAATTTGAAAGTTGTTGGTGAGCGCTTTATGCTACCGACTGTAGCGCCTATTGATGATTTGATTCCACTGTGGATGGTGCTGGCCCCACTGGGTAGTTTGAATGCTGTTGGTGATGTGTTTAATTACCATCAGCAATTTTGATGCGCTGGTAAAATAGCTAGCCGGGGAAGAGTAGGGTCCCGCTGCCCACGTAGGTACCACCTATAGAATCAAATAATTTCGCAGAAATATTTTTATAACCTGCAAAATAAAAATTTAAACTAGTGCATAAATATTTTACCCATAGGATATTCACCTCCAACCGGATCCCACTGACGCCTGCACAGTACAACAGATTCCACCCTGACACCTGCAGAATATTCCACAAAGATTCTCTACAAGATTCTGTATGGCCAAGGGGTAATTTTTTTTGCCTTTCACTGCAACTTTATCCAATTTTGATGAATTGATAGTTGATCTTAGGGTTTTGGGCCTCCTGAACGCAATGGTGGGGTCTAATTTTTCCCAAACCGCTCCAAAAGATTAGGTACATGTTGGATTTAACATGCACCTCCCAACTTCAAACCCTCATAGATTTAGCCTCCAATCTCTGATCTGGACAAAATAAAAGGTGATCTTGACTATCTCTGACCTCCTAATCACAATGGTGTGATTAGATTTGCAACAACATGCTCCAAAATAAACTTGTAATACAAGGTGACAAAGAGGAAAACCCTCTAGATATGATATTCTATCAAGTGTTTTTGATTCTCTAGGTCATCATTCGATGCAAGAGAAGAGCATACTCAACTATCAAGATCCACCAAGATTTACACTCAAGATCTCTCAAAAAATGACTAACAAAAAGTGATTCTTCCTAGAGCTTTGATACCATGTTAGAGTTCACTATGATTGGAGCCACCTAGGATCTAGGACTTCATGAAAGCACAAGAGAGATCAAATGAAAGAATAATTATATTCTATCAATGAATGCAAAAGATTGTTATTAGATTGTTACAATGTACATGATATACCTTGCTTATAAAGACAATGATGAGAGACAAGATGTTGTAGTCATGTGACAAGTGTCTTAATCCTATGACATGTGACAACTATATGTTAAGATGATAACTCTGAACAATTAACAACAACTATCAACAACTAGACACAACTAGAAACATCTAGTAGACTCACTAAGTCAACTTAACATGTAAATTATGTGTGATGTGTGAATATTATTTAACTAATAAATAGTTAAATAATATGAATTATCTACACAAGGGTAAACTGGATAGGTAATAACCCTATTCACACCAACACAATTGTGTAGGGAATAAACCATAGCTTACAAATTTACTTAAAGATATAAGTTAGTAACTTTAAATTTACATATATAAATGAGTTCTCAAATAGATTCATTGAGACAAAAATTAGAGATGTGTTGAAATGAAATTAAGAGATTATGCTTTACTTTGAAGCCATTATGATGTGAATTTTGACTAATGTAATGTTGTGATAGAGACCAGGTATAATCTAAGAATTGATATTGGATACTAGATTAGAGAGCTTAGATGAATTAGACATGGGAATTTAAGAGTTTAGGATGCAATTGTTTCATGAACCAATCTAGTTAGCATTATTTTATTCTTTGCAAAAGATGCTCACCTAATATATATCTCAATAAGAGGAATAGTGTGGTGCTCAGGAGAACTGTTGGGGGCCCACTATGCAAGTGTTGAAGTGTGCAACTTCCTCGACCCTGAGTTAGGACCCTAGTATTGAGTTACCAATAATAAAAAGCAATAGATGTTGGCAATGGATGGTGATGTGAGGGGTGACAATGAATGCCATTGAGATAAACATTGAATGTTGTTGAAGCCCAATACAAGAAACAAGTGACTATGTTTGATAGATGTATTTTTAGTGTGCTTAGACAATAAACATCAATTATTGACCTTTAATTGTTAATTGTTGCTTATGCCTAATGCTAGCAAATGAAAATTGATAATCGATCCCTACAAAATGAGAAATGCATTTTGTTCTTTTGATACTTTTGTAAACGTACCATCCTTTTATTATTAAAGTGTCATAAGATGATGCCAAGCTATATACACAACCCTAAACACACAATTTATACTTGATGCAGGAGCATCCAGTGGTGTAAGGACAATCTTGCATCACCCAAAAAAATATGTATTTCAAAAATGTTAATGTTCTTTTCATTTATTTTTAAAATTTATGGTTCTAGTTCCATTATCGCTTGAATAATGATGTAGAACTTTCAGTTTTTCTAAATTGCTAAAAATAGCAACCGACTATTTTAAGAAAGTTTGCATTTGGGCATGGAACGAAGTGAAATTTTACAGGAAGTTTCATAATTGAAAAATAAAACCTTTGGCAAAGGAATCACGCAAATATCATTTGTGAGATGAAAGATATTAAAGTTTTTCGTTTCCTGAAAAATGCTTAAAAATTATTCAAACTCAGGTTTGAGGCACTAAACGGCCCCATACGGGCCTGAAAATGGCCGGAACTGGCAGAGTAGGTTCTTAGCATGTAGAGAACTTGGTGATTTTTCTGACACATAAAATAGTTTGTCAATCGGACACCCGAATCAAAAGTTATGGCTCTCAGAAGTTGACCTATTTTTGGAGGGAGATGCAAATTTTGAAATTAGGTTGTTGGCCGCCAAAAAAAGGCTATTAATAACCATTTTTTGGGAACCTTGGGCGGTAGTAGAGTTAAGGGGGAAAGTGTAGAGTCAAGAATAGGGAGGAAAATAGAAATCCTAGCTAATTTGGGGTTACAGAAGGCAGAAGATTCCAGAGCCTAGTGATGTATAACTATAGTGTGTTGCAACATGTGGAGGATTGATTCCTCTTATTGTAATTGAGCTTCTGTAATGTAATGAGTTGCCCAGATCAATAAAGAAATATTCTATTTTCTATGTTCCATTTCTATTATTATGTGTTTTATGATTTACCCCCTTCATCAAGTGGTATCAGAGCAAGGGTTCCTGAGTGTGTAGACAGATCGCCGACTGTGAGGCAGTTTGCACCAGGACCTGAGGTTGTGGATTTGCTGCGGAGACCAAGATGCCTCCACAAAGAAATCATGTTGGGAGGAATGGTTTGAAGGAAGAGGGTTTTAGAGCCCTGCAAAGGTAGATTGATGCATTGCAAGAGGAGCTACGAAGAGGGTTTGATCTGAGAAGAACAGAAGAAAGTGAGGATGAAGCTAAAGAAGAGCTATCCGAGGAAGAACAAGAAGCTGCAAGAGATCCTGCAGAAGTTAGGTTGTTGAGGGCCATTTCTAAGATTGGAAAGAGGCCCAAGATCGAAGTTTCTACATATTCTGGAGATTTGAATCTGGAACAGCTTATTGATTGGATCAATGACATGGAGGAGTATTTCGAGTATGAAGATGTGGAGGACCTAGATCAGGTCAAGTTTACAAAAACAAAGTTGAAGGGCCATGCCAATATTTGGTGGAAGGAGGTCCAGTTAGAGAGGAATAGAAGAGGAAAATGAAAGATCACTAGATAGGATCAGATGGTGGAGAAACTGAAGAAGCAGTTCATTCTTGTGGACAATGAGATGGAGTTGCTGAAGAAGCTGCAAGGATTGAAGCACGGTAAGAAGTTTGTTAAGGAGTATATATAAGAGTTTTATAATATTACTATTAGAACCGGTCATGCAGAGGCCAACAAGGAGAAGGTAGCCTGTTACATTAATGGGTTGAGGCCAAGTATTCAAGAGGAGCTAAGCCTGGTCAAAATGACCACCATAGAAGATGAGTACCAGTTTTCCCTGAATGTGGAAGAGAAGCTGAATAAAAGATTCGATAGAAAGCAAAGGGGAATAGGTCAAGGTGGAATGAGTGGTGGAAGACCCTATGGAGGCCATAATGAAGATCAAAAGAAAAATGAAGAGGCTGACACCAGTCAAAATTAGAGAGGGGATAATGCCTACCGCTCTCGTGACCAGAACAATGGTGAGAAAAGAGAAAGAGGAAGAGGTAGACCTAGGCAAGGACCTGGAAGAGGAGGTTTAAGAGGAACCTGTTTCCAATGTGGAGAAGAAGGGCATTGAGCACACGAGTGTCTGCAACATCAAGGAAGGATGAATAGAAGACCTGAAGGTAATGAACGAGTTGCACATGTAGATGAAGATGCACATTCTAAGCATTCTAAAGATGCTGAAAGGGGAGAAACCCTAGTTGTTAGAAGAACCTTGTTGAATGAGGAGAAAGAACCAAATAAGAGTAAGATTTTATTCTGCACAAGGTGCAAATGTGAAGGTAAGTGTTGTGATATTATTATTGATAGTGGAAGCATTGATAATCTTGTTTCAAAAGAGATGGTTGACAAGTTGAAGTTGACAAGAAGAAAGCGTTTGCATCCATATTGGATTGCATGGTCGTAGAAAGACTATAGAGCTTTGGTCAATGAGCAGTGTTTAGTGAAGTTCAAGATTGGGGACTATCATGATGAGGTGCTATGTGACATCATGCCAATAGGTGCATGGTATATACTATTAGGGAGGCCGTGGCAATATGATAGAAGCATTGTCCATGATGGCTGTGCTAACACATATTCCCTAACAAAGGATGGAGTTCATCATAAGTTGAAGCCCTTGAAGGAGGTGGAAGAAAAGGTATGTAGTACTGCCAGAATTTGCTTGGTAGATGGTAGGAAATTTTTGGAAGGTATGAAGCATAAGCGTCATTGCTATGCATTGATTCTTAAGATCAGTCAAGAGAAATGTGAAGATGTACTAACAGAAGTTTTAGATATGTTGGAAGAATTTTAGGACATTATCTCTAATAATATACTAGAAGGTTTACCACCTGTGAAGAAAATAAGTCATCAAATGGATTTGATACCAGGAGCCAGTTTTCCAAATAAGGTAGCTCACAGAATGACTCCAATAGATAATGAAGAGTTGAACAGACAAGTTCATGAGTTGTTAAGGAAGGGATTGATAAGAGAGAGCCTGAGTCTATGTGCGGTACCTGTAGTACTAGCACCGAAGAAAGATGGAGAGTGGAGAATGTGTACAGATTCTCAGGCCATCAATAAGTTCATGATCAAGTACATGTTTCCATTGCCAAGAATGGATAACATAATGGACTGTTTGAGTGGAGCCAAGTACTTCATGAAGATTGACCTGAAGAGTGGGTATCATCAGATCTATATCAGAGAAGGAGACGAGCGGAAGACAGCCTTCAAAACCAAGGAAGGTTTGTATGAGTGGTTAGTCATGCCATTTGGGCTAACCAATGCACTAAGCACATTCATGCAGCTTATGAATGAGGTACTAACAGAATTTTTGGGAAGTTTTGTTTTTGTTTATTTAGATGACATTTTGATTTTCAGTAAGACTTGGGATGAGCATATGATGCATATCAGAAGAGTTTTGGAGAAGCTAAGGGAGGAGAAGTTATTGATCAATCTGAAGAAATGTAGCTTTGCAAAGAAGGAGTTGGTATACGTAGGATTTGTTGTCTCAAAGGAAGGTCTTAAGATGGACCCAGAGAAGGTGAGGGCTATCATTGAATGGCCTACACCAAGGAGTACCACAGAGGTACAATCTTTTCATGGTTTGGCAAATTTTTACAGAAAGTTTATCAGGAACTTTAGTAGCATTTGTGCAGCCCTAATAGAGAAAATGAGATGGGATAGAAAAGAGTTTAGATGGACTAAAGGAGCAGAAAAAAGCTTTGATACATTGAAGTAGAAAGTCACAGAGCAACCTATTTTGGTACTTCTAGATTTCAATAATGTGTTTTAGGTAGATTGTGATGCTAGTGGTAGTGCTATAGGAGCTATTTTGAGTCAAGAAGGTAAGCCCATTACCTATTTTAGTGAAAAGTTTAATGATACCTGTTGGTAATTTTTTTCGAATCAGTAGTGGGTTTGCCAGTTCCAATGCACAGGTAGATTCGGCCAAAGAATACGGGAGGTTGTGAGAGCTGCCTCCCCTTCACTTCTGGTTTTGTCGCACCAAGGGGGGATCCCTATAGCTAAAGATTTAACACTTTAACTCACCCAATGACATGAAGATTTAGCATGACAACAACAGACATAATACTCTCATGTGTGGACCAAGATGTGTATTATACATCACAAGGTTGGCAACATTCTTGGACATATGTGTCTGGTTAGGTATGAGAGTATGCAGGGGTCCTAATCCTACTCCTACAACTAATAGGTTGGAAATATGAAATGGTTTGAAATTGATGGTTTGGATGCAAGACAGGGGTTTTGGATCATAACTACTTCACAAGGGCAAACTGGTGCCTATCTCAGGGCAAGGAGTCACATAGACGTATACATGATAATGGCTTGCAACTGTCATTCAAGTTTCAAGGGGTTAGATTGATGCTTGCCTTACAAACATCACCTAAGAATGGGCATTTTAACTGTCCCTGCTTATGAATATCCCAACTGACATACAATCTTCTCCACACTTTAACCTAAAACAATTTAATCCACTCCTTGAATGGAAGTTATAGATTAAGCTCGTGGTACAGCAAGACTATACCCTAGAATCTGAGAAACCCTTAGCAACCAGATTCAAAAGAAGAAAATGCATACAACAAATGGAGACAGACAGATAAACACATGCGATAATGCATTTTTCATATAACATTAACATTGAAACTGAACATATGTGCAAGATACAACTCAGATGCAACACATAAACTCCACAGAGATAAAACAGACATGAAATGCTCTGTATTTTGTTATTCACACAAAAATGCCCCAAGTCTTCAACAACCGACTGAGTAACACAGTCTGCTTAATACAACAAGAAAGTGTACTCCGCATTAATTACATGGCACATCAAAAATCTGCCAGATATAATGCATGAGAAATGGCGCTCAAAATTGAATGCGGTAGAGGGACAAAGAGGAAGGAGTAGGTATGTTCAGGATTTGAGCCGCTGCTCCAAGATTTTCTTCATCAATTCGGGTGTTTGACCTGTCAACACGACCCATACTTCCCTGCACAATCTGCCATTAAAGCCTCAACTACCCGCAGCCTCTGAAGACGCAACAACAGCATGCTCATGGAGTTTTCCCGCTCAAAACAATGCCTACGAATGCAAAGAAAACCCATGTTGCAACTTTAAAACTTGGCCGTCGACCTGTCTCCCAATCGCTGAGATCTAACGGCTCAAAAACTGCAAAAAAGCTGAGGGCCAATGATTACGTGACATGTAGGCACTTCACATTCCTATCGCTGACCTTTAGCCTCCCCATTTTGCCTTTTTAGCCCTTGTATATGCATAAACGGATGCATATACAATCATCACTGTTCACCTGCCAAAAACCCTTTGTACATGCAAAATGCATATACATCTGTTTGATATACAAGGCAGACCCCAAACCTATTTAGAACAAATTGAAATTCAATTCAGGTCCGACTTGTATCTCCATCCTTTGTATATCCGCGATATACAACACATACATACATACAGGTCGCCGACTTCAAATCACTATGCATCAGAACGTATCCCCTTTTGAAGTCCACTTGTATCTCTTTTATTACACATCAGCTTGTATATCGGCATATACAAGCGCTTTATACAACCCATAGACCTGAAATATTTATTCACTGCATTTTATTCCTCCATCGCGTCTGGTTTGTATGTCCGTTTGCTTGCATCCATCGCCTCATACATACAAGGCAGATTTCAAACTTTTATCCGTCACATCTGACTTCTCCTTCGGTTCTGGAATGCATATTTCACTTGTATACTTTGAATGTACATTGGCATACATATAACTGCCTTTGCATACAACTGGTGGGCCTGACCATTTTCTCTCTCCTTTGCACTGTTCACTTTGCATGTCATGAGCCTTTGTATAATTTTCAATGTACATTCCCATGCACATACAAACAAGGAATCTTCACCAGAATATTCCTGCAATGTATCTAACCATTGTATGTGCGCCCGAATGTATATTGTATATACATTCCACCTTATATATCCACGGGCCCCACCACATGCACTTCTGCCTCGCCAATGTAGCAAATGTATATTTCACTTCCTTGTATATCTTGCTTTGTATATGCTCCTTTTAGAGCCCGATATACATTTAGAAATGCATCTAACTCAATTTTTCAAAGGGTGATAGAGTTTTCTGACCCGCCAATGCATATTTTGACTTGTATGTATATACAAACACCTTTGTATATATAAAGACACTTGCACCTTAACTGATTTTTTGCATTTCTTCAACTGCAGAGGCCAAAAGTGTTAGAGTTTTTTTTTTTTAGATTTTTAGAAAGGTGCCTGCATATCTAAATGCTTGAAACTTGAATACTTATGCAGGCACCACCAGTAGCTCGAGCCTGAAACCCTAAACATAAATGATTACCAACAATACCAAGAAAAAGTATTTTGTTTATGATCAGGAATTTTATGCTATAGTTTAGGCTTTGAAGAAATGGAGACATTATTTGTTGCCAAAGGAGTTTGGTTTATATATTGATCATCAGGCTTTGCAGTATCTTAATAGTCAAGGAAAGTTGAACTAAAGTCATTTAAAATGGGTTGAGTTTTTGCAGAGCTATACTTTTGTTTTGAAGCACAGGAGTGGGAAGTCCAACAAAGTTGCAGATGCCTTAAGCAAAAGGCAAAATTTGTTGACAGAAATGAAGATAGAGGTTGTTGGGTTTGATGAGCTCAAAAGTTTGTATCCTGAAGATCCAAATTTTGCGGAGGCCTAGAAAGCTTGTTTGGAACCTTTTACTTTGGATAGGATAAGATGGTTGGATTTCATAATCCAAGATGGCATGTTGTTTAGAGGAAGCTGGTTGTGCATTCCAAGGAGCTCTATGAGAGAACCTGATTAAGGAGAAGCATAGTGGAGGATTGGTTGGACACTTTCATTAAGATTAGACAATTGGTATTGTTAGGAAAAATTATTATTGGCCACAGTTGCAGCAGGGTAGGTGCAAAAAGATGGGGGGCCAAAAAGTGGCCAAATTGTTTTCAAAAAAATTTAATACATAACGCAAGTGTGTTATAATGCGCTTGGGTTATGGTTTGGTAATGACGAGCCTAAGGCTCGTCAAAACCAAACCATAATGCGCTTGCGTTATAATGTGAGCGCGTTATGACTTATTCTAAATAAAAAAAAGCTTATCATCTCATTTTATTTCTTTTTTCTCCTCTATACCCGCGGCTTGCAAACCCTAGGAAGCACGCTTGCATTTTAGAAAAGTCAATTCAACACCAAAATCTTATTGATTCGTCGCCAAAATGCCGCCACGACATTGAGCACGCCAAAGGAGTGAGTTTTATTTATTTTTTTGTTTGAATTTGTTTCTAAATAGGTAGGTTTGAGTTGATTTTTGATGTAAATTTCGTTAATTGTCAGGAAATGTTAATGCACCTCCTCCTCAAAATCCACAAAATCCTGAAGAGGAAATACCTGTAGAACAACAACCTCCTCCATCCATTCTTCGACATGCCCCTGAAACATAAGAAAATATAATGGGGCAAATTGAAAAGAACAAAAAAGAAATTGAAGATATAATTGCAAGGTTGAAAGATCTTTCCACTTCAACTTTGCATAGGTCCATGCTTGTTGAATCTCTTTAATCTATGTTATCAAATGTAGATTCAATTAGCAAGCAAATATCTAGTTGGATGGATAAGAGGAGAGAGTTTAGAGACTATTATGCAGACAAGCTGTCATACCAAGATGTGAAAAAATTACAAATTACAAAATTAGACTTGTATTCGATTTTCACAAACCTACAAACAAATCAACCTCCACCCATTACATGTAAGAGGTTCCCTATCCATTGGTGCAACAACCAAGCGATAAGGGACAATTTTGGGCAGAGGTGGTGGATGGTTTTTGACCATCCTCCATGCAATAATAATGAGGTCCCGCAATACTTTTTGAGGAAAATCTACTGTGAGTTTATCCTCAATAAAGTGCCAAACTATTTTGATATGCGGGACTTCCAGGGTAGAGGTGGGGGGTCAGCACAAGATAGACCAGGAGCACATGTTGACCCATAGCGGGTAGTGAAACGAGTAATCAGTAGACTAGCCCATGAGCATATTTCTATCCCTTCCATTGTGAAGGAGAGTGTTGAGGTCAATATACTTCAGTCCATTAGTGCCTTGACCTAGAGCATCATAGAGCATGCCAGTCCTGCAGCACAGAGTGGGTTGGGAGATAGTGTGAGGAGTAGGGTCCCACCCCATGCTTGTCAGACTTGCAAGTCAGCCTGTGGTTATGACCCCATGGATAGTCAGGACGCGTGTGCACAGGCTACATCTACAGCTAAGCAGATGGTGATGATAGATACCCTCCTAAGTGAGACTTTCAGCCTTGATACTCAGGTAAATATTAGCAAGTTTATTGAATTCAATTTATTAAATTTTATTTTTAAAATGCAAGATTAACTAATTTAGTTTGATGATTTTAATAAAATTTTAGGGTCATAGCGTTGATGCAGTTTTTAGTGGTTCTCCACCTGCATATTACACTAGATCATCTACTGTCGGGGTATGTAACTAGTAAACAATTATAAATATTACATGTGAATAGCGTCGTTATATGAATGGTATTCTAATATCTGATTTTGGATGTTGAATAGGTTAATATTGGAGATTTCATGGCAACACCTGCTAGTGGTGGTGGACTTCAAAGCTTCACAGAGGTAATAAAATAAATAGTTTAATGAATGAATTGTACTTACTAGATTTTTGTATGTGGCTTGTGTGTTTTATTGTGTGTACTTCCATGTTTAGATGAACGTGTGTATGTTAGGAGCCATGATTTTTATCACTATTATAGTTTTCGTAATTGAATAATATTGTTTTATTTCTAGATGATGTAGGCTGCGGAGACACCTCCCAATGTTCATAGGGCAATGGAGCATGGTGTGACCTCTACGATTCATAGCTCCATGGCATTGATAGGGGTATGCAGCAGATTAGTAAATTTCAATTTACATTCATTGTTATAGTTGTTTATTTTTGAAAAACCAAAAGATTATTGATTTGAAGTTTAATTTCTATCTGGATGGTTTCTATAGGACATGACATCACCACGACCTATTCCTACTACTGAGGCAACTGAGGAGACATATTATATGGTAGTGGTAAGTGATTATTTTGTTAAATGTTTCATTTTTTATAACATGTAATTTCTATATATTAATGTCTATACTTTTTATTGTAACAACTAAAGATGCAGGAAGAACTAAATAGGAGGAGCAGCCCTCGGGTTCGTAGTAGACCACCCACATACTCGTCTCCATCCCCTAGAAGATCAAAGGCTGCCCGTGATCTATTCTCTTCACTAGCCAGAGGGGAATGACTTTTTACTGTGTTCCTTTGTTGTATGCCTATATGGCATTTGTAGACATATATTTTGTATTGCATATAGTTGACATTGTATGCCTATATGGCATTCTTGTAAGCCTATATGGCTATTTTGTATATATGTTATACTTATATCGACATATATTGATGTATGCCTATATGGATATTTGGTTAATACAAATCTTTTTTATTGATGGTGTCCATACTTGCATTATAAATCCACGTTTAAATGGATATTTGTAGATGGCTACTTCAAATATTTAAAGTCCAATTGTATTACATAGGATGTTTGTTGATCCAATAAGCTAGCTATTGTTATTCAAGTATCACCTAAACCTCATTTTGGAACTAAAAGATAAAAGTTGTATTTAAAAAAAAAATGAATCATCATGTTGAATAGAAAATATTAATATTCTTTATGAGTTGCTCAATTGAAAATATTTAAATGAGTATGCTGATCCATAGTCTTTATGAGTTGATCAATTGAAAATATTTCTTAATTTCGTGTTATTATACCATATTGGGATGCAAAGAGTATGTTTGTTGTTTTGAATAAGATAGTCAAAATCATATGCTTATGAGCACCTGATGACCATTGTGGTTATTAAATGTAATTCCTCTTGCATATAAGGCGAGGTTATGAGATTACATTGAGTCTTACCTAATTTTAGTATGCAACATAACATTGGGGCTATAGGCTTCCATAAGTCATACCTCAAGGATTTTCAGTTTTAGGCGCAAATTTGCTTTAAGACCTTAGGCACATTTCTCTACTTGCACAACCTCAAAACTTCGCCTAGAACTCAAGGCGCCTTTCATCATACAGACAACCTCAAAATTGCGCCTTGATATTGAAAGGATGTTTCAAAGTATAAAGGAGGGTGCCTTAAGGGAGGCAATTCATCTTGATTATCAAAGTTGATCAAACACATCAAACTGAGCATCATACCTCTAGGCGCATTTTTGCCTCTCTCTAAACTATCCATTTTGGTGCCTTGATGTAAAGTGAAGTCTAAACTTAGTGAAGATTGCTCCTAGAAAGATATCACCTTGGATATGCGCCTAGAGTCATCCTAGATCATCCATTTGTGCCTAAGGGTCAATATAATATAATATAACTTAGGAAGACTTTGAAAATTGTCAAAAGAAGCCTAGGTGCCTTTTCTTGTCTCCACCATCCATTTTGGGCGCCTAGAGGAAAATGAACTTCAAATCACTTCCAACTATAGCGTCTAGTGTTAGAACCTTCAAAATGACTAAATAACCTCATTTTGGTGCCTTGAAGGAAGATGTTCTAAATCTTAAGATCTAGCGCCTAAGTGTAAAATGGTCTCCTCTAGGTTTGAACAAGTGATTGAAGCCATCAAATTGCCAAGAAATGAGCTAAGTATACTAAGGTGCCTTTTCTTGTCTAAACTATCCATTTTGGCACCTAGAAGGAAGGAGATTCAACATCATGAATCAAGGCGCCCTTTGCCATCAAAACAACCTCACATTGGCACCTTAGAGGAAATCAACTTACAACTTGCACTGTGGAGCAGGATGAAAGTTACACCCCTTTGCAACTTTACACTGCCTCCTTTTGATGATTTTTGGGGCAGCAAAAAACCTTTCACCATGGGCAAATGCCTCAGAGATATAAAAACTGAGAGAGGTTATTGTAAAGGCACTCTACGTGATCATGTTGCCTCAGACAAAATGTTTATAAGTGACAGTTTTTGAGTAACATCTCGTCAAAGATTTCTTCCTTTTTGCACTTTGGACTCTTCAGGGATATCGTCGGTACAATGTAGCTCAGATTGTTTCGACATGTTTCAGTGAAAAATAGGACCATGCCTAGTGTAAATGTACCCATCTGGACGCGTTGGAACAATCAGTTTGGTCGCATTAGGAGCAAAATGAAATTTACACCCCTTTGCAACTTTACACTGCCTCCTTCTGACAATTTTTGGGACAGCAGAAAACCTTTCACCACGGGCAAATGCCTCAGAGATATAAAAAACTGAGAGAGTTTATTGTAGAGGCACTCTACGTAATCATGTTACCTTAGACGGAATGTTTCTAAGTGACATGGTTTTCAAGTAACATTTCATCAAAGATTGCTTTCTTTTTACACTTTGGACTCTTCAGGAATATCGTCGGTCCAATGTAGCTCGGACTATTTCGACATGTTTACGTTAAAAAAATGACCATGCCTAGCGTAAATGTACCCATCTAGACATGTTGGAATAGTCATTTTGGTCACATCAGGAGCAGGATGAAAGTTACACCCCTTTGCAACTTTACACTGCCTCCTTCTGACAAATTTTTGGGTAGCAGAAAACCTTTCACCGCGGGCAAATGCCTTAGAGATATAAAAAACTGAGAGAGGTTATTGTAGTGGCAATCTACGTGATCATTTTTCCTCGTACGAAATATTTCTAATTAAGATGGTTTTTGAGTAACATCTCGTCAAAATAGTCATTTTGGTTGCATTAGGAGTAGGATGAAAGTTACACCCCTTTGCAACTTTACACTACCTCTTGACGATTTTTGGGGCAGCAGAAAACCTTTCACCACGGGCAAATGCCTCAGAGATATAAAAAACTGAGAGAGGTTATTGTAGAGGCACTCTACGTGATTGTGTTGTCTCAGATAGAATGTTTCTAAGTGACATAATTTTTGAGTAACATCTCATCAAAGATTGTTGCCTTTTTACACTTTGGACTCTTCAAAGATATCGTTGGTACAATGTAGCTCAGACTATTTCGACATGTTTGGGTGAAAAGTAGGACCATGCCTAGTATAAATGTACCCATCCAGACACATTGGAATAGTCAGTTTGGTCACATCAGGAGTAGGACAAAAGTTACACCCCTTTGCAACTTTACACTGCCTCCTTCTGACAATTTTTGGGGCAGCAGAAAACCTTTTACCACGGGCAAATGCCTTAGAGATATAAAAAACTGATAGAGGTTATTTTAGAGACACTCTACATGGTCATGTTGCCTTAAATAGAATGTTTGTAAGTGCCATGGTTTTCGAGTAACGTCTCGTCAAAGATTGCTACCTTTTTACACTTTAGACTCTTCAGGGATATCGTCGGTACAATGTAGCTCGGACTGTTTTGACATATTTGGGTGAAAAATAGAACCATGCCTAGCCTAAACGTACCCATTCAGATGCGTTGGAATTGTCAGTTTGCTCGCATCAGGAGTAGGACACCAAAAATACAAAAGTTGCTTTATGCAACTTGACAACATTGACATTTTTTTGCAACATGACTCAAAGACTCAAACTGACCCCAAATGACTCAAAGTGACTTAAAAATGAATGAAATGGTCTCAAAAGACCTTATTACATACAATTGACTCAATCAAAATAAATTTTTATTTTTTGACCCCTCCTGGAGGCATGACAACCTAGGTGCCCCTGCACCATTAGTGCAACTGAAGGACTATGGTGGTGGCATGAAACTAGAGTGAGTTGACATTCATTTACATCTAGTTTTGCATATTGAAACAATTCTAGAGTAGAGTAAGACTCATTTTCCTGAAAACAGTTTAAGAAACCCTTATCTAGGGTTTTGGTAAGAATCATGCATTTTTTGGCCATTCCACTGATTTGATTCACTTTTGATTAGTGGAATGGGTTGTAGTAGGTCTGTTCTAGTATGCTATGATAATTTTTTGGTAGGAAATTTGAGGAGAAGAAGTTTTCTTTGAGGAAACCTAACAAAACCATGTGGTAGGTGATGTTTAGAGACATAGAGAAGGAACCATAGAGGCATTTTTGAGAACAACAGATTGTAGGAGGACAAAACCCACAAAATTCATAGTTTTGGCATGAATACTATGTGCTCAAGTCATTGGTTGGGTTCTGTGTGTGAATTTAAGGGGGGTCTCTTTGTATTTTAGGCCTAATTGGGGCTCTAGGTTATTAAGAGGAGTATAGGTTAGGGTATATCATCCAAAATAGCTTATACCTAGTTTTGGATATGTGATAGAGAGTCCAAATGGGTATCTACTGATTGTCCAAGTTCTGTGTTTGAAGATCTGTATCAAAATTTATTAGCACTATTCTCTTTTTTTAGGGCTACAAGCCATTTCTTGGGTTTGTGAAGGAAGTGTTAATCCTGAATTTGGTCTACCTTTGGCAATGATTGGAATGGGTCCCATAGCATCTGAAATCACCTTTTCCATGAAGAATTCAGAGTCTCTAACTATTGTTCCCACTTTTGTATAATGATCATGAAATTTGGGCTTTAGAGCATAATTAAACCTTGTCTAGTTTGCCATCCTTCAACTATCCCATTACCTCTACATCACAATTAGAGACAACTATTATCTAGTTAGAAACCAAGACACCTAGAGACACCTATATTTTATACATTACCTAGATTTTATACATTATTCTCAGGATCAACTTCATCCATCACTTAGGTTTAATCCCATGAAGCATAACATGATGATGTAAAAATGTGTATATGTGTAAAAGTGTAGCAGGAAATAAAAAAAGACAAATCTTACAAATTAATGTGCATACTTACAACTCAATGTAACATGACTTTACAAAATCAATGTGAATACTTACAAATTAATCCAATGAACCATCCGAGTCTGCTCTTCTCTTTATTGTGTCAAGTATTACTTCATGGTCAAACTCACGCACCTTCCACAAGATTTTGTTCAAAGGTCTACCCCGATACTGTATCAAATGAACATTGGATGCCACGACAAGGTTCGAGTAATGAAGAATCTTCTAATGTGTGTCAAAGTCTTGAAACAACCAAACATTAACACTCTTATGTGGGTACCTTCTAAGCCATGTTCCAGTAATAACCACTGAGCTTGTAGGGTATTCGATGTTTTCTCCATCTATAACTGGGGCCTCTAATTTCTTTTTGGCCTCAACACAATGACATAGGTAATAATATGTTCCCTCTTCATTATCTTCATCTACAATAACTGCATATACATGCCCTACATTGATATGTGTAGCAAATTAGATGAAATTAGTTAACATTACAAAAACACTACAAAGTAAGATGACATTAGGAATTTCAAAAACTATGTAAATAGATATATTACCCGTTGAACTAGATCTGATATGTGGTCAAAGTCAATTGATGATTCCATCTATGTTAGTTCCAGTGTCGTCGAGGGTTGATACGTGTCAAGTGGGCTAAGATAACTACCATTCGTCAACCCACTCCTTCAACTTGCACTCATCACAGGCTTGAATTGTACAGGAAGAACAAAAGCATGACATCTTTCGCATATGGGTACTCCATGAACCTGATTTTGAGCTTTTGAAAGAGTGCATCTCATTTGATCATGTCAGTGTACAACAGTCCTCATATGGTGCAATGTTAGTATCATCTATCAACCAAAAAAATCTACAAACTGAAGACTTACCTTCATTACCTAGACCCATGGAAGCATTACACCACTCGACAATTGATTTTGCATCTGTCAACTTTGCATTATCTTTATACTTTACCTCTTTTCATGCTATGACTCTTTTGATACATGCTCCTGCACCATCATGCTCCTCCTTTCCATGCCCGGCCTCACAAAAGTTCCACATATGCTGAATACCTATAAGATTATGCCTCCTACTCAGCCAATAGAAATTTTGTGAGTTCTTGAATTGTGATGCACAGTTATCGGACCATATGATATGCTAACTTCTAGCCAAATCATTGTAGAACACCTAAAAGCAACCTTGCACGAACTCCATAGAATGTGTGCGATCATCACTAGTATAGAAATTATACTCCCTTATGATCTTTTTGTCATCCTTTGTACTATCATTCGCATGGATGAATGCAATGTGCGCAAATATAGAAACCTGTGTGGAGTTGTAATATTGTGATTGCACCTCACGTTGTGGCTGTAGACTGTAGTTCTCTGCAAAGTCGACGACTAAAACAATGCTACCAACTGGAAATGTGTTCTTGCATAACTTAAATTGCAAGTCTACCCATCGAGCTCTATGGGCATGTCTTGCATACTCATACACTATGCTATCACGAAATATAGGCATAAACTGATACACTGGAATCTTTTCAATAACCAATTCACACCTCTTTGCTTCTTTAAACCATCTTTTGTATTGTATGCCACTATTTTATACTTGCCAAACTCTACTAGTTCGTTTCCAACCGCATGTGTTCTTTCCATATGTTCACATATTGGCAAATGCAAGCCACCACAACGATGACATGTGCCATCCAAGCATAATTTCTTGTAGAATATTTGACCTTCCTCCCTTTCACATAAAATTCTTGATATGAAGTCTCTTGAAGATGTTGGTGGGGCACATATGACACAACCCTGCAAAACATTGTTAGTATGCATATCTAAACATATAGACCTATAAACATCAAAATGGTTAGAAAATTCAATATGTAATCTACAACAAGTAGTGCATGTGTGATTTATCTTGACATAGAAAGGTTTTAGAATTTCAAAATATCTTTGACAAATTTTAATTTGAGGATACTTCTCTAGAAATTTACCATAAAACTATGTTTGAGTCTCATCCAAAAAATGCTTTGGATGTGGCTCATGGTTCTGACTACCGATTCTTCTTCTTACCACATCCCTTTGATTCAGAGATACTCTTGTGTAATTCTTCCAAAAGTCTTCAATTAGTGATCTCAATGCTTCAACAATTGGTTTATCTTTTCATGGTAGTCTCCCAGAGAATGCCCATAATTCATTGGCATTAGTGTCCTCAATTCTTTGGCGTCTTCCAATGGCCCTTGATAAATTTTTCCTATTAATTCTCAATTCTTGACTTGTCTTTCTAATGAGACGAGATTTCCTCATTTGACTACTTACTATAGTCGATGTAATCACACGCTGTGTTGCATTAAAATCTTTTGTGCATGAGGTGTTACCCACACTTTCATACGCACTCATTAGCTTCTTGACAATAGATTTTTCACTTGAAGCCTCTGATGTTCTCAACCCAAGAATCTTCATGATGGACCTATACTTTATACTTCGCATCATTTCAAGGAATAGTTGACATCTTGCAGTCTCATTTAACTTTTCAAAGAACAATCTCCAAATATTATGAGCATATCTTCTATAAGTGCGTTTTAGAATCTTACCTTCCATTGGCTACAAAATATTCTCATCAATATCAATCAAATACTTTGGTTTTCTATGCAAAATTCTAGGTGGTGTTAAGTTAGATAAATTCATCTCAACATTAGGAATTTCATCAATATTTAAATGAGATGGGCTATATGGCATACCTTCGATCGAAGATGGAATAGATGATGTACCTTGAGGTTGAGGTGGGAACAATGGCATACCTCCTTCATCACATGTGAGTGATGATGTACTCTCAACTTGAGATGTTGTAGATGGTGTCCCTACATGTTGACTTGCAGTAGAGGATGTGTCTCCAACTATGGTATTCAAATCTCTCGTAGCACAAAGTTTTTGCATTCATCCTCTTTGTGTTGCCAATACCATATCTCTTTGTGATGGTTGTGGTTCCTCTTCAATTGGTATGTCTTCATTTATCATGTCCAATTTCCTCTTCTCATGAAGTTCCCTCATAGCCACTACTTTCTTTGAATTCTTAGCTTCTATCTCTTCCTGTGTTGGTTTAATTCTTGATCGTTTCCTTGGCATGATGAAGAATTTGTCTGTAGCATGATAAAGAGACCTATATTAGTTCCTAAGAAATGAATCCATACAAATAACTAAAATATATGTCATTCAACCCTTCATAGTAAATGTACATACAATCATCATGTAAAAGAGTAAATGTCACTCAACCAAAATAGGTACAAAGCATACAAAGAAAATTATTGCAACCATGAAAAGAGTACACGGGACTTCATGTTTGAAAAGGTTGAGGCATACCCAATTTGACATGTTTGTTGTTACTAGGGCTACTAGGATTTGGAATTGAGAAGGTGTTTTGTTGGTACTAGGGATACTAGGATCTGAGTGGCTTGTGAAGGAATAGACAACAATTGTTGTGTCATGTGCATGTACAAATCATCATGAATAGGTGCATAAGGAATGTTTTAGCCCAAGATACGTGCATACAAATCATCATGTCATGTTCATACTTGTATGATCTTGGCACCTATTCATTTGTATTTTAACTTGTTAATATGACAAGATAATAGTGGGATTGTATTTTTATTATGTTGTAAGGATTTATTCTTGTATAGTTTGACATCATGGTATGTTAGGGTCTGTTTATTAGACATAATTATTAAAGAGCCCAAGTGTAGAAAATATACATGGCATCATGTGAGATTGTAGGCTTCTTTCTTTATTGGAAATGTGTCTATTTTAGACATGTATGATAAATCATGATAAAGTAATTCAAATAGAATTAAGGAAAATGTAAAGAACATGCATGTAAAGACTTGACATACCTAAAAAATAAAGATTCGAATCGAGAGAGTACCCAATTATGTAGTATTTTTTTCTTCTTGCATCAAACTCCTCAACAATTTGAGTTTTTCACCACTTGCTTCCTTTTCAATGTTAAATTTTATAACATTCAAATATAATTACTAACAACAATACTATTAACCAATCTATAATGTTAAATTCCTAAAATTGAATCACAATTAACATTGCAACACTACAAAAATTGAAACTTGAATAGATATATATCAAACTTGGTGTGAAAACTATGTTATTTCCTCCTTCTCAAGTTGGCAAAGTAGAAAAGGTAGTGGAAAGATCATGCAAACATGGTAGAATGTGTAAAATGTGCATGTGAACTTCCCAATAGCATGAAAGCACTTCTTTTTTGTTGGAGCACGCGCATAATCAGCATGAAAATAGAGCATGTGGGCCTAGAACATGGAAGTCAACACTTTTTTACCATTTCTATAGCAAGACAAAATGCGAGCGTGTTATAACGTGCTCACATTTTGTCCTGTTATAGATTGATCCATAAATATTTGTGCCTATCTCACCTTTGATAGCACCTTTACAATATCTCACCTCTAGTTCCATTAGCTCATGTTCTATATCTCACTTATCTCTCCCCCTCACCTCTCTACCTCTCCCCTCTCTATGTCTCTTAGTCACTCCTTGTCTACCTCAACCCTAAACCTTATCCCTAAACCCTAATCCCTCAATCCTCAACTCTAATTCCTCATCCCTAAACCCTAAACACTATCCCTATTCCTAAACCCTCAATGGGCTCAATACTATACCTTAAACCCTAATCCCTTATCCCTAAACCCTCCAACCCTATCCCTAATCCTTATACCCTCGACACTCTACTTTAACCGTAATCCCTCAACCCTCGAACCTTAATGTACTCAACCCTCAATGTCAAACCCTAATCCCTCAACCCTTAATTCTGATCCCTCGACCCTCAACCCTATCCCTAAACCCTAAACCCTAAATCCTTGACCCTCAACCCTCAACGTCAAATCCTAATCCCTCAACCCTTAACTCTAATCCCTCAACCCTAAACCCTAAACACTATCCCTATTCCTAAACCCTCAACGGACTTGATACTATACCTTAAACCCTAATCCTTATACCCTTGACACTCTACTTTAACCCTAATCCCTCAACCCTCAACCCTATCCCTAAACCCTCGACCCTCGAACCTCAACCCTTAACCCTCAATGTTAAACCCTAATCCCTCAACCCTATCCCTAAACTGTAAACCCTCAACACTCAACCCTTAACATCAAATCCTAATCCCTCAACCCTTCACTCTAATCTCTCAACCCTAAACCCTATCCCTAAACCCTCAACACTATACCTTAAACCCTAATCCCACAACCTTTAACACTAAACCTTATCCCTAAACCCTAATCCCTTAACCCTCAACCCTCAACCCTAATCCGTCATCCCTCAACTCTAATCTGTTATCCCTAAACCCTAAATGCTATCCCTATTCCTAAAGCCTCAACGAGCTCGATACTATACCTTAAACCCTAATCCCTTATCCCTAAACCCTCCAACCCTATCCCTAATCCTTATACCCTTAACTCTGATCCCTCGACCCTTAACCCTTAAAACTTGAACCCTAAAACCTATCCCTACATGCTCGACACTCGACACTATATATTAAACCCTCATCCCTTAACGCTCATCCCTAAATCCTCAACCCTAAATCCTTAAACCTTAAACCCTAAAACCTATCCCTAATCCCTCTACCCTCGACACTCTTCTTTAACCCTAATCCCTTGACCATCAACCCTATCCTTCAACCCTCAACTCTCAACCCTCAACTCTCAACATTAAACCCTAATTCATCAACCCTAAACCCTAATCTCTCAAACCTAAACCCTATCCCAAAACCATCAACCCTCAACACTATACCTTAAACCCTAATCCCTATCCCTTAACCCTTAACTCTTAAAACTTAAACCCTATCCCTGCACCCTCAACACTTGATACTATATCTTAAGCCTTAAACCCTCATCCCTAAAGCCTCAACCCTCAATCCTTAAACCTTAAACCCTAAACCCTATCCCTAATCCCTCTACCCTTAACTCTCTAACCCTAACCTTGACATTAAATGCTAATCTGTCAGCCCTAAACCCTCAACACTATACCTTAAACCATAATCCATCAACCCTAATACCTAATCCCTCAACCCTCAACCCTAAACACTATCAATAAACCCTCAACCCTCGACACTATACCTTAAGCCCTAATCCCTCAACCCTCAACCCTCATCCCTCATCCCTAAACCCTAAACACTATCCCTATTCCTATACCCTCAACCCTCGACACTATACCATAAACCCTAATCCCTTATCCCTAAACCCTAAACCCTATCCCTAATCCTTATACCCTCGACATCAAACCCTAATCCCTTAACCCTTAACTCTGATCCCTCGACCCTTAACCCTTAAAACTTGAACCCTAAAACCTATCCCTACACGCTCGACACTCGACACTATATCTTAAACCCTAATCCCTTAACCCTCATCCTTAAAGCCTCAACCCTAAATCCTTAAACCTTCAACCCTAAACCCTATCCCTAATCCCTCTACCCTCGACACTCTTCTTTAACCCTAATCCCTTGACCATCAACCCTATCCCTCAACCCTCAACCCTCAACACTCAACTCTAAAAATTAAACCCTAATTCATCAACCCTAAACCATTATCTCTCAAACCTAAACCCTATCCCTAAACCATCAACCCTCAACACTATACCTTAACCCTAATCCCTATCCCTCAACCCTTAACCCTTAAAACTTAAACCCTATCCTTGCACCCTCAACCCTTGACACTATATCTTAAGCCTTAAACCCTCATCCATAAAGCCTCAACCCTTAATCATTAAACCTTCAACCCTAAACCCTATCCCTAATCCCTCTACCCTCAACACTCTAACCCTAACCTCGACATTAAATGCTAATTTGTCAACCCTAAACCCTATCCCTAAACCCTCAACCCTCAACACTATACCTTAAACCCTAATCTATCAACCCTAAAACCTAATCCCTCAACCCTCAACCCTCAACCCTAAACACTATCAATAAACCCTCAACCCTCGACACTATACCTTAAACCCTAATCCCTCAACCCTCAACCCTAATCCCTCATCCCTAAACCCTAAACACTATCCCTATTCCTAAACCCTCAACCCTCGACACTATACCTTAAATCCCAATCCCTTATCCCTATCTCTAATCCTTATACCCTCGATGTCAAACCCTAATCCTTCAACCCTTAACTTTGATCCCTCGACCCTTAACCCTTAAAACTTGAACCCTAAAACCTATCCCTACACACTTGACACTTGACACTTGACACTATATCTTAAACCTTATTCCCTTAACCCTCATCCCTAAAGCCTCAACCCTAAATCCTTAAACATTCAATCCTAAACTCTATCCCTAATCCCTCTACCCTCGACACTCTTCTTTAACCCTAATCCCTTGACCATCAACCCTATCCCTAAACCCTCAACCCTCAACCCTCAACCCTCAACTCTCAACATTAAACCCTAATTCATCAACTCTAAACCCTAATCCTGCAAAACTAAACCCTATCCCTAAACCATCAACCCTCAACACTATACCTTAAACCCTAATCCCTATCTCTCAAGCCTTAACCCTTAAAACTTAAACCCTATCCCTGCACCCTCAACACTTGACACTATATCTTAAGCCTTAAACCCTCAACCCTCAATCCTTAAACATTCAACCCTAAACCCTATCCCTAATCCCTCTACCCTCGACACTCTAACCCTAACCTCGATATTAAACGCTAATCCATCAACCCTAAACCCTATCCCTAAGCCCTCAACCCTCAACACTATACCTTAAACCCTAATTGATCAACCCTAAAACCTAATCCCTCAACCCTCAACCCTAAACACTATCAATAAACCCTCAACCCTAAACACTATCAATAAACCCTCAACCCTTGACACTATACCTTAAACCCTAATCCCTCAAACCTTAGCCCTAATCCCTCAACCCTCAACCCTAATCCCTCATCCCTAAACCCTAAATGCTATCCCTATTCCTAAACACTCAACCCTCAACACTATACCTTAAACCCTAATCCTTTATCCCTAAACCCTAAACCCTATCCCTCAACCCTTAACCCTTAAAAATTAAACCCTAAAACCTATCCATAAACCCTCGACACTCAACACTATATTTTAAACCCCAATCCCTTAACCCTCAGCCCTAAAGCCTCAACCCTCAATCGTTAAACCTTCAACCCTAAATCCTATCCCTAATCCCTCTACCCTTAACACTCTACTTTAACCCTAATCCTATGACCATCAACCCTATCCCTAAACCCTCAACCCTCAACTCTCAACATTAAACCCTAATCTATCAACCCTAAACCCTAATCCCTCAACCCTAAACCCTATCCCTAAACCCTCGACCCTCAACACTATACCTTAAACCATAATCCCTCAACCCTAAACACTAAACACTATCCCTAAACCCAACAAAACTACTTTGCCTTATGTTAGGTTGTTAAACCCATCATTTTTGACACTCTTTTCTTAAAGATATCTGCGTTGCAAGAATATATTAGAAAAATGGCTATGAACTTTTTTAACGTTAGCAATGTTATATGGCATGTTTTTCTAGCCCATCTGGGGTTCATTATGCCAATAGGTGTACACACTATGAGAAAAGCTTTGCATATGGTACATTCAAAGTGAGTAATTAACAGTTGAAATTAGAAGGATGATCATTATGAGAAAAGCTTTGCATTGGGGTACATCTATGTTTCTTGTTGTCCACCCCGCACTTAGGGGAGGTATATTGTTATGAAACAGGCAAATAATCTCCCATTGTTTACTGGCTCTATCCACAAGAACTACTAAACTTTTTTCTCTTGGTAATTGTAGAGGACATTCACCTATTTTTGGCAACTCCTGCATTCCCAAACCATTACAAAAACTAAATTATTTTAACCCAATAAATAGCTGATTGCATTGATTTAATACTCTACTATATTAAAGCTTAGCATTCACAAAAATGCAGATGTTCATATTATAGAAGACTGCATTATATCAGACTATTAGAGATCCCTCAGAAAAATGTAATAACAAAACTACTTTGCCTTATGTTAGCTTACAATTAAACCCATTCTTTTTGACACTCTTCTCTTAATAAAGTAAGAGTAATAAGAATAGAAGGCAGAGAATTTGATCTTACTAGTATGCATGGTCGGTTTACATTCCATGACTTCATTTTCATTGAATAGAAAGATAAATATCTAATTTGAAAGGTGGGGCAGAGTTCACTGTCATGTGCTTTTCTAGATGATAGGGTCCATAATGTCCAGGGTTCTTCAAAGAAAGGCTTGTAAAATAATTAAGTTTTTATTATACCAATCCTCTAGGTAAAGCTACAATTCAAATGCCTACTTTGAAAGTTGAAATAAATTAAATTAGACTTACAATTTTGATTTTCTTCCATTACTTCAACAACATCATTGTTTTCTTCATCAAAAACCAATTCAAGATCAACAATTGGTTGACTTGAATTGCATCCTCTGTTAGAAGAAGTGTATTTTTTATATGTATCAATGTTGGAATTCATAAGCTGAAGAGTATTGATATTTTTCACACACCCTATTCTTTGAAATATCTTAACCTTAAAATATGACTTGGATATGTACTTGAACACAACAAAATCTCCAATCTCTAGCCCATGATGATTCACAAAATTTTCCCAACCCTACCTAAATTCTAGTTTATTTATGGTACCCCTTAATTGTACATCCCACTACTGCCCACCTGGGCCATGAAGAAGGAGGCACGCCCATTAAACCAACTCATTCGACAACTTGTTACCCATTGGTTGACTTGAACTGCATACTCTATTAGAAGAAGGGTATCTTTTATCTGTATCAATGTTGGTATTCATAAGATGAAGAGCATTGATGTTTTTCACACACCTTATTCTTTGAAATATCTTAACCTTAAAATATGACTTGGATATGTACTTGAACACAACGAAATCTCCAATCTCCAACCCATGATGATTCACAATATTTTCCCAACCCTGCCTAAATTCCACTTTATTTATATGGTAGCCCTTAATTGTACATCCCACTCCTGCTGACCTAGGCCTTGAAGAAGGAGGCACGCCCATTAAACCAACTCATTCGACAACTTGCTGCCCATTGGTTGACTTGAACTGCATACTCTGTTAGAAGGACATCTTTTATCTGTATCAATGTTGGTATTCATAAGCTGAAGAGCACTGATATTTTTCACACACCCTATTCTTTGAAATATCTTAACCTTGAAATATGACTTGGATATGTACTTGAACACAACGAAATCTCCAATCTCTAGCCCATGATGATTCACAAAATTTTTCCAACCCTGCCTAAATTACAGTTTATTTATGGTACACCTTAATTGTACATCCCATTCCTACCCACCTAGGCCTTGAAGAAGGAGGCACGCCCATTAAACCAACTCATTCGACCACTTGATGCCCATTGGTTCACTTGAACTGCATCCTCTGTTAGAAGAAGGGCATCTTTTATCTGTATCAATGTTGGTATTCATAAGCTGAAGAGCATTGATGTTTTTCACACACCCTGTTCTTTGAAATATCTTAACCTTAAATTATGACTTGGATATGTACTTGAACACAACAAAATCTCTAATCTCCAGCCCATGATGATTCACAAAATTTTTCTAACCCTTCCTAAATTCTAGTTTATTTATGGTACCCCTTAATTCTACATCCCTAAAACCTAAACCCTAATCCCTAAACCCTAAACCCTACTCCCTAGTCCCTAAACCATAAACCCTAATCCCTAATTATAATTTATGGTACCCTAATTCTTAAACCCTAAACCCTAATCCCTTATCCCTAAACCATAAACCCTATCCCTAAATACTCAACCCTCAACACTTAAACCTTAAATCCTAAACCCATCCCTAAACCCTCAACCCTCAAAACTATACCTTAAACCCTAATCCATCAACCCTAAACTTTCAAGCCTAAACCCTATCCCTAATCCCTCTACCCTCAACACTCTACCTTAACCCTAATCCCTCGACTCTTAACCCTAAACGCTATCCCTAAAGCCTCAACCCTAAACCCTAATCCCTCAAGGTCCTAAACTCTAATCCCTTATCCCTAAACTCTAAATCCTATCCCTAAACCTTTAACCCTCAACTTTAAACCTTAATCACTCAATCCTTATCCACCCTTCTCCTCCCCTGTCTGGCTCACTCCCATCTCTACCCTCCTCTACCCTTGACACTATACATACATACATACAGGCATACATAGATGCATACATACATATAGGCATAGATGCATACATACATGATTAATAACCTTGAACATAAAAAAATTCAAGGGGAACATAACGTGCTTGCATTATTTAAAACATGACAAACAACACAAACTTTTGCGGAAAAGGGAAAATGCAAAGCAAATAATAACGCGAGCATGTTATAACATGCTCGCATTATGTTTTGCTTTGGGAATCCCAAGCCTTGGGCTTGGGATTTGTTTTGGATTTACAACCCAAAAGCTTGGAGTGCCTTTTCAAGATCCACAGACATGTTTTTCCATATTCTTCAAGATTTCATATAATTTTGTTCGTGCTAACTCTCAGATTTGCACGTGTTTCAAAGTCAAATAAATCAAACACCTAGGTAATGTTAGGCTTTCTTTTAGCTATTTGATGATGTGATTTTTTTCACATTTTAACAATGTTAAGCCTTTCATCTTTAATTTCTTTTGTTTGTGTGTCCGTTTTTGGGCAAAAACCACTGTTTGGTCTTTTTTTCATTGTAAATTAACTATTCATTGAAATTTTAAAAAAATTACATATTTGGAAACTAGACTCCATTCTACACATATTAAAAAAAGGAAAAAATAATTTTTAATTAGATTTCAAAATTTATAGGGGTAGCACAGCTAAAATTCTACTTTTTAGGATGTGTCCACTTTGAAAATTAGTAAAAAATCAAATATTTATCAAAAAATTATCAAAAAAATCAGGCATAAACTACATGTTATTATCTAATTTCTCACTGAAGCGATTTTAAAAATACCAAAAAAAGTTGACCTTTTGAGGGAGCCACAAAATATGCTATGTTATTTTTTTGACAGAAACAACACCAATTTCTATGGCTCCCTCTTTTGAACCCCTTAATCTATGCCATTTTAAAAAAAAAAGTAGTTTAGAAAGTATACTCGGAGCACTACGAACATTGTTTTGGTTGCATCTACAAATTTTGAGTGTAACTATACTCAAATTATCATCCAAGGCCAGCATTTCCTGATTTCAGAAAAAAAGTGGCCACTTAAGACCCCTTTTTGGCCCCCCATCTTCTTGCACTTACCCAGCAGGATGTGAAGAAATTTGTGCAAAGTTGCAGAGTATGTCAGATGGCAAAAGGAGCAAGTCAGAATATAGTTCTATATCAGCCACTACTTGTACTAGAGAAACCGTGGGATGATATTAGTATGGATTTTGTTCTTGGTTTACCAAGGACAGAGAGGACATGATTCCATTTTTGTGGTGGTGGATAGATTCTCGAAGATGGCATATTTCATTCCTTGCAAGAAGACTAATGATGCTATCCATATTGCTGAATTATTTTTCAGAGAGGTGGTGAGATTACATGGTCTACCAAAGAGCATAGTTTCAGATAGAGATACTAAGTTTGTTGGTTATTTCTGAAGGACATTGTGGAAGAAATTGAAGATAGATTTGAAGTTCAGTTCTGCACACCATCCACAGACTGATAGATAGATGGAAGTGGTGAATAGGAGTTTGGGTAACCTACTACGATGTTTAGTAGGAGATAAGCCCAAGGGATGAGATTTAATTTTACCACAGATAGAATTTGCTTACAACAATTCTGTCAGTAGGAGTACTGGTAAATCACCATTCCAGATTGTATATGGCAATAGCCCAGGAAATGCTTCTGAGTTAAGAAAGCTGGACAAAGAAGAAAAGATAAGTGCTGATGTCGAAGACTTTGTAGAACACATGAAGAATTTGCATGAAGAGGTGAGAAGGCACATTAATAAGATGAATATTCAGTACAAGGCTAAGGCAGATCAAAAGAGGAGATATAAGGAGTTCCAGGAAGGAGATGAAGTCATAGTTCACTTGAGAAAAGAAAGGTTCCCAATTGGGATATACAATAAGCTAAAAATGAAGAAATTTGGACCATGCAGAATCCTGAAGAAGCATGATTCAACAAATGTATATGAGGTAGAGCTGCCGAGTGGGATCAATATTTCCCCTATTTTCAACATTGCTAATTTATCAGAATATCGTGAAGGTGGAACAGAGGATGGACCAACAGAAGAACAGTGGAGTATTCTGGCATCTACTTCAACAGAGGAGATAGAAGATATCTTGGATAGCCGTGTGGGAAGAAGTACTCGGAACAGACAATATGAAAAATATATGATGAAATAGAAAGGAAGGTTTGTTGAAGATTCTTCTTGGTTGTCTAAGGCAGAGGTTGACCATTTGGGTTTTCCTCACACAAACCCCTGAGACATGACAGGGTCACTTCTCAAATTACCCTGGGTGTCTGATGCAGGAGCATCCAGTGGTATAAGGGCAATTTTACATCACCCAAAAAAATATTTGTTTCAAAAATGTTGATGTTCTTTCTATTTCTTTTCAAAATTTGTGGTTCTGGTTCTATAATCATTTGAATAATGATGTAGAACTTTCAGTTTTTCCAAACTGCTAAAAATAATAACCTGCTATTTTTAGAAAGTTTGTATTTGGGCACGAAATGAAGTAAAATTTTACAGCAAGTTTCATAATTGAAAAATAAGACCTTTGGCAAAAGAATCACGCAAAGATCATTTGCGAGTTGAAAGATATTAAAGTTTCTGTTTCTCGAAAAATGCTTGAAAATTATTCAAACTTAGGTTTGAGGCACTAAATGGCCCCGTACGGGCCCAAAAATGGCTGGAACTGACAAAGCAAATTTTTAACACATAGAGCATTCTGTGAGCTTTCCAACGCATAAAACGGTTCGTCAATCGGACACTCAGATCAAAAGTTATGGCTCCCGGAAGTTGACCTATTTTTGGAGGGAGATACAAATTTCGAAATTAAGTTGGCCGCCAAAAAAAAACTATTAATAACCATTTTTTGGGAACCCTGGGCGATAGTAGAGTTAAGGGGGAAAGTTTAGAGTCAAGAATATGCAGGAAAACAAAAACCCTAGTTGATTTGGGGTTACAAAAGGCAAAAGATTCCAGAACCTGGTGATGTGTAGCTGTAGTGTGTTGCAGCCTGTGGAGGATTGATTTCTCTTATTGTAATTGAGCTTCTGTAATGTAATGAGTTGCCTAGACCAATAAAAAAATATTCTATTTTCTGTGTTCCATTTATATTGTTGTGTGTTTTATGATTTATCCCCTTCATCAATACTTTTAAAACCCACATTTGTTAGACTTCGAGATTGTCCACACTTTGGAAAGTAAGAATTTTGAATTTTAAGAAATGAGTATAAGACTTTCTCATATAGTATAAGGAATAGAATCATTGGTATGATTAAATTCAAGATAAAAAAATAGCTGGAATTTGAGTCATGAAATTTTTTAACTGAGGGATATTGTGTGTTCAGTTCAAACTTAAGTTAGTGATAACGCCAAAGAATTAAATGATGTACTAAAATCATGTATCAAAAACACTCACATAAAAAAAACATACTTTTTTCTCCTCCACAACTTGTTAATCATGAAATTAGTTATCTATTTCCACAAACATCAGATTAAAATTTCTGGGCACAACGGTAATGGAATCACTTAGCAATGAAGAGATATAAGAGGTCCCCTCCTCGCCCTTTCTTCTTTCTAATGGTTGAACTAATTGGATGAGTATGAATTTAATTGTGACTCCTTCCCACTATAATAATCAAAATGAGAGACGAGGTGGCGAGACGTGACTGTTGAATAATTTGGAGGCCGATATGACGAAGAAAGACAGGATTGAACTATCATTTTAACACCCATCTGATCTTAGAAATCAGTCAGTTCGATTTCATGACTGATAATAAACTTTCGTGGGCCATAGAAAGGAACCTCTATTATTACCAATAATTAGATATATCTAGAACTGTTGAAATGACTGATAAAATGTCTGTGTACATACTACTGGCTGTCGTATATTGTAAGCAATCATTGAACACAGTAGCTGATCAACTGCTACACGAAACCTTCGATTTATGGGATGGGCGTGAAATTAAATGAAGATCTCTGGCCCACAATGACCATAGTACAAATGAGAATGGCCCTCGCGCAAGTATCTGTCACTGATATTTTCTAAGATTGGACTTGAGACTGATCCAACCTTATAAAGGATTGGCTGTCATGATACGTCTTATAAGCCATTTAACCCATTTAAGTCTTTACAGATGTAAGTCATTTTAGTCCATCATTGCAGACCAGCTTGGCAATAGTCTTAATCGCTTAACTTAGAATTTAATGGGTGGCATATATTAATTTTATTTTCAAAATACTATAATATTGTAAAAAGGAAAATAAACTTGTAAACTTTCCTTAAGTGTAAGTGTGATCTAGGCTAATTTACTAAGATACATATACATAAGCATAAATTAACTTAGATTAATAAATGATAGTTTAGATTAAATACTTAATAATATAAATGTTAAGTTTGGAAATTAAATGTAACAATAAATGTACTTAGTTTTATGGCCAAAAGATTGTGTGCCTTCGTAGAAGATTTAAAGATTTGTCAAATGTTTGTCATGGGAAATGCTCCTCATAGTTAGTGAAGCATCTCAGAATCTACGTTGGATCTATGTTCTATTAAAAGACAAGTTTGCAGGTCCAAGACAAGTTCAGAATTGTAGATTAGCAATGTAAGTCCAGATTTGTCCTTGCACACTATTGAATTTGGCTCTTATGTTCACCTAGTGCAACTTTGTGTTTTCTTGGCCTTCATTCGTATTTGTAGACTAATAGTATTTATAAATATCTTGGTAGGGATATCATTGTGTGGCTAGGGGACACGTTCTCCTAGATTGACCTATAGAAATGTGTACAAAAGATCAAAAACAACACTCTTCGGTCATGCATGTGCTCCTACGATGATGACATAGATATTGATTCCTTTATATTGCTCCAATTGAAGTGTGATGTGAATGATATGTGAATAGAGCTCTCAAATCATGGATGTTCAAAATGAATGCATTTAATGCCTCTAAATACAAGGACATAGCAATAAATCATGCAAGCTTGTGTTAAGTCAACCCTAAGTGGGAGTGGTATAGATGTGAATTGGCCAAATTTGAATTTGGGAAGGACAAGTCTACAACCATGAGGATGTCTTAGTGACTGCAAACTTGTCCTAGAACATGAAAGGGCCAAATCAAAATGGGTAACATGTGTATGGAATTATGTGTTTGCTTTGTATGGGGATGTGTAAAGATATGGAAAGGGATAAGAATATAGAAATGTGTGTAATTTGGATAGATAGGCCTCATAGGGAAAGGGACCCAATTTTCACATCAAGGCACCCTCCTCAAGATGTGTTGAAAACTAAATAGAAAATGGCATGGGTGTACAAATTTCATTGTTTCATTGTGTTCCCACTTTGAGGTGTATGTGCATCCTAGAATGATCATGTGTCTCAAAGTATTTAAACACTCACAAACATGCATGTATAGTAAATATTTAGACATCAAAGGATATTGTTAGGGGTCTATATAATAATAGACCTTGCAAGGTGTCATCATGTAGGTTTTCATTCTATGTATGCATTGGAAATAAAAATGACTCTTTGTAAGCACATGTAACTATCTATAAAATGATAAGTGTGAGAGTGTTAGTGATAAGATATGCCACCTCATAATTGTTGCATGCATCTAGGATGCAAGGAATTGTAGGAGAGAGGAAAATAGTACATGAAATGTAAATTCAATCTAAACATGTAATCATATAATCATGTAAGCATATAGAGCAATGACTATAAAAGTGTATCATGTAGCAATGATTGTAAATGTATTTAAAGTTAAGCATGATAAATACATGGGTATGGGAGATCATACCAAGAAATACTAATTTTGCCCCAACATGGGCAAAGAATGGTGATGCGACCCTAAGTGGCCAAGAACACATGTATATGTACATGTAACACACTAGAGTAACATCTGCCCCTAATGTGGCATCTGAGAGCATGAGCACACATCAATATAGGTGAGGCAATAAGTCCCTAGTGCTAATGTAAATGTAAATGATGGCATGAAGCAAATAATGTGGCATGCAATAAAATCAATGGCATGAATATCAAACTAGGGCATGAAGCCAAAACAAGGACATGAAGCTAGAACTATGGGGTAGGATATCAATGTAAGATATATAGTGATAGTAAATACAACATGTATAAATAGAAGGCATGATTCTCCCAAATATAAATATATGTCCATTAAGGTACAATATGGAAGGGGAAGACATGATGCTCCTAATATGTAAGGATATGGAAATGATAGCTCAAAATGTAAATGGGGAAGAATGATGCCCTTAATGTAACTCAAAAGATTATCATTTTAAGCTCATAATCAATGTGTAACAATGTCAATAGATAAGCATGAAGTTACAATAAAGTAATGTGTGATGATATGATCATAAAAGCATGTATGTATAAAGATATGTATCCTTAGATGTGTAGAATAAAACAATAAAACTCATGAAGTAAATAAGATGCATAATAAGTATAACCACTAGTGAAAAACCATCCCTCCTTGCATATAGGGTCAACAATAATATTATTTAAAGTGCATGACGTTAATCAAGTCTTTCACTAGATTTCTGCCAGGAGTCAAAAGGCCAAATGCACTGGATCCATATTAGGAAGTAATGATAAATGAGCCAATCCAGTTAGGTCAAAATTTGCCTCTTAGTTCTTATTTATCATTGATATTATTTAGATTTTCATGAAAGACCAAATCTTGAATTTGAAAGTCTTGTTGGATGATTCCCTTGTTATATGTCTTTCATAATTGTCTTTGGTATAGGTGTAGATTATCTAATGTGTTCACTCATCTCTCATCAAGGATCTTGAGATCTTGTAAATGATGTTCCCAATGTATAATCACCAATGGTGTCATAGAGGGAAGCATTAAACAATGGATCTCAAGCTCAAGAGGCATTATGGCTTCCATAACATTAACAAAAGATTAAGGTGTAAACCTAGTGAGAGTGTGTATATTGGTATGGTGTTAGTAAGAAATATTAGATCAAATGGTTGATGGTATTCTTATTAATAAATGTATGAAGTATTAGTGGTGATGATAGAGGGGAAATTAGATGAACTAAATTGATTCAACACACACATGCACATATAGTATAATACTGATAATATATATCATATATCTTAGTATAACATCATTTGTTCTCATATATCCACTCACTAATCTCATACATTGCATATATATTTTGACCATGCTTATATGATAATTTCTTATTTTCTTAAATCTATACTATCCTAAGCAATACATATAGGTTCTCTTATACTAAGGACACGTTCCATAGATATGTCCTTACATAACATATGGGTGCAATACCACATTAGTCTTGATTAAGCCACACTTTTGATAATAGTTGTAGTTGTTGATTTTTTACGTTGGCACTAGTCTTGGCTAATCTAGGTCTATACTTCCAAGTATATATCCTTCCAACATTCTCCCGAGCCTAAAATATTGTTCATCCTTAAGACAACTTGGTGAAATATCTTAAAATATTTATTCTCATTGAGGGTTTTAGTTGGTATGTCAATTTTGTGGGTATTCCGCCTCATAGTTGTGTTTATCATTAGAATGTCATCTAATGCTTCTATCCTAGTTTCTTTCTCTAGGAATACTTTTTCCATATAATCAAAGTAATCATTTACATCCCCAATTCTTGTAAGCATTAGAAGTTTGACACGCGATATAACTTTTGTGATCTAATTTACCCTCTCAATTGGTTTGTGGAATACCACAATTTTATTTTTGGTATATTGTGTGTATGCTAGAAATATTTTAAGGGAATTCCAACACCACATTAATTCTTGGTTTCATGCTAGAGAAAGCCACAAAGTCCTAAATAGAAATCCAACCAAGGACCTAAATCTATGGCTCTAGGATCACCCTCAAAGAGACCATAGAAAGATACCTCAAGAGTGAATCATGTAAATCCAACATTGATTAGATTGATAAATGAAAGGAAACAAGTCATATATGATTTTGTTTGGATAAGGGCAAGGTTCACTATGTGTATTTTATAGCTACATGATGATGTGCGATCAACAAAATCAACTGTAGGGGTAGGAGACCTATAAATAGATCAATGGAGCTTAGAATCATCATGAGGTAATAGGAAAATAATTTCAAAGGAGGTGCTTCTAGGAAATATTCATCTCTACATTCTCAAGGGAAAGATTCATCTCTAGACTCAAGTGAGGGAGAAATAAAGTAGTGATAGGAGGTGCTAATGGAGAGTTCTCATCAATAGAGCATGATAGAGGATCAAGCCTTAATGCTAGCAATGTAATGGGCTCTACTCATGCTAGGTTCGAGGCCTCAACACATTTAGGAAGGAGCATATCCATAAGAGGTAAAAGTCCTTCATATAGTAGCTCCTCAACAACATTTGGTTGGATCCCAATGTACATTGATTTGTGAGGATGTAATTATAGGAATTGTAAGTATTTTTTTTAATGTTTTAGTGTTTTTGAGGTCTTTTATTTAATAATGTTTGCTAATCTAATAAATGTAATAAAGAAAGTCTTCACTTATATGATATGCAACTAGAATGTGTGCAATTCACTAAATAAAAAACTTCCTATATTCTAATTCTTTACTAATGTAGTTGTTTGTTTTAAATGTGAGAAAGAGGACAAATGATATTTGGTTTTAGTTAAATGATATATTTAAATTATGAATAACACTACCTAGAATGCAAGTTAAAATGTGAGTATGCTAATAGACAAATATAATTGTAATTTCTAGAGAATGAGATGACAAAAACAATGTTCAAACATCCAAGGGAAATAAATAATTATACCTCTAGATACTACTATCCTGTTGGCAACATGGTCAAGAGACATTGCTATTATGATGGAGAATTGATGTTGTCATTGATGGCAACAATCATACATGATTTGTAACAATTCCTGAGACAAAGTTGTGTGTAGCCTTTTGGTCCGGAAAGACTAACTTAGCCAAAATTTACTAAGTATTGACAGTTTACCAAGACGGTGATAGTGATTCAGTTGGTACTCCTCCACAGATGAAGATCCTGCTATGCGGTTCTAGTATGTTATAAGTCTAGATGTTATACAATGTTGTATCCTAAGTTTCATGTCTTAACAATCTTTAGAAGTCATATTGTAAATTGCCCAAGCCCGGTAAGTAGAGTGTAGTGAGAAACAATGCAGAACATTTGAGTAATTCACTCCACATTCCTCTACTATTGTTTATCTCAATGTACGGTTTGAAGGTGTTGTAAACACATATGATAACTATTTAATTCCAGATTTGTAGTATCTAAAGTCAACTGGAAGATCATCTACAAGCTTCCAAGTTTTGACAGTCAGTTCTACAATGTTTAACTAAGATAGAGGTAACAACTCTGAGATCTGCATATCGCCACACAAGATATTATGACCTATGGTTGTGAAGGTATGATTGATGATGTATAATGAATGCTTGATGTGAATTTTGAAGTTTCAAGTGGTCCGCACTAGAAGTTATGATATGACAGACAATAAGGTTTAAGTGTGTACTTTGGGATAAGGCCGACACACAATTGGATTGATGTGCGGTAAAGGTATATTGTTTGGATCATCAATATAAGTGGTTCTATAATAGGTCCAGACCTATGTGAAGGTTCTTAAATGATTGTATGAGTTCACATTGATGATTATGCAAAGGATCAAGCTGACAAGGTATAATCTTTGTGTACACGTTTCATACTTGGCATGCTGACCTAGTTGTGTGCTAAATTATGTTGCAGATATATATACTCGATGGAATTTGATGTTGAAGACATATAACAAGTTGCAAAGTAGATGTTTTTGCAATCTAACACCCTTTTTGTGATCCGACAAGTGCAGTACAGGAGTGAAGAGAGTAGAAGAACATAGCAGAAAAATAGAGTAGTCATGATGAAGAGATTTGAATCTGTATATTGAGATATCAATGGAACTGTAATCCAACATTATGTAGATGCATTAATAATAGTTCTCTCTTGGAAGTGAGCCACCTTCTTTCTATTTTTCTTTCTCAGTGGACAATGAGTCCACTTGGATAGTGAGTCCACCTACAGTGAGCATTTCTTTGGGCAGTGAGCCTTATGTAATCCAGTATTGCTATCATAATATATTGTGAGCTAACACTCACTGTGGTTTTTTCCTTTTTAGGTTTTCCACGTAAAAATCTTGGTGTCTATGCGTTATGTCTTTATGGCTGCTATTTCTATGTTTATTCTTCTTTCATGTTATTAAATTTGGTAATTAGATTAAAGAACATGTTAAGAAATAGTTTTGTAGAATACTGATTCACCCTCTCTCTTAGTATTCCTTGTGTTCAACAATTGGTATCAAAGCCAAGTTCCTTGGAAGAAGCCTAACAGCTTAAGGAAGATCCAGGAAAGTATACACATGGTAGCCAGAAGGTATCCTGCTCCAAGAAGTGTCACAATTGACAATTGCACATATGTCAGTAATCAAGAACTAAAAACTGCTCTTGAAGATCTTGATAAGTATGAAGTAGTAATCTAGGATTTGAAGGAAAATTTCAGAGAAGCTGATGAATGCATCCTAAAGCTAAGAGAGCAAGTTAAGAGATCAAAGGATAGAAGCAGAGAGCTAAGTGAACAGTTGAAAGCAGCAATTGAAACTCTGAATAGTTTATCAATGTTAATTGAAGAAAAAGATAATGCTAAGGAGTATTTGAATCAAGTTTTGAACTTAGACAAGTCTGAAGAATATGAAAAGTTGGCTAAAGATGTTGTGCTTCTGAAGTATGATCTGGAAGTAGCTAACAGTTACAAAGAAAAGTTCAAAATAAGTTTTGCAAAGCTTGATGAGCTGATTGAAAGTCAGAAAAGTTCACATAACAAGCAAGGATTGGGTTTTCAAAAAGGAGAAAGCTCTAAATTGGGACAAGTTAACACTAAGATGAAGAGAGTCAAAGGCAATCGGGTCCGGAATCAGAGAAACAGACCTAGAAGACCTTCGGTCAGGCAACCAAATGCTCAAAGGTACCCATCTTTCAATGGCTATTGTTTTAATTGCAATAAGTTTGGTCATAAGGCTACTCAATGTAGGAGTAGAATGAATCAAAATGTTCCATCATTCTCTGGTCAATGTTTCAAATGCAAGAAAATTGGTCATAGATCAAATGAATGCAGAAGTCTAGTAAGGAATGGTTTCAATAATGGAAGGAATACTCAATATTTCAATGGAAAATATTTTACATGCAATAGATTTAGGCATATGGCTAACTGATGCAGATCAAGAATGAATTCAGCTAATGGAAGAAATCAAGGATAGAGGAATGTTTTTTTTTATAGTTGCAATAAGCCTGGACATATTGCAAAATTTTGTAGAAGCAAGAATGTGAAAAGAAACAATCTTGCAGAACAAAGGAATACAGAGCAGGCAGAAGATAAAGGTAAGAACAATGTTGATCCGGTAGAAATCAAGAAGGAAATGAGCAAGGTATGGATTAAGAAGGATGTAAATGAGGTCAAAGATGGATCTACACTAGTCTCTTGTGTAGATACTTCCTCTGGGAAGTAAATTGGGAGCTTTGGCTTAGGGGGAGCTCTTATTCAAAATCTTAATCCCATAGCCAAATTTTTGGTGCTGAAATCTAGCACAAGGATATGAGTTGAGGATCTATTTGATGAATCTTTTGAAGAAGAAACTAATAGAAAAATACCTAATGTGGCACATTGTGAAGCAATCTTAATCAATTCTGCCTAATAGTGAAGTGTTTGACATCTTTTTGGGAACAACATTTATGACAACTAGGTTTTTGCATAACAAGAGTTAAAAAGGGGGCACATTCGAAAGACTAATCACTTTGCATTCAAGATATCAAGTGTCCAAGGAGAACTGAAGAAGAATTCTAAGCTACTTCAATGAGTTCCAGTAATTCAAAGCAACTCAGAGCAATTTCAAGTGATGAAAACCCTAATTTGGTAAAAGAGGTATTTACAGTTTGAAACCCTACCGTGAACTTGTTTGAATTCTTACGGAAATGGTGACACCACAAGTTATTGATATCACTGAGAGACCATGACTTGAAATTTAAGAAACATCCATTCAAATCTATGGAAGTCGATCCTAACCGTGCATTTTCAGAAGCACCCCATGGAGTGATGCATGCAGAGGATATTAGGGCTTACATTCATGTTGCCCTAGAAGAATTTGGTGATAGAATGTTTTCAAATATTTATTTAAAGCACTTGAGTGGTGATGATCTTAATTTGAAGGAAAAATACAAAGTGCTTGAGGAAAAGAAATTCCTACAATACATAGATTTCCAAATGTTTGTTGAAGATGAATGGGTCCAATATGTATGGAGCAGAATTCACGATGAGTTTATGTGGCTTAACACACCATTCATGATCACAAAAGATGCTATAAGGGAAGTTACAAGACTGAACTCTATCGGAAAGGTGCCTATGTTAAAGGTTGTGAAGAATGACACAGTGATGGAGGCCACTGGAGCAAAATTTGATAAAAGGGCATTGATAGATAAAGATATTGAAGACCATGTAGTAAGGTTCACATCAATGGTGATTGGGTATAAGATTTGCTTCACCAACTGGGAAAACTTTGTCTTTGGTACAGCCATTTACACTGCCTATGAGATGATTAAGAAGAATACAGATTATGATTTATGTGAGTTGCTCTGACAACAATTAATGGAAAATCTGAAGAAGACAAAGGAGCAAAAGCATCCTTTCAAGTTCGGTATGTTAATTATCTGCCTATTTTTCTATTTCATGCAAGAGTTACCAGGAATGAAAAACTTGTTCTGGTCTAGCAACAAACCAGTTGCAGTGCAAATAAGTAATCACCTAAGTAGTATAGGAAGTTATGATGCACATAATACAACCCTATGGGGCTATTTCAAGAATTTACAAAAGGTCATGCAGTCTAGGGAAAGGATCCCTAAGTCAATTGTTGAGAAATATAAGAATGACATATGTTTTATTGTAAACAAAGATCAATGCATGATGGAGTCTGTTGAGCCTATGACAGTTTGGATTCTTCTAATGGGCTATGAGGGTAAGTGCAAAAAGATGGGGGGCCAAAAAGTGGCCTAAGGCTTGTCAAAACCAAGCCATAACGCGCTCACGTTATAACGCGAGTGTGTTTTGACTTGCTATAAATAAAAAAAAAGGTTTCATTTCATTTCTTTCTTCTCCTCTATGCCCATGGCCTGCGAACCCTAGAAAGCGCGCTCGCATTTTGCAAAACTCAATTCAACACAAAACTCTTATTGATACGTCACCAAAATGCCACCACGACGTCGAGCACGCCAAAGGAGTGAGTTATATTTATTTTTTTGTTTGAATTTGTTTCTAAATAGGTAGGTTTGAGTTGATTTTTGATGTATATTTTGTTAATTGTCAAGAAATGTTAATGCACCTCCTCCTCCTCAAAATCCACAAAATCTTGAGGAGGAAATACCTACGGAACAACAACCTCCTCCATCCAATCCTCAACATGCCCCTGGAACACAAGAAAATATAATGGGGCAAATTGAAAACAACAAAAAGGAAATTGAAGATATAATTGCAAGGTTGAAAGATCCTTCCACTTCAACCTTGCATAGGTCCACGCTTGCCAAATCTCTTGAATCTATGTTATCAAATGTAGATTCAATTAGCAAGCAAATAACTAGTTGGATGAATAAGAGGAGAGAGTTTAGAGATTACTATGTAGACAAGTTGTCATACCAAGATGTGAAAAAATTACAAATTACAAAATTAGACTTGTGTTCGATTTTCACAAACCCACAAACAAATCAACCTCCACCCATTACATGCAAGAGGTTCCCTATCCATTGGTGCAACAACCAAGCGATAAGGGACAATTTTGGGCAGAGGTGGTGGATGGTTTTTGACCATCCTCCATGCAATAATAATGAGGTCCCGCAATACTTTTTGAGGAAACTCTACTGCGAGTTTGTCCTCAATAAAGTGTTAAACTATTTTGATATGCGGGACTTCTAGGGTAGAGGTGGGGGGTCAGCACAAGATAGACCAGGGGCATATCTTGACCCATAGTGGGTAGTGAGACGAGTAATCAGCAGACCAGTCCATGAGCATGTTTCTATCCCTTCCATTATGAAGGAAAGTGTTGAGGTCGATACACTACAGTCCATTAGTGCCTTGACCCAGAGCATCATAGAGCATGCCAGTCCTGCAGCACAGAGTGGGTTGGGAGATAGTGCGAGGAGTAGGGTCCCACCCCATGCTTGTCAGGCTTGTGGCTCAGCCTATGGTTATGACCCCATGGATAGTAAGGACGCAGGTGCATAGGCTACATTTGTAGCTGAGCAGATGGTGATGATAGATACCCTCTTGAGTCAGACTTTCGGCCTTGATACTCAGGTAAATATTAGCAAGTTTATTGAATTTAATTTATTAAATTTTATTTTTGAAATGCAAGATTAACTAATTTAGTTTGATGATTTTAATAAAATTTCAGGGTCATAGCATCGATGTAGTTTTCAGTGGTTCTCGACCTGCATTTTACACTAGATCATCTATTGTCGAGGTATGTAACTAGTAAACAATTATAAATATTACATGTGAATAGAATCATTATATGAATGGTATTCTAATATCTGATTTTGGATGTTGAATAGGTTAATATTGGAGATTTCACGGCAACACCTGCCAGCGGTGGTGGACTTCAAAGTTTTACGGAGGTAATAAAATAAATAGTTTAATGAATGAATTGTACTTACTAGATTTTTGTATGTGACTTGTCTATTTTATTGTGTGTCCTTCCATGTTTAGATGAACATGTGTGTATGTTAGGAGCCATGATTTGCATCACTATTATAGTTTTTGTAATTGAATAATGTTGTTTTATTTCCAGATGATGCAAGTTGTGGAGACACCTCCCGATGTTCATAGGGCAATGGAGCACGGTGTGGCCTTTGCGATTCATAGCTCCATGGCATTGAAAGGGGTATGAGGCAGATTAGTAAATTTCAATTTACATTCATTGTTATAGTTGTCTATTTTTGAAAAATCAAAAGATTATTGATTTGAAGTTTAATTTCTATCTAGATGGTTTCTATAGGACATGACATCACCACGGCCTATTCCTGCTACTGAGGCAAGTGAGGAGACAGATTATATGGTAGCGGTAAGTGATTATTTTGTTAAATGTTTCATTTTTATAACGTGTAATTTCTATATATTAATGTCTACTTTTTATTGTAACAACTAAAGATGCAGGAAGAACTAAATAGGAGGAGCCACCCTCAGGTTCATAGTAGACAACCCACATGCACGTCTCCATCCCCTAGAAGATCAAAGGCTGCCCGTGATCTATTCTCTTCACCAGCCAGAGGGGAATGACTTTTTATTGTGTTCCTTTGTTGTATGCCTATATGTCATTTGTGGACATATATTTTGTATTGTATATAGTTGACATTGTATGCCTATATGGCATTCTTGTAAGCCTATATGGCTATTTTGTATATATGTTATACTTATATCGACATATATTGATGTATGCCTATATGGATATTTGGTTAATACAAATCTTTTTTATTGATGGCATCCATACTTGCATTATAAATCCACATTTGAATGGATATTTGTAGATGGCTACTTCAAATATTTAAAGTCCAATTGTATTACATAGGATGTTTGTTGATCCAATAAGCTAGCTATTGTTATTCAAGTATCACCTAAACCTCATTTTGGAACTAAAAGATAAAAGTTGTATTTTACAAAAAAAATGAATCATCATGTTGAACAGAAAATATTAATATTCTTTATGAGTAGCATACAATGTCAACTATATGCAATACAAAAAATGAATCATCATGTTATTCTTTATGTTTGAGATCCTGAAAATGACTAAGTCTGGTAGCTTGATAGCCTGAAACACTAGGATGAATATCCAAGTCATTAGGATGATTGCGCCTTGATAAAAAGTCATTAAGATGAGAGCCTAAAGGAGACTTTCTTAAACATTCAAACATTGAGCAACAAGCATGAAGGGTTAAGGCACAATTTGCAACTCATAAAGCCTCAAAAGGGCGCTCAACTTGGAGAGAGCATTCATTTAAGACAAGGCGCCCATTGACACATATTCCACCATAAAAATGCACCTAAGGTGGAAGGATAACAAGCCTCTAGTAAGTGAAGTGCACCTATTGTCTAAACCACTTCATTATGGCGCACTAGCATGAGGAGGAGTATATAAGTCAATAGGAAATGGTGCCTATAATGCAAATGAAGGACTAAGTGGCATTTTCAATAAGCATCAATTCACCTTGAGATTTCAATAAATACATCAAATTGAGCCCCATAAGCCTAGGCGCTGTTTTCCTTCAAAAGAACCTTGTATCGACGTCAAGAGTTGATCGTATTAGCATATCGGCAGACCTTGGTTAGGCTTCGCTGATAGTGGTCTGTCTTGCCGACAAGTGTGGTTCGAAGTTGAAGACATCGGTGTATCAGAAGATAATCCAATCGGCACATCGAAAGAGCAGTTAAGAGCTTCGCCGATGAAGGGGGTTACATCGACAGTCAAAATCCATTAGTGTATCGGCCCAATGAGATTAGAGTTCACCGATGTTTGGAGTCTCACCGACGGGTATGGTCCGAACGTTGTCATTGGTGAGATCAGAGTGTCGGCAGAAGAGTTTTTGAGTGTGTCGATGGTATTAAGTCCTACCAATAGGCGAGGGACTTAGAGTCTTGTATCGGAGTGACAAAGACATCGGTGTGAAAGGATATAAAGTCACCGATAGCGGTCTGTCTGACTGATAAGAGTCAATGATGGGGTGTTTGTCAGAAGTGAAATCAAACAGAGTCATGGTGGCATCGGCCTATTAGCCGATGAAATTTTAAGCTCGCTGATGGTATGTTGTCTCACCAATAGTGAGTTAGAAGGTTCAAAAGTTGATAATTCTATGCTTCCACTATGTGCTCTACATCAGATACTCATCCCTACTACAGTCTAGCATTCTCTAGTTGTGTTCTCCCCTTTGTTTTTGTGAACACCTCTGGAAGTAATGTTGAGCTACTTGTGATGTCCTTATTGACTGGTGTTGTTTTGGATTCATGTGTAGTCCTTGTTCCTTATAGTCTATTGTCTACCTGACTATTTGTTGTAACTTATTGAACCACTATGATTTTGAATATTTAGATTTAGAGGGCATTAGACACCAAAACTTCTTGACCTTTAACAACCCAGCCTAGAATCAATAGATTTTTGTCCATCCCAACTATTCTAGTCAAGACAAAGCATGTTGATTCTCATTCAATCCAAAGTTCATTAACAGGATTATCTTATCATAATATTTAGGGAAATGACCAACTAGATGGACAATGATGTGAGCTATCTATAAAGAAACTTGCAAGAAGTATAGGAGGCATGAGAATCCCTCCATGTTGTTTATCAAGTTGAATGATCTATGACACATCATGTATCATTAGAAAATATTCTTGAAGAGAAAGCAAGTGAAAATACTCAAAACAACCCATAACAAGGTAGAGAAGTTTAAAGAATGGAGGTTGCAACACTTTCCAACCTCATAGCCACACTAGTCCAATGGATCAGGATAATACTATCAAGCATCCACATAATAGTAGATAATCTTATCAAAAGTCACAAAGAAATTTCTAAGGACCATAGTGTTATCCCTATGACTTGACACATACTGCTTATTTCATAAAGCAAAGGGACATGATATAAATATTGTTGTTATATGGAGCCTAATCAGACTTGGAGGTTAAATTTACCCAACTTTTATCAACGTGTTTCCCCCCAAATATTTTCCTACTATTTTTGGCACCTTAAAGTCTAAGTGCATGAAAATCATTCTGAGTTGGCAACCTAATCCAATGACTTGACACGGATCCCAAAACCACCTATTGGACCAATAGGAGCCTAGGTGCTCACTTCATGCATTATGATTTCTAGGCGCCAGTTTGATGTTCCATCACAAGGAAAGTGTGCCCAGTGTTTTTCTTCAAGATCTAGGTGCCAATTGAAGGTTGTAGTTGCCAAGAAGAGCACCTAGCAAGAGGAACTCTTTTGGAGTCTCCAAAACACATCAAACACTTGACTAACAATAATATAACTTTTTCCCAAGTTAGGCGCTTTAAGAGGGAAGTTAAAACATGAATAAGCACCAACTTGTCTAGGCGCAAACTCAAGCTTGTTGAGGATACACATGGTGCCCAACATTCCTTGGTGATTTCACAAACTTCAAACGCTCAGAACTATTCAAGGAATGCCCAATGCCCCTTCTTGATGATAGGCACAAAAGTGAGGGTGGAATTTCACCTTGATGGCATTACGCGCTATCTAAAGTATGCTACTCCATGGAAATGTGCCTTTTTGCTTAGAGTAATTCAAACACTAAGGTCTTCAGTGATCAATTCCCCAACTTATGAAATGTATTCCTTCATTTTAAAACACATTGTAATGCTCCAGAGAGATGACTATACCTAGGCATCAATCTGGGTTAGAAATGCCTCCAAAGTGCGCCTTCTCTTTTAGAATGCAAAACAAGGTCCAAAGGTGCTAATAAACTAAAGCGCTTCTTTGGAAAAGTCCCAGAGGTTAAGATGCACCTTGTCTTAATGAGGTTTAATTCTTGGGTAAGAAAGCTTGTAAAGTGCGCCTAACTTAGTGAAGAGGTTGATAACTTTTAAACCCTTCCTGGAACTTAGATTGCTTTAACTGAAGATCATCTTGCACCAATACATCACCAAACTTTCAATCACAAGATCAATTCAAACTTAGGCGCTCATTAAGAGTCTTTCCAATGTTGGCGCATCTGAGAGGTTGAACTGGCAATAGATGGCGGCTAGCTTCCTAGACCTTGTTTCAATATGTTTGAGTTCCAAAGTTGACTCAATGGTATCAAGATGGCACCATAGAGTCTTTGGACTAGTTCCTTAGAGTTTCAAAAACATTATGTCTCCTTAAAAATTCCTCCTACATGCTTGGGTGTCATTTCAAGGTCTTCAAACCATGATGTAGCGCCTTATTGCTCTAGGCACCCATTCATGATTGTGCAACTTGAGATTGGCACATAGAGTGAATAGACTTTCATCCTGACTTAATACACTGCCTCCTTCTGATGATTTTTGGGGCAGCAGAAAACCTTTCACCATGGGTAAATGTCTCAGAGATATAAAAAATTGAGAGAGGTTATTGTAGAGGCACTCTACATGATCGCGTTGCCTCAGACGGAATGTTTCTAAGTGACATAGTTTTCGAGTAACATCTTGTCAAAGATTGCTACCTTTTTGCACTTTGGACTCTTCAGGGATATCATCGGTACAATATAGCTCAAACTATTTCAACATGTTTGGGTGAAAAACATGACCATGCCTAGTGTAAATGTACCCATCCGGACGCATTGGAATAGTCAATTTGGTCACATCAGGAGCAGGATGAAAGTTGCACCCCTTTGCAACTTTACACTGCCTCCTTCTGACAATTTTTGGGGCAGCAGAAAACCTTTCACCATGGGTAAATACCTCAGATATATAAAAAAATGAGAGAGGTTATTGTAGAAGCACTCTACATGATCGCATTTCCTCAGACAGAATGTTTCTAAGTGACACGGTTATTAAGTAACATCTCATCAAAGATTGTTGCCTTTTTGCACTTTGGACTCTTCAGGGATATCGTCGGTACAATGTAGCTCAGACTGTTTTGACATGTTTGGGTGAAAAATAGAACTATGCCTAGTATAAATGTACCCATCCAGATGCATTAGAATAGTCAGTTTGGTCACATCAGGAGCAGGACGAAAGTTACACCCCTTTGCAACTTTACACTACCTCCTGACGATATTTGGGGTAGTAGAAAACCTTTCACCATAGGCAAATGCCTCAGAGATATAAAAAACTGAGAGAGGTTATTGTAGAGGCACTCTATGTGATCGCGTTACCTCAGACGAAATGTTTCTAAGTGACACAATTTTTGAGTAACATCTCATCAAAGATTGTTGCCTTTTTGCACTTTGGACTCTTCAGGGATATCGTCGGTACAATGTAGCTCAGACTGTTTCAAAATATTTGGGTAAAAAATAGGACCATGCCTAGCATAAATGTACCCATCTGGACACATTGGAATAGTCAGTTTTGTCACATCAGGAGCAGGACAAAAGTTACACCCCTTTGCAACTTTACATTGGCTCCCTTTGACGATTTTTGGGGCAGCAGAAAACCTTTCACCATGGGCAAATGCATTAGAGATATAAAACACCGAGAGAGGTTATTGTAGAAACACTCTACATGATCGCGTTGCCTTAGATATAATATTTCTAAGTGACATAGTTTTCGAGTAACATCTTGTCAAAGATTGCTGCCTTTTTACACTTTGGACTCTTCAGGGATATCATCGGTACAATGTAGCTCGGACTGTTTTGACATGTTTGGGTGAAAAATAGGACCATGCCTAGTGTAAATGTACCCATCCGGACATGTTGGAATAGTCAATTTGGTAGCATCAGGAGCAAGACACCAAAAATACAAAAGTTGCTTTATGCAACTTGACAACATTGACACTTTTTTGCAACATGACTTAAAGACTCAAATTAACCCTAAATGACTCAAAGTGACTTATAATCACCTTGATTTTGGTGCCCAATGTACATTATAGAGGTCTAGGCGCTCCTTATCATTCAAACATCTTAGATGAGCGCCTAGGAAAGGAAAAAACTCTAAATTTCATCATCATGAGCGCCTAATAACAAGAGACTTTAATGGCTCAAACCTTAGCATGGAGTCCTAAGGCACATTTCATGTCTCCTTTCATCCATTTTGGCACCCTTATGTAGATTTTTCAACTTGATTTGGTGCCCTATATGTGAAGGAAGATCTAAAGGCATGAAAGTGGATGTTGTTTTGTAAGAGTTTGGATCATCAAAATTGAAAGAAATTAGATGCATATGCGTGCCCTATATTACCGGGTTGAACTAAATCTAATATGTGGTCAAAGTCAACTGATGATTCCATTTGTGCTAGTTCCAGTGCCGTCGAGGTTCGATACGTGTCAAGTGGGCTAAGATAACTTAACTACCATTCGTCAACCCACTCCTTTGACTCGCACTCATCCTAGATTTGAATTGTACAGGAAGAACAAAAGCATGACATCTTTCGTGTATGGATACTCCATGAACCTGCAATTGAGCTTCTAAAAGAGTGCATCTCATTTGATCATGTCAGTGTACAATAGTCCTCATATGGTGCAATGTTAGTATCATCTATCAACCAAAAAAATCTACGAACTGAAGACATACCTTCATTATCTGGACCCATGGAAGCATTACACCACTCGACAATCGATTTTGTATCTGTCAACTTTGCATTGTCTTTATACTTTAACTCTTCTCGTGCTATGGCTCTTTGATACATGCTCCTGCACCATCATGCTCCCCCTTTCCATGCCCGACCTCACAAAAGTCCCACATATGCTGAATACCTGTAAAATTATGCCTCCTACTCAGCCAATAGAAATTCTGTGAGTTCTTGAATTGTGATGCACAGTTATCCGACCATATGATATGCTGACTGAACGATATGCCCCTTCTAGCCAAATCATTGTAGAACACCTGAAAGCAACCTTGCACAAACTCTGTAGAATGCGTGCGATCATCACTAATATAGAAATTATACTCCCTTATGATCTTTCTGTCATCCTCTGCACTATCATTCGCATGAATGAATGCGATGTGCACAAATATAGAAACCTATGTGGAGTTGTAATATTGTGATTGCACCTCACGCTGTGGCTGTAGACTGTAGTTCTCTGCAAAGTTGACGACTGAAACAATGCTACCAACTGAAAATGTGTCCTTGCATAACTTGAATTGCAAGTCCAACCATCGAGCTCTATGGGCATGTCTTGCATACTCATACACTATGTTGTCACAAAATATAGGCATAAACTGATACACTAGAATCTTTTCAATAACCAATTCACACCTCTTTACTTCTTTACCATCTTTTGTATTGTATGCCACTGTTTTATACTTACCAAACTCTACTAGTTCGTTTCCAACCACATGTGTTCTTTCAATATGTTAACATATTGGCAAATGTTGCAAGCCACCGCAACGATGACATGTGCCATCCAAGCATAATTTCTTGTAGAATATTTGACCTTCCTCTCTTTCACATAAAATTATTGATATGAAGTCTCTTGAAGATGTTGGTGGGGCACATATGGCACAACCCTGCAAATCATTGTTAGTATGCATATCTAAACATATAGACCTATAAACGTCAAAATGGTTAGAAAATTTAATATGTAATCTACAACAACAAGTAGTGCGTGTGTGATTTATCTTAACATAGAAAGGTTTTAGCATTTCAAAATATCTTTGACAAATTTTAATTTGAGGATACTTCTCTAGAAATTTACCATAAAACTGTGTTTGAGTCTCATCCAAAAAATGCTTTGGATGTGGCTCGCGGTTCTGACTACCAATTCTCCTTCTTACCACATTCCTTTGATTCAGAGATACCCTTGTGTAATTCTTCCAAAAGTCTTCAATTAGTGATCTCAATGCTTCAAAAATTGGTTTATCTTTTTGTGGTAGTCTCCCCGAGAACGCCTATAATTCATTGGCATTAGTGTCCTCAATTCTTTGGCGTCTTCCAATGGCTCTTGATAAAGTTTTCCTATTAATTCTCAATTGTTGACTTGTCTTTCTAATGAGATGAGCTTTCCTCATTTTACTACTTACTATAGTCGATGTAATCACACGCCGTGTTGGATTACTATCTTTTGTGTGTGAGGTGTTACCCACACTCTCATACGCACTCATTAGATTCTTGACAATAGATTTTTCACTTGAAGGCTCTGATGTTCTCAACCCAAGAATCTTCATGATAGACCTATACTTTATACTTCGCATCATTTCAATGAATAGTTGACATTTTGCAGTCTCATTTAACTTTTCAAAGAACAATCTCCAAATCTTATTAGCATATCTTCTACAAGTGCATTTTGGAATCTTACCTTCCATTGGCTATAAAATATTCTAATCAATATCAATCAAATACTTTGGCTTTCTATGCAAAATTCTAGGTGGTGTTAAGTTAGGTAAATTCATCTCAACATTAGGAATTTCATCAATATTTAAATGAGATGGGTTAGATGGCATACCTTCGATCGAAGATGGAATAGATGACATACCTTGAGGTTGAGGTGGGAACGATGGCGTACCTCCTTCATCACATGTGAATGATGTTGTACTCTTAACTTGAGATGTGGTAGATGGTGTCCCTACATGTTGACTTGTGGTAGAGGACGTGTCTCCAACTATGGTATTCAAATCTCTCATACCACAAAGTTTTTTCATTCGTTCTCTTTGTGCCCCCAATACCATATCTCTTTGTGATGGTTGTGGTTCCTCTTCAATTGGTATGTCTTCATTTATCATGTCCAATTTCCTCTTCTCACGAAGTTCCCTCATAGTCACTACTTTCTTTGCATTCTTAGCTTCTATCTTTTCCTATGTTGGTTTAATTCTTGATCGTTTCTTCGGCATGATGGAGAATTTGTTTGTAGCATGATAAAGAGACTAATATTAGTTCCTAAGAAATGAATACAAGATAATAGTGGTATTATATTTTTATTATGTTGTAAGGATTTATTCTTGTATAGTTTGACATCATGGTATGTTAAGGTCTGTTTATTACACATAATTATTAAAGAGCCCAAGTGTAGAAAATATACATGGCATCATGTGAGATTGTAGGCTGCTTTCTTGATTGGGAATGCGTCTATTTTAAACATGTATGATAAAGCATGATAAAGTAATTCAATCTGAAATAAGGAAATTGTAAAGAACATGCATGTAAAGACTTGACATACCTAAAAAATGAAGATTCGAATGGAGAGAGTACCCAATTATGTAGTGTTTTTTTCTTCTTGCATCAAACTCCTCAACAATTTGAGTTTTTAACCACTTGCTTCTTTTTCAATGTTAAATTGAATAACACTCAAATATAATTACTAACAACAGTACTATTAACCAATCTATGATGTTAAATTCCTAAAATTGAATCACAATTAACATTGCAACACTACAAAAATTGAAACTTGAATAGATATATATCAAACTTGGTGTGAAAACTATGTTATTTCCTCCTTCTCAAGTTGGCAAAGTATAAAAGGTGGTGGAAAGATCATGCAAAGGTGGTACAATGTGTCAAATGTGCATGTGAACTTCCCAAAATCATGAAAGCACTTCTTTTTTGTTAGAGCACACGTAGAATCAGTATGAAAATAGAGCATGTGGGCCTGCTTCACGAGGGTCAACACTTTTTTACCGTTTCTATAGCAACAAAAAATGTGTTCACGTTTTGTCCTGCTAGAGATTGATCACATCCTTTGCATTGATCACATCTCTTTCCAAACCTTCCCCTTCAGACTTGAATGACCTCAAGGTTTTTGAGGGAGAACTTTTCTTATTTCCTGCAAGAGCTTGCCAGATGCTCCGCCATATGATAGGCATAACAATGAAGGGGCAAGCCCTCATAATCAAGTTCTTGATAGAAAATGCCCATCGAGGAAGAAAGATAGATCTTCTATGGAAGCAGAAGTTCTAGTTTGTGACAAATCCTTATCCAAGCATAAATAGCAGGGGTTCTTTCAAGCGATTTCCAATCCACTTCCACAAAGTCTCTTGAAGACTTCCTAATTGATTCCAAAACATCCACACCCCAAAATTGGAGAGGCAATCAATATAATCGAACCCATAAATCTACATTTGATGACAGAAACCCTCAACACTATACCTTAAACCCTAATACCTCAAACCTCAACCCTAAACCTTATCCCTAAACCTAAATCCCTCAACCCTCAACCCTAATCCGTCATCCCTCAACTCTAATCCCTCATCCTTAAACCCTAAATGCTATCCCTATTCCTAAACCGTCAACAAACTTGATACTATACCTTAAACCCTAATCCCTTATCCCTAAACCCTCCAACCCTATCCCTAATCCTTACACCCTCCACACTCTACTTTAACCCTAATCCCTTGACCCTGAACCCTACCCCTAAACCCTTGACCCTTGAACCTCAACCCTCAACCCTCAACATCAAACCCTAATCCCTCAACCCTTAACTCTGATCCCTCGACTCTCAACCCTATCCCTAAACCCTTGACCCTTGAACCTCAACCCTCAACCCTCAACGTAAAACTCTAATCCCTCAACCCTTAACTCTTATCCCTCGACCCTCAACCCTATCCCTAAACCCTAAACCCTCAACCCTCAACCCTCAACGTCAAATCCTAATCCCTCAACCCTTCACTCTAATCCCTCAACCCTAAACCATATCCCTAAACCCTCAACACTATACCTTAAATCCTAATCCCTCAACCCTAACCCTAAAGCTTATCCCTAAACCCTAATCCCTCAACCCTCAACCCTAATCCATCATCTGTCATCCCTCAACTCTAGTCCCTCATCTCTAAAACCTAAACACTAACCCTATTCCTAGACCCTCAACGGGCTCGATACTATACCCTAAACCCTAATCCCTCTACCCTCGACACTCTTATTTAACCCTAATCCCTTGACCATTAACGCTATCCCTCAACCTCAACCCTCAATCCTCAACCCTCAACTCTCAACATTAAACCCTAATTCATCAACCCTAAACCCTAATCCCTCAAACCTAAACCCTATCCGTAAACCATCAACCCTCAACACTATACCTTAAACCCTAATCCCTATCCCTCAACCCTTAACCCTTTAAACTTAAACCCTATCCCTACACCCTCAACACTTGACACTATATCTTAAGCCTTAAACCGTCATCCCTTAAGCCTCAACCCTCAATCCTTAAACCTTCAACCCTAAACCCTATCCCTAATCCCTCTACCCTTGACACTCTAGCCCTAACCTCAACATTAAATGCTAATCCGTCAACCCTAAACCCTAATCCGTCAACCCTAAACCCTATTCCTAAACCCTCAACCCTCAACACTATACCTTAAACCCTAATCCCTCAACCCTCAACCCTAATCCATCATCCCTCAACTCTAATCCCTCAATCCTAAACCCTAAATGTTATCCATATTCCTAAACCCTCAACAGACTTGATACTATACCTTAAACCCTAATCCCTTATCCCTAAACCCTCCAACCCTATCCCTAATGCTTACACCCTCCACACTCTACTTTAACCCTAATCCCTCGACCCTCAACCCTATCCCTAAACCCTTGACCCTCGAACCTCAACCCTCAACCCTCAATGTCAAACCCTAATCCCTCAACCCTTAACTTTGATCCCTCGACCCTCAACCCTATCCCTAAACCCTAAACCCTCAACCCTCAATATCAAATCCTAATCCCTCAACCCTTCACTCTAATCCCTCAACCCTAAACCCTATCCCTAAACCCTTAACACTATACCTTAAACCCTAATCCCTCAACCCTAACTCTAAACCTTATCCCTAAACCCTAATCCCTCAACCCTAATCCGTCATCCGTCATCCCTCAACTCTAATCCCTCATCCCTAAACCCTAAACGCTATCCCTATTCCTAGACCCTCAACGAGCTCGATACTATACCTTAAACCCTAATCCCTTATGCCTAAAACCTCCAACCCTAGCCCTTAACCCTAATCCCTCGAACCTCAATGTACTCAACCCTCAACTTCAAACCCTAATCCCTTAACCCTTAACTCTAATCCCTCGACCCTTAACCCTAAAAACTTGAACCCTAAAACCTATCCCTACACGCTCGACACTCGACACTATATCTTAAACCCTAGTCCCTTAACCCTCATCCCTAAAGCCTCAACCCTAAATCATTAAACCTTCAACCCTAAACCCTATCGCTAATCCCTCTACCCTAGACACTCTTATTTAACCCTAATCCCTTGGCCATTAACCCTATACCTCAACCTCAACCCTTGACTCTCAACATTAAACCCTAAACCCTTATCCCTCAAACCTAAACCATATCCCTAAACCATCAACCCTCAACACTATACCTTAAACCCTAATCCCTATCCCTCAACCCTTAACCCTTAAAACTTAAATCCTATCCCTACACCCACAACACTTGACACTATATCTTAAGCCTTAAACCCTCATCCCTAAAGCCTCAACCCTTAATCCTTAAACCTTCAACCCTAAACCCTATCCCTAATCCCTCTACCCTTGCCACTCTAACGCTAACCTCAACATTAAATGCTAATCCGTCAACCCTAAACCCTAATCCGTCAACCCTAAACCCTATCCCTAAACCCTCAACCCTCAAAACTATACCTTAAATCCTAATCCCTCAACCCTTAACCCTAAACCTTATCCCTAAACCCTAATCCCTCAACCCTCAACCCTAATCCATCACTCCTCAACTCTAATCCCTCATCCCTAAACCCTAAATGCTATCCCTATTCCTAAATCCTCAACATACTCAATACTATACCTTAAACCCTAATCCCTTATCCCTAAACCCTCCAACCCTATCCCTAATCCTTACACCCTCCACACTCTACTTTAACCCTAATCCCTCGACCCTCAACCCTATCCCTAAACCCTTGACCCTCAAACCTCAACCCTCAACCCTCAACGTCAAACCCTAATTCCTCAACCCTTAACTTTGATCCCTCGACCCTCAACCCTATCCCTAAACCCTAAACCCTCAACGTCAAATCCTCATCCCTCAACCCTTCACTCTAATCCATCAACCCTAAACCCTATCCCTAAACTCTCAACACTACCTTAAACCCTAATCCCTCAACCCTAACCCTAAACCTTATCCCTAAACGCTAATCCCTCAACCCTAATCTGTCATCCGTCATCCCTCAACTCTAATCCCTCACCCCTAAACCCTAAACACTATCCCTATTCCTAGACCCTCAATGGGCTCGATACTATACCTTAAACCCTAATCTCTTATCCCTAAATCCTCCAACCCTATCCCTTAACCCTAATCCCTTGACCCTTAACCCTATCCTGAAACCCTTAACCCTCAAACCTTAATGTACTCAACCCTCAACGTCAAACCCTAATCCCTCAACCCTTAACTCTGATCCCTCAACCCTTAACCCTTAAAAGTTGAACCCTAAAACCTATCCCTACACGCTCGACACTCGACATGATATCTTAAAGCCTAATCCATTAACCCTCATCCCTAAAGCCTCAACCCTAAATCATTAAACCTTCAACCCTAAACCTTGTCCCTAATCCCTCTACCCTTGACACTCTTATTTAACCCTAATCCCTTGACCATTAACCCTATCCCTCAACCTCAACTCTCAACCCTCAACCCTCAACTCTCAACATTAAACCCTAATTCATCAACCCTAAACCCTAATCCCTCAAACCTAAACCCTATCCCTAAACCATCAACCCTTAACACTATACCTTAAACCCTAATCCCTATCCCTCAACCCTTAACCCTTAAAACTTAATCCCTATCCCTACACCCTCAACACTTGACACTATATCTTAAGCCTTAAACCCTCATCCCTAAAGCCTCAACCCTCAATCCTTAAACCTTCAACCCTAAACCCTATCCCTAATCCCTCTACCCTTGACACTCTAACCCTAACCTCGACATTAAATGCTAATCCGTCAACCCTAAACCCTAATCTGTCAACCCTAAACCCTATCCCTAAACCCTCAACCCTCATCACTATACCTTAAACCCTAATCCATCAACCCTAAAACCTAATCCCTCAACCCTAAACACTATCAATAAACCCTCAACCCTCGACACTATACCTTAAACCCTATGAGAAAAGATTTGTGTATGGTACATCCACAGTGAGTAATTAATAGTTGTAATCAGAAGGATGATCAATATGAGAAAAGATTTGCATTGGGGTACATCTATGTTTCTTGCTGTCCACCCCGCACTTAGGGAAGGTATATTGTTATGAAACACGCAAATAATCTCCCACTGTTTACTGGCTCTATCCACAAGAACTAATAAACTATATCTTAAACCCTAATCCCTCAACTCTAAACTTTCAACCCTAAACCCTATCCCTACCCTCAACACTCTACCTTAAACCTAATCCCTCGACCCTTAATCCTAAACGCTATCCCTAAAGCCTCAACCCTAAACCCTAATCCCTCAAGGTCCTAAACTCTAATCCCTTATCCCTAAACTCTAAATCCTATCCCTAAACGCTCAACCCTCAACCTTAATCACTCAATCCTTATCCACCCCTCTCCTCTCCTATCTGGCTCACTCCCATCTCTACCCTCCTCTGCCTTCGACACTAGACATACATACATATAGGCATACATAGATACATAGATACACACATACATATAGGCATACATAGATACATACATACATATAGGCATACATAGATACATAGATACATACATACATATAGGCATACATACATACATACATGATTAATAGCCTTGAATGTAAAAAAATTTAAGGGGAACATAACACGAGCGCGTTATAACGCGCTCGCGTTATGTCAAACATGACAAACAACATACTTGTGACAAAGAAAAAATGCAAAGCAAAATATAACGCGAGTGCGTTATAACGTGCTCGCGTTATGTCTTGCTTTGGGAATCCCAAGCCTTGGGCTTGGGATTTGCTTTGGATTTCCAACCCAAGGCTTGGAGTGCCTTTTGAACAGTCACATACGTGTTTTTCCATATTCTTCAAGATTTCACATAATTTCGTTCGTGCTAACCCTCAGATTTGGACGTGTTTCAAGGTCGAACAAATCGAACACCTGGGTAATGTTAGGCTTTCTCTTAGCTATTTGACGATGTGATTTTTTTCACATTTTAACAATGTTAAGCCTTTCATCTTTAATTTCTTTTGTTTCTATGTCCATTTTTGGGCAAAAACCACTATTTGGTCTTTTTTTCATTGTAAATTAACTATTCATTGAAATTTCAAAAAAATTACATATTTAGAAACTAGACTCCATTCTACAAATATTAAAAAAGAAAAAAATAATTTTCAATTAGTTTTCAAAATTTATAGGGGTAGCACGGCCAAAATTCTATTTTTTAGGATTTGTCCACTTTGAAAATTAGTAAAAAATCAAATATTCATCAAAAAATTATTAGAAAAATTGAGCATAAACTTCATGCTAATAGCTAATTTCTCACTAAAGCGATTTTAAAAATACCAAAAAAAAGTTGACCTTTTGAGGGAGCCACAAAACATGCTATGTTATGTTTTTTTGACAGAAACAACACTAATTTCTATGGCTCCCTCTTTTGAACCCCTTAATCTATGCTATTTTAAAAAAAAAATAGTAGTTTAGAAAGTAGACTTGGAGCACTACGAACATTGTTTTGGTTGCATCTCTAAATTTTGAGTGTAACTATGCTCAATTTCTCATCCAAGGCTAGTATTTCCTGATTTTAGAAAAAAAAAGTGGCCAGTTAAGACCCCTTTTTGGCCCCCCATCTTCTTGCACTTACCCATGATGTTGCAGGAAATGTGTTAGATGGTTATGTTGAGCTCATGTTGAGCAAACCTAGGGATACCTCTGAAGAAAGATTTGGCACCTATGAGGAAATATCTATAAAAGTACATGTAGATTTGAGAAAACCTGGATATCAGAAAAAGGCTCAGAAAATGGTGGAGTATGCCTAGAGCAAGGGATTCACCAAAGAACAAATCTCTGGAACAAGGACAAGGGCTAAAGCAGAGAAAGCTGCACAAGAACAAGTGAAGGAGCAAGAAGAAACAAATAATGCTTTGGAAGTGCAATAGGTAAAATCAGAGGCACCCATAGTACCTAAGAAAAGGACAAGAGGTTCCACATCTGCTGAAACAACCTCAAAATCCCCCGGTTCTACCCCATCTACAGAAGCACCCACTAAGAAAATGACTGACAAGGGTCACACAAGGTAAAAGACCAAAGGACACAATGTATTTCAATGTGGGTAAAGATGATGAAGAAACAAAATCAAATGAAGAGGTTAAAAAGATGAAAGCAAAATCAATTGAAGCCTCCGGTACTAAGCAAGACAAGCCCTCTGGAAAGGGCAAAGGAAGGAAGAAGGTGAAGAAAGTAGAGCTTGAGAAAGAAGAGGCTACAATTAATCTAGAAGATGTCTTAAATGCTATGGCAACACATGATAATCTAAAGCCAATAGCACAACTATATGATGAATACAATGATGTAGACAAAGGCATCATTGAAATTCCAGTAATCAGATTTTTGGAAATGTTTAACAAAGCTCTTTTTGAGGTTATCATTGATCTTCCTGGTAGCCTTGCCAACTGTCATGCCCACATTTCCCATGCGGTCACAACACGTATTCACGCGTGTCATGTCCACATGTGTCATGTGGTCATGATACGAACTATCAAAAATTTTCTCTTACTACTCTGAAAACCCCCTCGCACACATAAGCATGCTCAGTGGCGTATGCTTAAGGAGTAAACAAAGCAGTTGTTAGCGGGGTATTACACTCATGAATTACATGTGTACAGCAGTTGTTTTAGGTGATAGATCATTTTTCAACAAAGCACGATCATTTGCCCTCTCTTTCATTTCTCTAAAATTTAATTTAAATATATATATATATATATGTATATATACCGCCATTATCTCAGTTCACTTTAACTCACAATTTCATTAATAAGTTCCTTAACTGTAAAGAAAGTATAGAATATATATATAATAAATAAATATATATATAATTTGTTAAAACAGATTACTATCCAATAAATCATTAAAAATAGAGCAAAGAGTTAATTTATTTATTTTTTACAAATATAAACATTGTATTTCTGAATTACAACTCTAAGTTTAAGCATCTATTCAATTCGTATTATACAATATGCATAAATATATCCCACTTTTACTATTCAGTATTCACTATTCACTTTTACTATGCACTATTCACTATTCACTATTCATATGAAGGCAAACTTTTAATATGAAATTAGTTTCTATTTAACTCAATTACACAACTTTAATCCAATTTTATTTCCTTTCCAAACGGCAAAACTAAACGAACAATAAAACTACAACTATCAATACAATAAGGAAGTAATTTCCTCACAACTCTAAAATACTAAATTATACAACGAAAGAGAGAGAATGTTCTCCTCTTGTAAAATCAACAAGGATGAAGCTATTAAAAGACCAAGCTCCCTTAAGAGTAAAGGAAAATAAAATATTTTCTAAGATCCAATAATCTTCTCCAAGCTTCACCATAAGCTCCCAGAAAACTTGCATATCACACAAGGGAAGAAACACCACACAAACTACTCTCCTCCCTACTGTAGACTCCCAAGAGGGTCACCCTCGAGCTAGGGAGATCATCCACACACCTAGGGGATTCAATACCACTTCACAACAAAATAAAAACAACAGACCAAAACATAAATACACCCATAGATATTTACACAACACAAAACTCATCCACTGTGAGTTTAAAAAAGGGTAGGAGAGTGGACACACTCAACTCTAGAGTGTCACCCTTCAATTAAATTTCAACATAGTTTCCTTCTCATGGCCTCAAGCCAACTTGCCAACAAAGATTCCAAGGAGTTCATATTTTGACTCTCAAGTCAAATAACACAATTTCCTAAAGTCACACAAATGTCCTCAAGGCTTTCAACATCTCAAAAGAAACAAGGCATGTACTTGAGGAGGATCACTCCTCCCCTACCCCACACTTGATGAGCCTTTCTCCCAAGTAGAAGAAGCTCTATCAACACCCAAATAAATTTTTCCACAATTACATAATTTACAACACAACAAATCAAATTTTATTTTCACAAATCCATCATACAAGAAATAGAAAATGCAAAGGAGAGGCCTTGAAATACAACCTTAAAAAGCCCTTTAATGGATGAAGTTGATGTAGAGTTCCTCTCCAGCCTCCTCTCCAAATCTCCCTTCTCAAAAAAACAATCTCTCTAAGATCACAAGCAAGGGATAATGAATGGAGGATATAGGATGGTTAGAATAATTTCAGCATTATGAGGCTATGAAGAGGAGAATAGAGAAGGAATTGGGCATTATGAGGATGCCAGAAGAAGATTTTCTAGAGGAAATTAGGCATGATAAGAATGTAAGAATGAAGTCCCCCTGCAAGAATCAAGTTTCCCTGCAAAATCCAATCTTCTCTAATTGCTTAGAGAAGGGTCTTATTTATAGATTTTTGAAACGATGATGGAGGGTGAGGATCAAAAGTTAAGATCAAGGGCTCTCATTATTTGTGAATTTTAAATTCATAGTGGATGAATTAAAAATTTATTTTTTTAAGATTATAATATTTAAATAACCCCACTATCCCAAGTGGAATTAAAAAAAATATTCCCACTATCCCAAGTGGAATTCATAAAATATCCCCACTATCCCAAGTGGAATTAATAAAATATCCCCACTATCCCAAGTGAGATTAAAAAATAACCCCACTCATGAAGGACCACACCACTTCATGGGGACTCTCACCAAAAGTGAGAGAACAAGAAGATAAGCCCCTCCATTATTGGTGGACCATGGAGTCATTTCAAGCTTTGAAAATGGAGAAAGGATGGGCCTGAGTGTTGGTCCCACTCATCCTATCCTTCCCATGCCTCCAAATTCGTCACTTAACTTCACTGTGAAGTTAAGGTGACCATATAGAGGTTAACCAAGGGTTACCCAAGTCAAAAGTGACCCTAGAGCCATGGGGTATAACCCAGGGTCAATTTAAACTTAGTTAGGACACCCAGGGTCAAGTTAAGACACAAGAAAAGGGTCTCAAAAATTTAAATTAAAAAAATAAAATTCAAATACAATTATTACAACACAAATCATAATTCAATTTTACAAAAGGGTAGACCTAACCCATTCAACCTCATGCAAGATAATATTACAACATTACAACATTGCACCAAACATAGAGTTGATCTTGGTTCCTCATGGAACTAGATCGGCTTCACAAAGGATTACAACATAAGGTGCAGAATGATCTCCAGTATCTATGGTTTTGTTAGAAATACCTGCACACTCAATCTCAAAGTTAATTCGACATATGCATATCATAGCCGAAGCAAATTAAACATATTAATGAGGATGTATAATCAATCACTACCTATATCCATCTGGCAACCATATTATATAATAATCAATCATTTTATTATTTTAATCTAGAGCTAGGTGAATAATAGGATACACACTAGTCAGACAAGGGCGGGTCTTACATACTACCCCCCTAGGAAATGAGTTACTCCCAGAAGTCATCAAGAGGAGGTTGGAAGCATTTTCCTAAACTTCTTTGCACCAGACAAGGTAAGTATAGAAGATAACATATGCAATAAAGAACTCTTCTCAAGAAAATAAAGCATGGTAACTAAATGTTATAAAGGCTTAATTATGGGTTGAAATTCAGCACATCTAATCTTAGGATCATCAATCTTCTATACACATGTATAGAGAATCTTCACACATCACATTACAAGTTTATAGAGAAAATACCAATTCATATGCAATTACATCAAATATAGATCTTGCACAAACAAACATTTTCATTCATCCACATTACAGGAATTAACTTCACAAGGCTCAGATAAAGGGTTAGGAGAATGTCATAGTCTCCTCATAGAACCAAGTAACCAATAACCAGTGCCAAGTAACCAAAGATCCAAGAACCAGGTACAATGATGGTCTCAGGGCCACGCGCTTGGGGGCTCGCCATACATTCCCACAATGGCCTACCTCTTGTTTGTATAAGGGGTTTAGCCTCCAAGAGATAGTCAACATAAGAACAAGATCACTAGGAAGGTAAGTGGATAATGACCAGCCCATACTAGTCCACACGTACCCCCATCCTCAAAAGTTTCCTACATCTGCTTCCTTATATACACTCCACCAGAGGTCGCTCCATCGACATGGCAAGAAGAACATCACAACATATGACCAACACTTGCAAACAAAAATAATCTAGCTTAGCCACCACAAATAATAGATATACCAAAAGAAAGGAGTTTCAAAATCCAACAGTAAAATAAATAAATGTGCGCCATTCCAACAATAAATTAACCATAACCACAAGGATTATGTAAAAATGGAGAAATCAAAAATTTGTGGCTAAGCTACTTTTAGACAAGATTAAATAACATGGTTGGTCCACATAGGCAAGATACCAAAAGATCACCAAACAACCGAAAGAAATAATCACAATCCAAGAAAGTGCACATTACATCACTATGTGACTAACATAAAGTCACCAATAAGGAAGGAGGGAAATACGGTCACTACATGTGTTATGCAAACACAACCAATGCAATAACATCATGTAGGTAAGTATTATCAATGTGCCTTCACATACTCTTACATGGAATCGTGCCCTTCTCAAAGGTAACACGTCATCATTAGAATGTAAATGTCTCTAGGATACTACACATCCACTCAAATAAGATACCAAGGTAAGAATAAACCTGCACAAGTAGCATGCCCTCAAACAAATCACATGCCCATACCAAAACATAACCAAAATCCCATGTCAGATGTCATTAGTACCGTCAAGGAAACAGAGCATGATAGGAAAGCACTATGGGCCTCTCAAAGGTCCATTCACTAAAGAGAAGTAGGGGGTACTCTGGCATAGGAAGGTATGGTTGGTTGGGTAATCCCAAACCAATGCCACAACATGTCACCATAGCTTCCTAAGTTCTTCCTCTCCACTACTTAACTCCACACATGGAAAGTCTCCAACTCCAAGATTGGACCTTATAGGGTGTACATACAAGCAGCCACACAAGCATGAGTCCATCATACTTGTAGTTATACACTCAACTCATGGATGGATACCCAGTATCACAAGCTCATGAGTACACTAAGCATGTACGGAATAATCACAACACATAGCAAACATGTTCATAACAGGTATTTACATCCACAAGGTAACACAATTCTCCTTTAATGTTTATTACTTAGTGAAGAAGGACAACTTTCATACCCCAAAGTTACATAATAATTACCATAAAGGTTCTCTAAGAAATTTACTCAAACATCAACTCAAATTAATCCATCTAGAGCATATTGGAATCCAACCATGACTTCACATTTAGAGATAAGGCAACACCCTCAAGTAAGTACTCCAATTTACTAGCTATGCTTGATAGATCATAATCAAACCCAACCAACATTATTTCAACTCATAAGATGGTGACTCACAACACATCACATATCATGGAGTTAACGATAACCCATATAACACTACATATGCACTATGAAACCACCACACATTTATCTAACACAAGGTTCATAAAGTAGGGGCATATCACAAGAAGATTCTAATAGGAAGATCACGTCTCTAATTTTACTATTCTACTATATGAAGCCCAAACATCTTTTCCGCACAAGGTATGCATAACATGATATCAAATTCACACGAAAACAAAGTTATAAAATGCAAAATTTTATTTTGTAGAAGTAATTTACAAAAAGGTCGCCAAGCACACAAATGCCTCATTGAACAATTTGGGGACATATGTTAATTCTTAACAATTTGCCATGCATAAAACTAATTTTCACCTCTTTCTTTCTTAGTATTTTTACAAGGTAATCTAATGAAATCACACACGTAATAAATTACACTCATAAAATTTAAAGCAAGATACACTTCATGCAATCTTTTCTAGTTATCAATCCAAAGGAGACAATTCCAATTTCTAATGATATAAAGGGTTAGGAATTCAAGAAATTATGTCATTCAACCCTATGATAAACACACATCAAGTTCATAAGGCAAGAACAAATCAAATGGGTATTAAGATGTCACTACTCTCCACAAAAATACACAAGGGTGAGGAAGGGTCCAACGCAATCCCTCAGCACCTAGACCAACTGTCTCGAGAGAACAATTGACTAAGAGGATCACAAACATCACAAAACACAAGAGGAAGACTTCGATAATCGTGTGACAAGGCCATCACGATGATAACACAAGAGGATGGGTATTCCTCCAAGGTGAACAAACCACAACCTCACTCTCTTGCAGCTACATGTAGTAGAACAAGGGTCAAATCATGCTCAACCCACTCCATGTTGGCCTAAACAACACGCAAATCCCAGAGCTCCAAATGTTGAAACATGTGCTCTGATACCAAATGTCATGCCCACATTTCCCATGCTGTCACAACACGTATTCACACGTGTCATGTCCACATGCGTCATGTGGTCATGATACGAACTATAAAAAAATTTCTCTTACTACTCAGAAAACCCCCTCGCACGCGTAAGCGTGCTCGGTGGCATATGCTTAAGGAGTAAACAAAGCAGTTGTTAGTGGGGTATTACACTCACGAATTACATTTGTACAGCAGTTGTTTTAGGTGATAGATCATTTTTCAACAAAGCATGATCATTTGCCCTCTCTTCCGTTTCTTTAAAATTTAATTTAAATATATATATATATATACCGCCATTATCTCAGTTCACTTTAACTCACAATTTCATTAATAAGTTCCTTAACTGTAAAGAAAGTATAGAATATATAATAAATAAATAAATAAATAAATATATATATATATATATATATATATATATATATATATATAATTTGTTAAAACAGATTACTATCCAATAAATCATTAAAAACAGAGCAAAGAGTTAATTTATTTATTTTTTACAAATATAAACATTGTATTTCCGAATTGCAACTCTAAGTTTAAGCATCTATTCAATTCGTATTATACAATATGCATAAATAAATCCCACTTTTACTATTCACTATTCACTATTCACTTTTACTATTCACTATTCACTATTCACTATTCTGTTACTATTCACTATTCATATTAAGGCAAACTTTTAATATGAGATTAGTTTCTATTTAACTCAATTACACAACTTTAATCCAATTTTATTTCCTTTCCAAATGGCAAAACTAAATGAACAATAAAACTACAACTATCAATACAATAAGGAAGTAATTTCCTCACAACTCCAAAATACCAAATTATACAACGAAAGAGAGAGAATGTTCTCCTCTTGTAAAATCAACAAGGATGAAGCTATTAAAAGACCAAGCTCCCTTAAGAGTAAAGGAAAATAAAATATTTTCTAAGATCCAATAATCTTCTCCAAGCTTCACCATAAGCTCCCAGAAAACCTGCATATCACACAAGGGAAGAAACACCACACAAGCTACTCTCCTCCCTATTGTAGACCCGCAAGAGGGTCACCCCCGAGCTAGGGAGATCATCCACACACCTAGGGGATTCAATACCACTTCACAACAAAATAAAAACAACACACCAAAACACAAATACACCCATAGATATTTACACAACACAAAACTCATCCATTGTGAGTTTAAAGAGGGGTAGGAGAGTGGACACACTCAACTCTAGAGTGTCACCCTTCAATTAAATTTCAACACAGTTTCCTTCTCATGAACTCAAGCCAAGTTGCCAACAAAGATTCTAAGGAGTTCATATTTTGACTCTCAAGCCAAATAACACAATTTCTCAATGTCCTCAAGGCTTTTAACATCTCAAAAGAAACAAGGCATGTACTCGAGGAGGATCACTCCTCCCCTACCCCACACTTGATGAGCATTTCTCCCAAGTGGAAGAAGCTCTGTCAACACCCAAATAAATTTCTCCACAATTACATAATTTACAACACAACAAATCAAATTTCATTTCACAAATCCATCATGCAAGAAATAGAAAATGCAAAGGAGAGGCCTTGAAATACAACCTTAAAAAGCCCTTTAATTGATGAATTTGATGTAGAGTTCCTCTCCAGCCTCCTCTCCAAATCTCCCTTCTCAAAAAAAACAATCTCTCTATGATCACAAGCAAGGGATAATGAATGGAGGATATAGGATGGCTAGAATAATTTCGGCATTATGAGGCTATGAAGAGGAGAATAGAGAAGGAATTGGGCATTATGAGGATGCCAGAAGAAGATTTCCTAGAGGAAATTAGGCATGATAAGAATGCAAGAATGAAGTCCCCCTGCAAGAATCAAGTTCCCATGCAAGAATCAAGTTCCCTGCAAAATTCAGTCTTCTCTAATTACTTAGAGAAGGGTCTTATTTATAGATTTTTGAAATGATGATAGAGGGTGAGGATCAAAAGTTGAAATCAAGGGCTCTCATTATTTGTGAATTTTAAATTTATAGTGGATGAATTAAAAATTTATTTTTTCAAGATTGTAATATTTAAATAAACCCACTATCCCAAGTGGGATTAAAAAATATCCCCACTATCCCAAGTGGGATTAAAAAATAACCCCACTCATGAAGGACCACACCACTTCATGGGGACTCTCACCAAAAGTGAGGGAACAAGAAGATAAGCCCCTCCATTATTGGTGGACCATGGAGTCATTTCAAGCTTTGAAAATAGAGAAAGGATGGGCTTGAGTGTTGGTCCCACTCATCCTATCCTTCCCATGCCTCCAAATTCGTCACTTAACTTCACTGTGAAGTTAAGGTGACCATACGGAGGTTAACCAAGGGTTACCCAAGTCAAAAGTGACCCTAGAGCCATGGGGTATAACCCAGGGTCAATTTAAATTTAGTTAGGACACCCAGGGTCAAGTTAAGACACAAGAAAAGGGTCTCAAAAATTTAAATTAAAAAAATAAAATTCAAATACAATTCTTACAACACAAATCATAATTCAATTTTACATAAGGGTAGACCTAACCCATTCAATGTCATGCAAGACAATATTACAACATTACAACATTGCACCAAACACATAGTTGATCTTGGTTCCTCATGGAACTAGATCGGCTTCACAAAGGATTACAACATAAGGTGCGGAATGATCTCCAGTATCTGTGGTTTTGTTAGAAATACCTGCACACTCAATCTCAAAGTTAATTCCACATATACATATCATAGCCGAAGCAAATTAAACAAATTAATGAGGATGTATAACCAATCACTACCTATATCCATCTGGCAACCATATTATATAATAATCAATCATTTTATCATTTTAATCTAGAGCTAGGTGAATAATAGGATACACACCAGTCGGACAAGGGTGGGCCTTACACCAACATTATGTCTGCTAGAAAGGAAGTAACTATGGCAAAGTACATTAAGCTTAGAGAATATGCTCTAATAAAGCTATGTCCTGAGATCTCTCCAGAAGAAAAAGCAAAGGTCCCCAAAGTACTTGGTGTGAGGTTTAGAACAAAGAAAAGGACAAACACTCTCATGTCAGGTGACATTGAGAAGTTGGCTAAGGAAACTGAGGAAATCACTTTGGAAGTACTGAAGGAATTCCATCTCCCAACTATATATGACAAAGAAGAACAAAATGTTGGTGATGAAAGTTCTTTATTGGAAGTCAGTCTTGATCAAGGTTTAAATCAAACAAAGACTCCTCCGGTAAGCCCAAGAAAAGGTGAAGAAATGAAAGAGCAAGAAGAGGATAAATCTCTTGAGAATGTTGAAACGCCTACGAAGCAAAATGAAGCTGATGATCAAGAGGATGAACAAGATGAGAAGAGCCCTCCTCCAGAACAAAACATTGATGAACAAGAGGCTATGGACCTATAACCCTTGGAGTACAATCAAGAAGAAGATGTATCTAATGAAATGACAAGAGACACTGTTGCTGACACCATAGCCAAGGACCCTATTGAGATGGTAAGGGAATTTCTTGAGAAACAACATGAGAGTCAAATTTTGGAGTCAAATGAGTTGTTACAAGGTCCTATCAATCTGGCCATCATGTCCCCATTGCAAAAGTTGAAACTTGGGACAATTTTCCAAGCAAAGGCTCAGGAAGAGATGATGAAATCACATATACAGGGTAGTGAACTCATTGGTAAACCATTTAGTATTCTGGAGAAGTTGATGCCTACATACCAAAAGGATACATTATTATCATCAAATGATGAGCTCAAAGGCTTGATAAACTCAATAAGTAGTCATTTTGTATCTTTTGAGAAGTCTACTGACATAAAGATCAAGAAGGAGTTTGATGATAAAAGATTAGCAGAGTTGAAGACCAAGCTAGATAGTGATAAAATTTTGTTACATAATAGCATCAAGAATATAGAGTGTGCTATTAATGAAGCTTGTGACATATACAAATTTTTCTTATCATGGCCTAAGACCCCTAAGGAAATGGAAGAAAAGATCAAAGCTGTGGAACTTCAATTAGTGAATATTTCTAAGTCTTATGATCCTGTAGTTGATTCCATAAGCAATAAAGAAATACACATAAATATTCATAACAACATTAGTGGTCTGCTGAGAAAAAGGGAAGAAATGAAAAGCAAAATGTGCCAATTGAGAGGGTTAATAAGCCCTAAAATTGATTCAATGACAAGTCTAGCTACTGAATCCTTAAAGGTTAAGGCAATAACTGATATACCTACTAATGTGCAGAAGGCATAAGACTTAGTTTTTCAGGTTAATGGTAAAATTCAAATTTTGAACAGTGCTAAGAATAGGTGGGATGGAGAACTAGCACAATTAAAGATTGTTTACAATGATATCCTGTCACCCACAACTAACTAAATTGAAAGATTGCACTTGTACATATGTGGACAAGTATAACAATTTTGCAATTTTGGCACCATTTTGTTACTTGTACATATACCTTTTCCATTGATGTCAAAGGGGGAGAAGAAGAACTAGTAAAAAAATGGCCAAACATCTTAAGGGAAGAAGAAAAACAAAGTGTACATAGTAAGGGGGAGCAGTGTGAGCATTTTTCACTAAGTGTTGCCATCAATGCCAAAGGGGGAGATTGTTGGCAACATGGTCAAGAGACACTGATGTTATGAGGGAGACTTGATGCTATCATTGATGGAAACAACCAGACATGATTTATAACAATTCTTGAGACAAAGTTGTGTGTATCCTTTTGGTTTGAAAAGACTAACTTAGCCAAAATTAAGTATTGGCAGTTTACCAAGACAGTGACAGTGATTTAGTTGGCACTCCTCTGTAGATGAAGATGCTACTATGCGGTTATGGTATGTTATACTTAGATGTTATACAATGTTGTATCCTAAGTTTCATGTCTTGACAATCTTTAGAATTCATATTGTAAATTGCCCAAGTCCGGTAAGTAGAGTGTAGTGAGGAACAATGCAAAACACTTGAGTAATTCACTTTGCATTCCTCCGCTATTGATTATCTCAATGTGAAGTTTGAAGGTGTTGTAAACAAATATGATAACTATCTAATTCCATATTTTTAATATCTAAAGTCCACCGAAAGATCATCTACAAGCTTCCAAGTTTTGGCAGTTAGTTTGACAATGTTTAACTAAGACATAGGTAACATCTCTGAGATCTGCATATCACCACACAAGAATATTATGACTTGCAGTTATGAAGGTATGATTGATGATGTCTAATGAATGCTTGATGTGAATTTTCAAGTTTCAAGTGGTCTGCACTAGATGTTATGATATGATAGACAATAAGGTTTAAGTGTGTACTTTGGGATAAGGCCGACACACAGTTGGATCGATGTGCGGTAAAGGTATATTGTTTGGATCATAAATCTAAGTGGTTCTAGAATAGGCCCAAACCTATGTGAAGGTTCATAAATGATTGTATGGGATTGCATTGATGATTATGCAAAGGATCAAGCCGACAAGGTATAATCTTTGTGTACATGTTTCATACTTGGCATGTTGACCTAGTTGTGTGCTAAATCATGTTGCAGATATATATACTAATGGAATTTGATGTTGAAGACATATAACAAGTTGAGAAGCAGATGTGTGTGTGATCTAACACCCTTTTTGTGATTTGACAAGTGTAGGAGTGAAGAGAGCATAAGAACAGAGTATATGTAGACATAGCAGAAAAACAAAGCAGTCATTGTGAAGAGCTTTAAATCTGTATATTGAGCTATCAATGGAATTGTAATCTAGCATTCTATAGATGTATTAATAACAGTTCTCTCTTGGTAGTGAGCCATCTTCTTTCTATTTTTTTCTTAGTGGACAGTGAGTCCACTTGGACAATGAGTCCACTTGCAGTGAGCATTTCTTTGGGTAGTGAGCCCCATGGCAGTGAGCCTTATGTAATATGATATTTCTATCATAATATATTGTGAGCTAACACTCACAGTAGTTTTTCCCTTTTTGGATTTTCCACGTAAAAATCTTGGTGTCTATGTGTTATGTCTTTATAGCTGTTGTTTCTATGTTTATTCTACTTTTGTGTTATTAAATTTGTTAATTGGATTAAAGAACATGTTAAGAAATGGTTTTATAGAATACTGATTCACCCCCCTCTTAGTATTCCTTGTGTTCAACATATCCTAGTTCTCAAACTCTAAAATTGACATGTAGTAAGATTCATTTTAATGCCCAAATTGTAGTATTATGAATTATTCAATAGATGGCAATGCTTGAGAAAGATTTAGAGATATTTAAGGGTTGTCTAGCATTGTCTATAAGAACAAAAATGATAAAACAAAATAGGTTTGAATGAGTAATATTCTTTAAAAATCCAAAATGAGAATGTTTATATTAATGTTTAATATTTGACAAGCTTTGCACAATGTCTAGTAACGAAATCTAAATTCACTGTGCAAGTTATTGTATGAGACAACAAATAAAAAATCCTTAGAAGGATGTAAGAGGCTAGATTTAATAAAGTACAATGCTTAATAGGTTAATACAATGATTAACACAAAAATCTAAATGCATATGGACTAATGGTAGTGTAGAAGATCAATCAATAATAATGCCTTTGAGGGCTACAAATGCCCTATAAGATAATAAAAAATACATAAAAATATGTTTTCAATATAAGTGTATAGTCTATCCAAATCCATGACACTACATAAAGATCACTAGAAACTCCCACAATGAGATTAAATGGTTCACAATGGTCCTTATTATTACCCAAAACAGGGGAAAGCAAAATATAACAAGCTAGAGACCGTTAAAGGTCTAGCTTTGATAAAATAGAGATGGAATGTAAAATTCCAACTAAGAGTAGGAAGAATAGAGTCCATAGAATGATATTGGAAGAGTTATAATATAAAATTTTAGCTTAAGAGGGGAAGTACATAGTTCCTTGTTTATAAAATTAACCCCTAGAGAGGTTTGTGATACCCAAAAGAGAACTTGGAAGATCTCAAGATTTGAAATAAGCAAAAGAACAAAAAACATACAAAGTTTATATAAACTAATATAAAAACACACACAATAATATAATAAAATAAATACTAATTAGAACACACAATCTAATGATCTATCTAAGAAATCATAAAAAAATAGACACACATACATAGCTATCTAATCACAAACTACATATCTATGGATTTAGAGCCAATTTTGCTAAGGGGAACTAAAGGCTGAGTTGGCCCTTAGAACATTTGATGTAGGAGCACCAAGGCATATATGCAATCTTGCATCGCCAAAAATAATAGATATCTCAGTTTTGGTTTGATTTCAATCTAGTTTGTTGTTTCAGTTGTGATTTTGAGGTGTTGGCGGTGTTGTCGCTGTTGTTGGCAATCACGTGTCGCATTCTCTCTATGTCATTTGTGGTTCAACTTGGTTGATTTCAATTTACTTTTGATTCTCACAATCATTTTGGTGGAGTCTTTGATCATTTGGCACATTTTCACTTGACATTAATTGTTGCAGTTTGGGTTTGATGGTATGCCGCAGCTGAGTGTCGGTGACCAATATTCATGTTGCCGAATCCTTGTTTAAATGTTTTGAAAGCATTGTGATATGTCGACAAAGCACTTAATGGAGTCATTGATATTTTTGAACAGCCATATGGTGATCATGGTAAATTGTCCCTTCCAATATCAAGGCATCATTATGTTGAACACATGTAATGCATGTATGAATGAAAGATAACTGTTGCTAAAGATTTAATGGCATACACAGGTATAAATCAATTCTTATTTCTATGCAAAGAATTTTGGCCAAGTCACCTTAGTGGAGGTGTGGCATATTATCTTCCTTGAAATTATTTCAGATTATTAATTGGAAGCATGAGGGCACGTGACAAAAAGAAGTCACCCAAATCTGAAATTCATTTATACTATTACAATTATCCTTTCCATGGTGGTGACGCCTCATCTATCTTCATATTCTTTGGAGGGATCCCAACCAACAAGAGAAAATAAAACACATATAAAATGTTTAGATAAAGTCGATTTGGTGTGGAGCAGCCAGATTGGGGAGATGCTAGCATAGTAGAGAAAAGGAGAAGGAAACTAATTGGTTTTTGGGGAGGGGTGTCGCCCAAAAGGAAATTGAAGGGGCAAAACTTTGAGTTGCATTTCTTTTGTTTAATTTTGACAATAGTAAAATCCCACGCATGGCTGGGAGAAGGGGCTTTTGGCTGCCAAAAAGGGAGAAAATATTTGTAGAGAGTCCCTACTAGTAAAAACATATGGAATATGAAAATTTGATGAGTACGGCCTACCAAGAAGAATGAATAACATGAACAAAGATGAGAATTATGATAGCTGCCATATGAGATTAGAAAGATAATTGGATTGAATTCCATTGCAGAAGAAAAGAATAACAATATTGGGCTACAAACAGAATAGGAAGATATAGAGGTTACTCTGTTTTGTAGGTTGAAGGTGGAACGTAGAAGGGAGAGAAGTATTTTATTGTTACTCAAAGAAAGATCAAATTAGAGGGAATATTGAATTGGCATCAACTCCATCTATTTTGTTTTACGAAATGTCAAATTTGGATAATTGATTGCTTCTAATAAAGAATAAATTTGAGTTGGGGATCATTTGAATAAAATGTCTGTGGAATGATTGTTTTATTGGTTGCAAATTGATTTTGGTTTATTATTGGATTGTGTTAATTCTGCTCGAATTAGTAGTCCCATAGGACCCCTAAATTTTTGTCTGCACCAACATTCTAGATATCGCATTGACTTCATCTTGTAACTTCCCTAGTCCATGGATAAAACCTATAGACACAACAAACTAGGTTGATATGAGACGTAAATAAGGTTGAAGGAAAGGGAGGTGTTTGGGTTATGTGTTAATGGTGAAAAGGTATAGAGATAGTGCTCTCAAAATAGTTGTTATTTATAATTAAAGGAATTAAATATCAAAATGAAGATGAATACAAGTTCAAATGAGGTTTGGGAGTCAATAAAGAAGTGTTACAAGGTGGGTTTGCATGGCCAAGGCATTACAAATCAAATGGGGGAGATGAAAGTGTTGGTGCTCCAAATTGTTTGTTATGATTTGGTGGATGCACACTAAAATCTTAACCCTAAGATATAAGTCAGATTAAAATCAAGTGGGACTTATAATGAAATCATAATCTATTTAGTCAAATTGATAAGAGTAGGTACAATCTCTCCTACTCTTTAATTTCTATAAGTCTTGGGAGGGTTTTCCCTTTAGATCTCATAAATATTTTTAATTGTTCATGATTTGTTGTAATTCAACCCTAAATGACACAAGAGTAATTCAATATTTTATCATTAATATCTCTTGATACTAAAATTTTAATTTTTTTTTATCTAGAGAATAAAATTGATTTGTCAATTACAACCTATAGGTATATTTTTAATAATTTCATAATGATCTTCTTATGTTGATTCCTTATACTTTTGACAACAATTAGTAGATTTATGATGACATAAATTGATGAGGTTGTGCTTTGTTCTATTTCTCTTGCTTTAGTTCATGCTTTTTAAAGACATTCCTAGACTTTTCCATACATTGTCTATGCCTATAATCATCTTTAAGACATTGAAAGCATTAAGAATAGTACATGATATGTTGGTGAATGATTATATGAGAATTAATGATTTCTCATAAAATATGATAGTAATTTCTATTAATTTTAGTAGTTTGTGATATATAAGTATTATGTCATGAACTAACACCTATGCAACAAGCATGTGGTTACATTTCATGGAGATCACCTATCAACCCGCAACAAAGGAGATGTTTTCATCTACAGAAGACAATGTAGTTACCCACAGCCAAAGGAAAAGGACTCCAAATTGAGTGAGCATGAGTTAACCATAACTCCCCACTCCTTGATAGTTTTCCTTCAATAATTGACACAATCACATGAGTAATGAAGGAAGCTCAGATCGTGGTCCATGTTCTATTTCCAGCTATGACTATTTTCATAATGACTAAGAAGAGTTATATTAGGACTGTGATGTCTACATTATCTTTATGGTAGTTAGTTTCCAATTCCTAGTTTGATTAATAATAATGTCTTTTCCCTATGTTTGTGGGAGAATGGACGAGTATAGAATTAGTTTCTTAGAAGTTCTGTTCAATTAGGAAACTCAGATCTTGTCTATATATGTTAGATTTTTTATATGACAAGGGGGGTTACATAGAGATTGTGTTGTCAAAGTTATTATTGTATTTTTCTCAGTATTCAATAAAGAACACATGTTTGAATTTAGTCAATGATTAGGTGATACAGTAATGATCTAGTTTAGATTATGTGGAGATTACAGTCACTCAACCAAGGGCCACTTGAGGTAATTGTATCTCTCTTATATGTTCATGTGATTAGTTCATGTTACTAGTTTATGTTTGTATGATTAGTTCATGTTGTGTTTAGTTTATGTTATGTGGATTAGTTACTATTGATAGTTTGTATTGTTGGGTTAAGGTGATCACCAACTTAGTTATTAATTGTTCCTCTATTTTGATTTATATAGATTTCTTTGATTTACAACTAACTAGATAAGCATTGGTTATTTCTTATCAGCATTACATCCTTATAGTACTTGTTATTCCTTGCAAAGTAGAGTTTGTTTTCCTTCCCATAGTTTGTTTCTATGCACAACTTTTAGATTACAATCAAGGAATCCTTGACTGTACACATAGTATGAGCACCATCCAAGAAGAATATGATTCCCTGGTTTGACAATTTAAATGTAACACATTATAGCTAGTAGGTTGCTTGATATATGATCCGTTGGTTCTTTGAGTTGTGTGTATGATTTTTTGCATCAATTTATTGGTTAATAATGGAGTTTGACATTTATGGCACCATTGTCGAGGATGGTGCTAAGGTTTAGAGTTTCTGAGCTTTTTTTATTCATGTTTGTATTTGCTTTCATAGGAGATATGATTTCCTTTTTAGTAATTAGGATCACTTAATTATTCAATCTATTTCCAAACTATCTACTAACATGGTGCAGGAATAGATCTATTAGCTCAAGCATCATTGCATGCGGTGGCTAAGAGATCACTTAGAGAGATTTCTTCCATTCAGTTCAACAAAAGAAGGAGAGGACCATTTTGAACCACCCCTTAGACTGGAGGATGTTGTGGACATAGAAGATATTGCCACTTGGCATCAAGACACATTTATAAGGAAAGGAATGAGAAAGAAGATTTTTGAACCATCGAGGATGAAGGGCAAGTGTTTTACATTGCACAACATAGGCCTTGGTAGCAAAGGCAAGGTATGCCTTAGGACCCCTTGACCAATAATATGTCATTTCCATCATAAACATCCATAATTGGCACAATGCACCTTGGTATAACATGCCACAGCAACCTTGGGCAACTATGCCACCTAGCTGGAACCAACAACAGGGGGTATCGCCATACTAGCCATTCCAAACCTCAAATTATAATCCATAGTGGTAGGCCAATAAAAACCCATGGTCACAATAGTGGCATGGAAATTAGCCTTAGCAAAAATTAAATATGAACTACCTATAGCCACAACAAGCCCTGCCTCAACAACCTGCCATTATGCTAAATGTAGCTTCATCCACTCATGTTCAGCCTAGAGCCACTCAATTGCCAGCCCAACCTACACCTAATTCTAACAACAAGCCTGTTCAATAGGCTTATATTAACGAAACCATCCAATACCCAACCTATACACTTGAGGTTAGTGATGTTCATCTATGCTCAGGCAAAATGCTTTCTAGACCTTCATCTCCACTTATCATGGAACTTATTGAGGAAGAACCAACCTCTGTCACTAACAACCATTTGAATAACTAGAACAACCCTCCTAAGCAAACCTCAGCAGATGAAGAAACCATTATTAGGAGCCCTCCACTTCCAAAGAGATTAAACATGCAGACATCACCACTTCCATCTTAGCCTAACTTTGATTTCATTGGGCAATTGAAAAATGTTTGTGTAAAACTTCCCCTCATCCAAGCTATCAAGGATGTACCCATATATTGCTCCGCTAATAAGGGTGTGGTTTGGTGGTTAAGTCACTCAGTCGTAGTGGCGGCCACTAGAGTTCAAACCCCTGCTGGGCCAATGAGCTCGCAGGCTTTACGCCTTCGCTGGGCCAACGAGCTTGCGGGTTTGAAGTGTTCTGGCTAGGGGATGGGGTCCCCCATGTTGTGGCCTTACCAGTTCATTGTTCCGGGCAAAAGCATTCATGTGGAACCAGAGGGCGTGTTGCACCAACATCGTCGGTCACGTTAAAAAGTTTACCAGGCGCATTTAAAAAAAATGATGTACCCATATATACCAAAGCTATAAGGGAACTATGCATTAAGAAACCAGGAAGAAAGAAAAAAGATCCTTAGACATTACATGTTATAAGACAACTTGCTGATATCATGTTAGGTAAATTAATTATCCCAAAATATGCAGATCCTGGAAGCCTTGTAGTTGATGTGAACATCAATGGTACCCTTATCAAAAACACCTTGATTGACTTGGGTACAACCATAAATGTGATGACAAATGAAACAATGAATAATCTTTATTTGATTAACTTAAGACCTACTCCAACAATCTTACAGTTGGTAGATAGGTCAACTATCAAACCTGAAGGGGTCATTGAAGATCTAGTGATTACATTAGATACATGGGAATACCTAGCAAATTTTATGGTCTTGCAGCCCAAGGCAAGCATAGGAGGATACCCACTCATCTTAGGGAGACCTTAGTTGGAAAAAATAGATTCCTTCATAAGATGTAGGTCAAGGAATATGATAATTTCCATTGGTAATATAATAAAGAAATTGTTCCTTTATCCCCCCAGCACAAGCTTTTGCTGATATGGAGCAACTTATTTGGCTAGACCTAGAGGATACTGACCAATATTCTCTTCAGACATTAACATGACAATAGAAAGAAGACCATTGTTGAACATACAAGATAAGGATGAAGTGCTTTCCAATGTGATATAAAACACTTATGGAAGGGACCCGCAAAAAGACTCGTGTCTAGTATGCCTAACTTGCCCACTACATAATATTTTGCCTTCAATCAACACGCAAGTCTATGCTTCTACTACCCACATGTTTCATCATTTTTTGCCCCATAGTTGTAGCCTTAATTTATTAGGATTAGATATTGCCTTTGTTATGACATCTACAACACCAGTTAACATCACACCAGGAAGGACACTTAATATAAATAGTCAATTAACAGCTATGTAGCAGTCTGAACTGATAAAAATGTTGCAAACTCACAAGACAACATTTGCATGGGACTATCATGATATGAAGGGCATAGACCCTAACCTCTACATGCATAGGATATACATCAATATGAGGGATGCAGGCTAGTTAGGCAGTCTCAGAGGAGAATAAACCTTTTTGTAAGAGACATAGTGAAGAATGAACTGCAAAAACTATTGGATGTAGAATTCATATATCCCATATTAGATAGCCAATGGGTATCCCCACTAGTCATAGTACTAAAAAAGGAGGTAAGTGGTAGGTTTGTGTAGATTACAAAGAATTGAATACTGCCACTAGGAAAGATCACTTTCCTCTTCCTTTCATTGACCAAGTATTAGACTCCTTGGCTGGAAAGAAGTATTTTTCTTGCCTAGATGGATTCAGTGGCTATAATCTGATCAAAATAGCCCCTAAGGATTAGGATAAGACTACATTTACATGCCCATGGGGGACCTATGCCTATTCATTCCTTCCATTTGGACTCTGCAATGCACCTGTAACATTTCAAAGGGTTGTTTTAAGCATCTTCTTTGATTTTGCCCATGACTCTATGAAAGTATATATGGATGGTTTTACCACTTCTGAAGAAGCACTGCAAAACCTTGAAAAAGTCCTCCAGAGATGTCAAGATCATAACCTATCTCTTAGTCATGAAAAATGTTTCATGATGATGAAAGGAGTAGTGCTTGTCCACTTTGTGTCCAAGAAAGGCATTTAAGTGGATCCAAATAAAATTGAAGTCAATTCAACATTGCCTATTCCTCAAAAGTAGAAGGATGTTAGAAGTTTTCTTGGCCATGCAGGATATTATAGGAGATTCATAAAAGATTTCAGTAAGATAGATGCTCCCCTATTTGTCTTACTCTCTAAAGATGTGGAATTTAATTGGATAGCTGACTGTCAGGTAACATTCAAAAATCTTAAAGTCATTGACAAAGACACTTGTACATAGAGGACCTAATTGGGAAATACCTTTCCATATTCATATAGATGCCTTTGATTTTGTTGTAGGGGTTGTGTTAGGACACAAGGGAAGGTGATTTGGAATATGCCATTTACTACATCAGCAAGAATCTACAAGGTGTTGAACTAAACTATACTATTACAGAGATGGAAATGTTAGCTATTGTTTATGCAATCAATAAGTTTAGACACTATATCACTGGGTATTCTATTTTTGTCCATACTGACCATGCATCAATAAAGTATCTGATGAACAAACCAATGATAAGTGGCAGATTGGTTTGATGGTTGTTGCTACTTCAGGTATTTGATATCACTATTGTAGACACGCTTGGGAAGGCCAATGTTGTTGCTGATTTCCTCTCCAGGCTATCCACTTGTAATGAAGATCCAATTATTGATGATTCATTTCCAGATGAGAACCTATTTTTACTAACTATACAAACTCCTTGGCATGCTGATGCAGAGGAAAGGATCAACTCAACTTCATACTAGGCAAAGTTCAACTACACCAATGAGCTCAAAACAAGGATCTTCATGGAAAAGTCGGAACAGCAGTTAAAGTTCTTGAATTCTTCTTGGAAATAGTGTTTGGACATGTATTATATCCCATCCCATCCATTGGCAAAGGTGGATCAAACTTTGAACTACTGGTTTCTTCACAAACCCCAAGAAAGGCTAGTAGCCTACAAATGGAGAACAGTCCCAATAACTTTCTGTATAAGCATCCAAATGCAAATATTAGACATGTATTAGATACCCATTATGCCTCCCCACAACATACTCTAGAATGGGTTTGGGTTGTTTTGGAAAATGTGTTCTAAAAACGGACTGGTAATTCTGCTACAAGGGTTCAAACTCAGAAATGTCACTGTGAAATGCCACGAACAGTCATACATAACTTCTACAAAACAGAAAATGAGGTCAATCGCTTCAGTCAGATTGTTAGATAACATAGTTATAGACATTTTCCCCAAGTTACATAAAGATCCAACAGTGGAAACAAAAGTTATGGCATTTTTCCCAAAACAGGTTACTCTAAATCAGGGTTTTGACAGTCTAGACAAAAAATGCAATATCTTGCTCTAAACAAAACAAAAATGCATGCAACCAAAAGGAAATGGAGGGTGATTGATAGGACTATCACTTACAACCAATTACATAGCCATGCATGCCTGTACAAATCTGTTCAAGGCCTGGAAACAACATTTTCTAATGAAAAATGTAGAAAAACAGTGGATTTCTTTATTCAAAACTCCTAACTTCAATCACCCATGAATTTCTAAAGGTTACAAGGCCTTTTTTTAAAGGCATCTCATCAAGACTTTTCAGTTTCCAATTGATTTCTAACTTCCTACAGCGAATCAAACCTTCATGACCTTTCATCTTCCCACCATTTGCACTTCTTTGCAACTTTACAATGTTGTGACAACTTTTGCATTTTGCAACTAATGGACTTAAACTTTAACCTTCCTAACACATACAAATGACTTAATAAACCTTATACAATGTTGTAAAATTACAATTTAATCAAAGATAAGGTGCTCCTGCACCATACTCCTCAGCATGAAGAAAATTCTTGTCCCAAGAGTTGTGTGATCTGCTTCAAATGACTTTTGTCTCTTTATGTCTTCAACCCTGATTTGATGCCTCCTCTACTTCCTCTTTACTTTCCAACTGTGACTCCTATTAATGGAGTTTGGCTGGCTGCCTCCAAGGTGCATCTCAGAAGTCCACTCCTTCCTGCTACAACAACACTCCTGTCCCTCACCTGGGAGTCCTCTCTTGCCTCTCTCCCCAAGACTTTTGGCGACAACCAAATGGACCATCTCCTCTGGCCCTCTTGACAGACCTTCTTGTCTGCCTACAGCAGTGAGTGAACTTGCACCTGCAACCATAAAACTTCATAACAAAATCAAATAGCAAAAACCAATGCTCATCCCGAACTCCTGGTGTAGATTGCCTCCTTCGGCGCTCTATCTACACATTCAAAATCTTCTGAGCTCTAATACCAATCTGATGTAGAGGAAAGGATCAACTCAACTTCATACTAGGCAAAGTTCAACTACACCAATGAGCTCAAAAACAAGGATCTTCGTGGAAAAGTGGGAACAATAGTTAAAGTTCTTGAATTCTTCTTGGAAATGGTGTTTGGACATGTATTAGATTCCATCCCATCCATTGGCAAAGGTGGATCAAACTTCAAACTACTAGTTTCTTCACAAACCCCAAGAAAAGCTAGTAGCCTACAAACGGAGAACAGTCCCAATAACTTTCTGTATAAACATCCAAATGCAAATCTTAGACATGTATTAGATACCCATTATGCCTCCTCACAACATACTCCAGAATGGGTTTGGTTTGTTTTGGAAAATGTGCTCTAAAAATGGACTGGTAATTCTGCTACAAGGGTTCAAACTCAGAAATGTCACTGTGAAATGCCACGAACAGTCATACATAACTTCTACACAACAGAAAATGAGATTGATCGCTTCAGTCAGATTGTAGATAACATAGTTACAGATATTTTTCCCAAGTTACATAAAGATCCAACGGTGGAAACAAAAGTTATGGCGTTTTTCCCAAAACAGGTTACTCTAAATCAGGGTTTTGACAATTTAGACAAAAAATGCAATATCTTGCTCTAAACAAAACAAAAATGCATGCAACAAAAAGGAAAAGGAGGGTGATTGATAGGACTATCACTTACAACCAATTACATAGCCATGCATGCTCGTACAAATCTGTTCAAGGCCTGGAAACAACATTTTCTGATGAAAAATGTAGAAAAACAGTGGATTTCTTTATTCAAAACTCTTAACTTCAATCACCCACGAATTTATAAAGGTTACAAGGCCTTTTTTAAAGGCATCTCATCAAGAATTTTCAGTTTCCAACTGATTTCTAACTTCCTACAGCGAATCAAACCTTCATGACCTTTCATCTTCCCACCATTTGCACTTCTTTGCAACTTTACAATGTTGTGACAACTTTTGCATTTTGCAACTAATGGACTTAAACTTTAACCTTCCTAACACATACAAATGACTTAATAAACCTTATACAATTTTGTAAAATTACAATTTAATCAACGCTAAGGTACTCCTACACCATACTCCTCAGCATGAAGAAAACTCTTGTCCCAAGAGTTGTGTGATCTGCTTCAAATGACTTTTGCCTCTTTATGTCTTCAACCCTGATTTGATGCCTCCTCTGCTTCCTCTTTACTTTCCAACTGTGACTCCTATTAATGGAGTTTGACTGGCTGCCTCCAAGGTGCATCTCAGAAGTCCACTCCTTCCTGCTACAACAACACTCATGTCCCTCACCTGGGAGTCCTCTCTTGCCTCTCTCCCCAAGACTTTTGGCGACAACCAAATGGACCATCTCCTTTGGTCCTCTGGACAGACCTTCCTGTCTGCCTACAGCAGTGAGTGAACTTGCACCTGCAACCATAAAACTTCATAACAAAATCAAATAGCAAAAACCAATGCTCATCCCGAACTCCTGGTGTAGATTGCCTTCCTCCGTGCTCTATCTACACACTTAGAATCTTCTAAGCTCTGATACCAATCTGATGCAGAGGAAAGGATCAACTCAACTTCATACTAGGCAAAGTTCAACTACACCAATGAGCTCAAAAACAAGGATCTTCGTGGAAAAGTGGGAACAATAGTTAAAGTTCTTGAATTCTTCTTGGAAATGGTGTTTGGACATGTATTAAATCCCATCCCATCCATTGGCAAAGGTGGATCAAACTTTGAACTACTAGTTTCTTCACAAACCCCAAGAAAGGCTAGTAGCCTACAAACAGAGAACAGTCCCAATAACTTTCTGTATAAACATCCAAATGCAAATCTTAGACATGTATTAGATACCTATTATACCTCCCCATAGCATACTCCAGAATGGGTTTGGGTTATTTTGGAAAATGTGCTCTAAAAACGGACTGGTAATTCTGCTACAAGGGTTCAAACTCGAAAATGTCACTGTGAAATGCCACGAACAATCATACATAACTTCTACACAATAGAAAATGAGGTCGATCACTTTAGTCAGATTGTAGCTAACATAGTTACAGACATTTTCCCCCAGTTACATAAAAATCCAATGGTGGAAACAAAAGTTATAGCATTTTTCCCAAAACAAGTTACTCTAAATCAGGGTTTTGACAGTCTAGACAAAAAATGCAATATCTTGCTCTAAACAAAACAAAAATGCATGCAACCAAAAGGAAATGGAGGGTGATTGATAGGAATATCACTTACAACCAATTACACATCCATTCATACTCGTACAAATCCATTCAAGGCCTGGAAACAACATTTTCTGATGAAAAATGTAGAAAAACAGTGGATTTCTTTATTCAAAACTCCTAACTTCAATCACCCACGAATTTCTAAAGGTTACAAGGCCTTTTTTTAAAGGCATCTCATCAAGACTTTTCAGTTTCCAACTGATTTCTAACTTCCTACAGTGAATCAAACCTTCATGACCTTTCATCTTCCCACCATTTGCACTTCTTTGCAACTTTACAATGTTGTGACAACTTTTGCATCTTGCAACTAATGGACTTAAACTTTAACCTTCCTAACACATACAAATGACTTAATAAATCTTATATAATGTTGTAAAATTACAATTTAATCAAAGCTAAGGTGCTCTTGCACCATACTCCTCAGCATGAAGAAAACTCTTGTCCCAAGAGTTGTGTGATCTGCTTCAAATGACTTTTGCCTCTTTATGTTTTCAACCCTGATTTGATGCCTCCTCTACTTCCTCTTTACTTTCCAACTGTGACTCCTATTAATGGAGTTTGACTGGTTGCCTCTAAGGTGCATCTCAGAAGTCCTCTCTTTCCTGCTACAACAACACTCCTGTCCCTCACCTGGGAGTCCTCTCTTGCCTCTCTCCCCAAGACTTTTGGCGACAACCAAATGGACCATCTCCTCTGGCCCTCTTGACAGACCTTCCTGTCTGCCTACAGCAGTGAGTGAACTTGCACCTGCAACCATAAAACTTCATAACAAAATCAAATAGCAAAAAGTAATGCTCATCCCGAACTCCTGGTGTAGATTGCCTCCTTTGGTGCTCTATCTACACACTCAGAATCTTCTGAGCTCTGATACCAATCTGATGCAGAGGAAAGGATCAACTCAACTTCATACTAGGCAAAGTTCAACTACACCAATGAGCTCAAAAACAAGGATCTTCATGGAAAAGTGGGAACAGTAGTTAAAGTTCTTGAATTCTTCTTGGAAATGGTGTTTGGACATGTATTAGATCCCATCCCATCCATTGGTAAAGGTGGATCAAACTTCAAACTACTAGTTTCTTCACAAACCCCAAGAAAGGCTAGTAGCCTACAAACGGAGAACGGTCCCAATAACTTTCTGTATAAACATCCAAATACAAATATTAGACATGTATTAGATACCCATTATGCCTCCCCACAACATACTCCAGAATGGGTTTGGGTTGTTTTGGAGAATGTGCTCTAAAAATAGACTGGTAATTCTGCTACAAGGGTTCAAACTCAGAAATGTCACTGTGAAATGCCACGAATAGTCATACATAACTTCTACACAACAGAATGAGGTCGATCGCTTCAGTTAAATTGTAGATAACATAGTTACAGATATTTTCCCCAAGTTACATAAAGATCCAACATTGGAAACAAAAGTTATGGCATTTTTCCCAAAATAGGTTACTCTAAATCAGGGTTTTGATAGTCTAGACAAAAAATGCAATATCTTGCTCTAAACAAAACAAAAATACATGCAACCAAAAGGAAATGGAGGGTGATTGATAGGACTATCACTTACAACCAATTACATAGCCATGCATGCCTGTACAAATCCGTTCAAGGCTTGGAAACAATGTTTTCTGATGAAAAATACAGAAAAACAGTGGATTTCTTTATTCAAAACTCCTAACTTCAATCACCCACAAATTTCTAAAGGTTACAAGGCTTTTTTTTAAAGGCATCTCATCAGGACTTTTTAGTTTCCAATTGATTTCTAACTTCCTATAGCGAATCAAACCTTCATGACCTTTCATCTTCCCACCATTTGCACTTCTTTGCAACTTTACAATGTTGTGACAACTTTTGCATTTTGCAACTAATGGACTTAAACTTTAACCTTCCTAACACATACAAATGAATTAATAAACCTTATACAATGTTGTAAAATTACAATTTAATCAAAGATAAGGTGCTCCTGCACCATACTCCTCAGCATGAAGAAAACTCTTGTCCCAAGAGTTGTGTGATCTGCTTCAAATGACTTTTGCCTCTTTATGTCTTCAACCCTGATTTGATGCCTCTTCTGCTTCCTCTTTACTTTCCAACTGTGACTCCTATTAATGGAGTTTGACTGGCTACCTCCAAGGTGCATCTCAGAAGTGCACTCCTTCCTGCTACAACAACACTCCTGTCCCTCACCTGGGAGTCCTCTCTTGCCTCTCTCCCCAAGACTTTTGGAGACAACCAAATGGACCATCTCCTCTGGCCCTCTTGACAGACCTTCCTGTCTGCCTACAGCAGTGAGTGAACTTGCACTTGCAACCATAAAACTTCATAACAAAATCAAATAGCAAAAACCAATGCTCATCTCGAACTCCTGGTGTAGATTGCCTCCTTTGGCGCTCTATCTACACAATCAGAATCTTTTGAGCTCTGATACCAATCTGATGCAGAGGAAAGGATCAACTCAACTTCATACTAGGCAAAGTTCAACTACACCAATGAGCTCAAAAACAAGGATTTTCATGGAAAAGTGGGAACAGCAGTTAAAGTTCTTGAATTCTTCTTGGAAATAGTGTTTGGACATGTATTAGATCCCATCCCATCCATTGGCAAAGGTGGATCAAACTTCGAACTACTAGTTTCTTCACAAACCCCAAGAAAGGCTAGTAGCCTACAAATGGAGAACAGTCCCAATAACTTTCTGTATAAGCATCCAAATGCAAATATTAGACATGTATTAGATACCCATTATGCCTCCCCACAACATACTCCAGAATGGGTTTGGGTTGTTTTGGAAAATGTGCTCTAAAAATGGACTGGTAATTCTGCTACAAGAGTTCAAACTCAGAAATGTCACTGTGAAATGCCACGAACAATCATACATAACTTCTACACAATAGAAAATGAGGTCGATCTCTTCAGTCAGATTGTAGATAACATAGTTACAGATATTTTCTCCAAGTTACATAAAGATCCAATGGTGGAAACAAAAGTTATGGCATTTTTCCCAAAACAGGTACTCTAAATCAGGGTTTTGATAGTCTAGACAAAAAATGCAATATCTTGCTCTAAACAAAACAAAAATGCATGCAACCAAAAGGAAATGGAGGGTGATTGATAGAACTATCACTTAAAACCAATTACACAGCCATGCATGCCCGTACAAATCCATTCAATACCTAGAAATAGCATTTTCTAATGAAAAATGCAGAAAAACAGTGGATTTCTTTATTCAAAACTCCTAACTTCAATCAGCCACGAATTTCTAAAGGTTACAAGGCCTTTTTTAAAGGCATCTCATCAAGACTTTTTAGTTTCCAACTAATTTCTAACTTCCTACAGTGAATCAAACCTTCATGACCTTTCATCTTCCCACCATTTGCACTTCTTTGCAACTTTACAATGTTGTGACAACTTTTGCATTTTGCAACTAATGGACTTAAACTTTAACCTTCCTAACACATACAAATGACTTAATAAACCTTATACAATGTTGTAAAATTACAATTTAGTCGAAGCTAAGGTGCTCCCGCACCACATGCAGATATAGCAAATTATCTAGTTGTAGGGAAAACACCTCCATATATTTCACCAAGGGAGAGGTGCCACCTAGTTGAACACAACTTTCCCTATTCTTGGGTACCTAGCTACCTCTTCTATAAAGGACCTGATCATGTCATGAGAAGATGTATCAGAGAACATGAAGTATATGACATTCTCAAGGCATGTCATGATGAACTGTGTTGGTGATACTTTGTAGCTAAGAGAAAAATAGTCAAGGTCTTAAATACTAGTTACTAATGACCAACTTTGCAAAAAGTTATAGCTCTCTATACAAGGAGATGTGACCATTGTCAAAGGATGGGTAGACCTATAAGAAGTGATGAGATACCCCTACAACCACATTTGGTGGTAACACCATTTGACAAATGGGGCATTAATTTTATTGGGCCCATTGATCCTCCCTCTGATAATAAAGAGTATATATTGGTCTACACTGATTACCTAACAAAGTGGGTGGAGGTGAAATCTCTAAAGGTTGCCTAAGACAGTAAGGTTACTACATTTTTGTATGAAGAAATATTTACAATATATGGAGTGCCAAAGGAAATAGTTACAGATCAAGGACCATAGTTTACATCAGCCCTGATTGCTAGTTGTTATCACCCAGATTTGCACCTTTGCGTACAGTTGTGAAACCTCAGCAATCTGGAGTAACATGGGAATGATCTCTAAGTGTGGGACTTTGCTAAATGAGATCAGACCTCTAGAGAAGGCCGGCTTCCTTAACTGGTTATCACCTAAAACTACTGAATCTTAAGAGGAAAAGAGAGAAGGAATTCTTTAAAGTGAAGGGCAAAACAAAAGCTTGAAAACAAAGGGTGATTCACTAAGTTTAATAAAAGAACCCTCACAATACTAAGGAAATGCACAACATAACCAAATATAACAAGCAAACATACACAGATTCAATTGATCCTAGCAAAGGTGAGAAACCAGACAATTGAGAGGAACATAGACATTCACAAACAACCATATGCAGATTCACACAGGACTAAAAATTAGTCCAAAGAGGCAAAATAACTTGAGTATATTTAGTGGGAAGGCATAGTTACAGTATAGAAGGCTCTGTTTGGAAACAAAAAGCCTAAATGCTAAAAATTTTCCAACCTTATTTACATCATATGAATGCATATATATAGCATTCTAAACTAACCTAGGTAGGTTACAAAAATGTGCTCTAAGAGCTGTCTCAAAAAATATCTACATTTAGTGACTGTACAGTCACAGGAGTTATGGCGCCAAATATCTGGCACTGGGCAGATAAAAGATATTTTAAGTCTTCAATGCAAGCCGCTGCATCATCGATCCTCAGCAATGCATACCTTAAAATATCTGGAACATGACGGTGGAGAAATATCTTTTACCATCAATGCGAGCAGCTTCCATTACCTGCAGAAATAAATGCGAAAAATATATGCATCTTGCCCCAAAAGTCACTGAAATGTCCACGACCCAAAATATGCAAGGCTAGATCTAAAAATGGAAAGGTGACAAAAACTCCTAAAAACCCTGTCAAATGAAAGAGGGGACCAAAATATGCATCTTTGTCTCTTACAGCATGTCAAAATTTGCCAGGACGGAGGAGATACAAGCGGTCAAAGTTTTAGTTAACCCCCTGTATATATCGCTTTGCATCTATGTATATATTGCTTGCATTTGCCGCCTGAATTGGCATCCAAAACCTTCTCTACAACTCCTTTGTATATGTGTGGCACCTTGTATATCGGACTTGAATTTGCCCTTTGAATTTTGAAATTGTATATGCATACAATTTCCTTTTGTATATACGGGCCCCACCATTTATATGTTAACTTGCATGTATGTTTGCTGCCACATGGCACCGCCTAATTCATTGCTGAGCTAGTTCAAGGAGCATCGCTGAAAACTATATCTGCCCTTTGCATATTGCAATATACAAGTACAATTGTACATGCAAGCCGTGGACTTCAAATTTTATGAAATAGCCTGAAAAGACGTTGAATTCTGGCTTGTATACTTCCTTTGTCTGTTTGCTTATATATCACAATATACAAGCACCAAATATACAAGCCACGGACCCCAAAAATTTATCAAATGCTTTGACTGCTGGGTCGGATTCGGCTTGTATCACTTTATTTGTATATTTCCTTGCATGTTCAAACTCGAGACCTGAAATGCTGAATTTGATCTTCGATTCAAGTCTGCCTTGTATATAACCCTTGTATCTTTGACTTGTATATCGCAATATACAATCACCCATATACAAGGTGGACCCCAAGACTTTATAAAACAAGTTAAAAATGCAATCGGGTCTGGCTTGTATGTAAACCTTTGTATATCGGCTTTGTATGTGCAAATATACAAGCGAAATACACATTCTACTATTCATGCTCACTTATATCTTCTAACATACAATCGGCCTTGTATGTGCGTAGGCCCGACCTCTTGTATGTTCGGCCTTGTATATTTCTCTGTATGTTTCGCTTGTATGTGCAAAACATACAAGCGAAATATACAAAGAAACATACAAGGCTGAATGTACATTCCACTGTAGTGGATGCACTTATATGTCAAACCTTGTATCTTTTCATTGCATGTGCAAACATACACATAATATGCATTTGAAACCTGATATGCATTGAGGGAATATTCCTGTAATGTATCTCCTGCTTTGTATAATTTTCCTTGTATATGCGCTGATATACATTCCACTGTTCACATGCATATAATCGGCCTTGAATATTTTGATTATATGTTGGGTTGTATGTGCGAATATACAAACCCGCTATACAAAGAAAATATACATTTGCAGAATATTTTGGGAATCTACCTTGTATGTAATCGTTGCATGTGAAGACATACAACACAATATGCATGTGGAACCTGATATACATTGAGGGAATATTCCTGGAATCTGCGATAGATTCCCTCAATGTATATGCATTTCCTTGAGCCTGATATGCATTCCAAAATGCATACAACTTATCTTTTTCATCATTTTCTAAGGCCGATAGAGATTTGCAAGCCTGCCAATAAACATTTGAACTGTATGTTGACCAAAACTTTGACTATAAATAATTTCTTTATTTGGCCAAATTTTAGGGTGATGTAAAAAGCAAACCTACCTATTTTCTCAAGCTCTTTCCAATGGTAAAGTTTTTTTTAGGCAAGGCTTTTTAAGAAATTTAGCACTTTAAGCTTTATAGGAACATTTTCTAATAGATTTTCAAGGAAAAGTACCAGGTGAACTATTTAGCTCTGGACAGGGGAAAATGGGTCAACAATTTGGCGACTTCTATGGGATGTTTTCCTGCTAAACAAATGGGACCAGTGGCCTTACGTATCCATTGGGCATGGGGTCAAGTCAAAAATATGCTGGAAAGTTGAATCCTACCCCCAAAACACAAAAGAGAAGAGATTGGCATTCTCCTAATGCCAATGCAGCCTGTGCAGAAGCACTTAGGGAAAACAAAAATCTAAACTAAGGTGCAGCAGCACTTATTGAAAGCATAGAGGCCTAATCTACTGATTTACAAGCACTCATACCTCAAAACACCTCTTTAAGTGTATCCCATTGACTAGGATAGGCCAATTTTGTCCATTCATGCTTGATAATTGAAATGCATTGTGCTCCTTGCATTCAGTAATGAGAAATGGGCCACTCCACATGCTGTCAAACTTGGAATGCTTTCCTGGTCTGCTTTTCAATTCATCCCATTTGAGCACCATGTCACCCATTCTAAAGTTCCTGGGGTGGCCTTCTTATCAAAATTTCTTTTTCTTTGAAGTTGATGATATTCCATAGTCTTCATAGCCTTGTCTCTGATTTCTTCAAGCTCCATAAGCTGAGCATATCTGATAGCCATGGGATCTCCTGCTTCAAACATTTCCAACTGATTCATAATGTCTAGTGCTAGTAGCTCCATAGATATAGGCAATCTTGCTTCCTTCCCATAGACTAACATATATGGAGAGTTTCCAATGGACCTTTTAGGAGTTATTCTGTTAGCCCACAAGGCATATTTCAAAATAGTGTGCCAGGTCCTATGGTTGTCTTCCATTAATCTTTTAATGATTCTTATGAGATTTTTATTTGTAGACTCAGCCAAACCATTACCCTGTGGGTAATAATTTGATGAAGTATTCAAATAAATCCCATTCTTAACAACCCAGTCAGTTCTTTTCAATCCTACAAAGGCCAAAGCATTGTCTGAGATGACAGACTCGGGCACTCCAAATCTAGATATCAAATCATGATAAAAATTCAAGACAACATTTTCATTGGATTCCTTCAGGGCCACTGCTTTAGTCCATCTTGTGAAATAATCTGTAGCTGTAAGTATCCATTTGTGGCCTGCACTTGATGGTGGGTTAATAGGACCTATAAAATCAATGCCCCATCTCATAAAGGGCTCCTCTACTTGAATTGGTTGCAGAGGTAAAGCTGGCAGCCTTTCCTTTCCTACAAAAATGACACATTTTATACATTTTCTGGCCCATGCATGGGCATCCTTAAATAAGCTGGGCCAATAATAGCCATCTCTCATTACTTTCGAAGCAATAGTCCTTGGGGCAAAATGACCCCCTGCGGTTCTATCATGAAACTCATGAAGCACTTTATCAGTCTGATCATAATCAATGCATCTTAGCAATACACCATTAAAATCTTTTCTGAAAAGGATGCCATTTATTAAAACATATGGAATGGATTGCAGTCTAAAATACCTTCTTCTGGTTCTATTTAGACCTGCAGGACATTTACCAGTTCGTAAAAATTGAGTCATGTCATTTACCCAACTGGTGCCTACTACTGCTATATCATTTTGATGCCCTTCTTGAATAATCAGAAGCACCTCCGCTTCTTTTTCTATTTCATTCTCTGAACTGGTAGCGAGTTGTTCACTGAGTCCTCTACGTTTGACAAGCTTGGTTATCTTGATCTCCATGTCATATTCCATGACTTTGGTGATCCAACCAGCCCTTTTCTCACTAACATCTTTACTCAATAGGAACTCCTTCACACTGGGATGAGCGACCATCAAATGTATCTTGTTATTAGAAACAAGGTACCGAAACTTCTTGAGGCTCTTTATCACTCCCAAGATGTGTTTCTCAACAAAGCTATACCTTTGCTCGTACTCCTCCAGCCCTTGGCTCAAGAAAGCGATTGGTTGCTCAAAACCTTCACTCTGCTACTGTACTAGGATTGTAGAGATTGTATCCAGGCCGCCATAAGCATATAAGATAAAATCCTTGGAGAAATTAGGGTTTACTAGAGTTGGTGCAGCCGCTAATGCCTCCTTGATGGACTCGAAGCTGAGCTTGGCCTCCTTCGTCCAACTAAAAACTGTATTCTTCTTTAACATGGATGTCAAAGGATTCAAAAGATTCACAATATCAGGGATGAATCTTCGCAGAAAATTAATTCTACCAATAAAACTTTGTAGTCCCCTTTTGTGGCTGGGTAAAGGTAGCTCCAGAATAGCCCTTACCCTTTCAGAATCAATAGTAATGCCTTCCTTCAATACAATGTGCCCTAAAAGCTTGCCTTCATGCACAATGAATATGCACTTCCTGGGATTGAGAGAGATCCTGAATTCCTTGCATCTTTCAAATACTAGCCCCAGATGAGATAAATGTTCAGTTGCATTCTTGGAAAAAATAGTGATGTCATCTAGGTATACCAGCACCAATTTATACATCAAACCCTTAAAGGCCATATCCATGGCTCTCTGGAAAGTAGAGCCAGCATTCGAGAGGCCAAAAGGCATTCTTTTGTAGGCCATGGTACCCCATTTGGTGGTGAAAGCAGTCTTGAACTGATCCTTCTCCTTGACTAACACCTGATTGTAACCAGAAAACCCATCAAGCAAAGAAAACCTTTTTGAGCCAACCACTACCTGCAAAATTTGCTCCATTGAAGGCAATGGGTAGTGGTCTTTTAAGGAGGCCCTATTGAGGTCTCTGAAGTCAACACATAGCCCAATCTCTCCATTCTTTTTTCTTACAGGGACAAGGTTGGAGACCCAAGAAGTATGCTTGATTGGAAAAATGATTTTCCCTTCAATTAGCTTAGTCAGTTCTTTAATCATTAGAGGCTCAAGCTTTGGATTTAAAGGTCTTTGCTTTTGTCTCACAGGTTTAGTACCTGATTCTAACTCTATGGCGTGCTGGGCAATCTGAGGGTCGAACCCCTTTAGGTCTGAATAATCCCAAGAAAACACCCCTTCAAATTCTTGGCAGAGAGCAATAAAAGCTCTTCTGTCCTCAGCTGAGCAGATTTTACCAATTTTAAGAAGCTTACCTTTAAAAATATCTAGCTCTTCATAATGCTCTTCTTTAACCTACATGTTAATCTTGCTTTTCTTTAGTTGATCATCTGTACTAAAAATAGATTCCAAGGTTACCAATCCCTTGGGCAGCTTGTTTGTCCTCAACTGAACAAATTGATCATTGCCATATTGTTGTTTAAGCTTATCTTGATTTATCACAGAAAATTCATCTTCCTCCAACAAGAAACGCAGGATCTGCTCATCACTTTCAAAAACTTGCCAATGAATATTATTATCAGGGATAGAGGGTCTGTCCACTATTTTTACATGAGGTTGTACCTTCCCCTTTTGAATGTCACTAGGGATGTCAAACTGAGCCCCAATTGTAGCTAACCGGTCGGCATGGGACTTTTGATTTCTTGGAATGGAAATCAGATTGAAAGCATCAAATTCTTCAATCATGTCCCACACCCTATGTTTGTAGCATTTCAAAACATCATTTTTTGTAAGATGTAGTCCTCTTACCTGATTTACAATTAGTTCACTATCCCCAAACACTTGTAAACAACCAATCTTTCTCTTTCTTGCCCATTGTAAACCTTGGATCAATCCTTCATATTCAGTAGTGTTATTGGTGTACGAGAAGGCAAAATGAAAAGCAGCATAATATCTCTCACCCTGGGGAGATACAAGCATTGCACCACCGCCTGATCTATTTCTGCTCCTTGAGCCATCAAAGTACATTTTCCATACTTCTCCTTGCTGCTCTGTATGCTGTTTTGAACCTTTCACAAGATTTGGAATCATTGTTTCAGACTCATGAAGTATATAGACCCCCATACCATTTTGTTGAATATGTGCCTCAAGATCATCTATAACATTTTCTGAGGACCACTCCCTTAAGAGTACCTCTAGTATGCTTTCAGCTTGTAGTTCTTGAGCAGCAACAAGCTCAGGATCATCAGAAATAATGCAATTTACATTAACAACACTCAGTGTGTAAGGCTCTATGTGATGATTTGAAAGTAACTCAGATTTTAAAGTTACTTTGGTACCATATCTGGTCCTAAAAAATATGTGGGACCAGTCTAAGGATAAATATCCTCCTATCTTGGCTGTAAATTCTCTTGATAAGCACATGGCAAAATAAGAAGGCAAATCTATGATGAACACCTCCTGTGAAATGGAAACATTTGGGCAAGTGTGTAGAGTGAGGCCTAGGTCTTTTATTACACCCACAATATTAACATATGTGCCATCTAATTGGAGTACAACCTTCTCAAGAGGCTGGTATTTGAGCCCTAATTGGTCTGCAATTTGTTTAGGCATCATGAAACTGCTTGCTCCACTGTCCACCATGCAATTATGTACTAATTTGTCTCCAATTATTAATGATACATAGAATGGGAGTGGTTTAGCACTTTGGTTTGGCTGTTTGCTGTTATCCTGGGATGAATTGGTGAGGACAACCCTATTTGGGTCAACATTCATATCTTTGGATACTTTCAAATCAGACAAGGCAGATTGCAATATGTCTTTTTGGCCCAGGATGGCTAAAGAATCCCACATAGACATTGTCACATTCATCTTCTTCATATTTTCAATAATATTGAAAGGTGGAGTGACACTTACCTTTTGTTGTAATTTTGTAGCAGCAACCTCTGCTTGTAAATGAGGTATTTCCCTTGTCATTGCTAAAGTATTTCTTTCTAGAATATGGGGAAATTGAGGTATAGAAGCATCAACAGGTGTTTTTCCTCTATTTTCTGCTTGTTCAATCTCATAACCCCTCTTCTTAGCTCTTGTGTTTGCTGCAACTGAGGTGTTATCACTGTTTATGCCACAGAACTCACCTTCTTGCCAGTTCATGAAAGTAGAACCTCCCTGAGGTTGTTCTTATTGTTGTACGGCTCCATCATTAGGTGTATTTAACTGTGGGACTGCAACATTTTGCACCATTAAAGCCTGATTTATGACTCCATTTGAACAGGCTACTTGACTGTGTGGCTGATTACATGGATAGCACCATTCGTACTCAGCTGCAAGATTGTTTTGAGAAGGGACAAGGTCCCTTATTGCATTAATAGGTGCTAGATTATAAGGCTAAAAAGGCCTTTGATTTACATTCTGTCTGGCGCCTTGGTAGTTACTTTGATATGGAGGCCTATTAGCTTGATAAGGCTTATTTTGGCCTTGATATGGCTGTTGATTTTGCCCTTGAGGTTGTGACTGGTAAGATTGCCTGCTCTAGGATTGCTGTTTTTTAATGCTCACTAGCTCATTGCCAAAAGTTTGCAAAATATTTTCTATTTTCTGTTGGCTATTTTTAATATCCTTTAATTCTTGTGATGAGCTAGAAGTAGTAGCTTCAAAGTTGGCAGTACTTGGTAGTCCTGTAGTAACAAGTAAAGGGGCAAAATTTTGAATTGGTAAAGGCATGGAAGCTTGAATTTCAGGGAAGATGGGCATGGGTGGCCTAGGTGCTATTTTTCTGGCCTGAATCAGATTATTTTATGCCCTAATAGCCATTTCATATGCAGCAGGCAAACTAGTACCTCCTAATGATTGAATCATTACTGAAATATCACTGTTTAGGGCTTTCAAAAAATACAAGAATGCATATTCAGCTAGAGGCCTTACCATGGCAGGAATTCTGTCCCATGTCTTCTGGAATCTAAAGTTAAAGTCCATCATTTGCTCTTGAGGAGCTCTCTTTATGGTGGTCATCTATCCAACCAGTGACAAGTTGTCTGATTTATCCTTAAATTGCTTATTTAACTTATCACCTAGATCATCCCAGGTTGTAATGGTCTACACTAGTAGGCTCCTAAACCATTGTAATGCTTTTCCCTTGAAAGAAGTAGCCAGTAGCATGATGGATACGTTTTCTTGGGTGATGTGATGCACTCCATGTAGAGAAGCCACGTCTCTGATGTGCTCAATAGGGGTAGTTTGATTTTCCCCTATGAAATAAGGCAAACTCTTCAAAGCTACCATGGGTATCACATCATGTATTATTAAATTTAAAGGGCTGCCCCCATCAAAAGCCACGAATGGCTGATTTATCACCATTGGGACAGCTAGAGGTAGGATAGTTTGGACCGTAGCAAGGACTATAGGTGCAATCAGCCTGAAACTTGGAGGAGTTGACTGTATCCTTTTAGAAGCTGAGGTTCTTACTACAGCTCTGCTCTGCCTTCTAGGTGAAGACAACTGCAAATATTCAAATGAGCTCGAACTCCCAGTTTGAATCTTTCTCATAAAACATGTATCAACAGGACTGGCCTGCTTGTTCTTCCTCAGTGTGAGTTGCCAGATATGCAAACTTTAACCTCTAAAGGTCTGTAATCACTGGCTGCACATCAAAACCAGCAATAGTGATTGTTATCTTGATTATGTCCTAACTCTGGTCCCACCGGGCGTGCCAAAAGTTGTTATCACCCAGATTTGCACCTTTGTGTACAGTTGTGAAACCTCAGCAATCTAGAGTAACATGGGAATGATCTCTAAGTGTGGGACTTTGCTAAATGAGATCAGACCTCCAGAGAAGACTGACTTCCTTAACTGGTTATCACCTAAAACTACTGAATCTTAAGAGGAAAAGAGAGAAGGAATGCTTTAAAGTGAAGGGAAAAAAAAAGTTTGAAAACAAAGGGTGATTCACCAAGTTTAATAAAAGAACCCTCACAATACTGAGGAAATGCACAGCATAACCAAATATAACAAGCAAACATACAGATTCAATTGATCCTATCAAAGGTGAGAAACCAGATGATTGAGAGGAACAAAGACATTCACAAACAACCATATGCAAATTCACATAGGACTAGAAATCAGTCCAAAGAGGCAAAATAACTTGAGTATATTCAGTGGGAAGGCACAGTTACAGTATAGAAGGCTCTGTTTGGAAATAGAAAGCCTGAATGCTAAAAATTTTCCAACCTTATTTACATCATATGAATGCATATATATAGCATTATAAACTAACCTAGGTCGGTTACAAAAATGTGCTCTAAGAGTTGTCTCAGAAAATATCTACATTTAGTGACTATCTAATCGCAGGAGTTATGGCACCAAATATCTGGCACTGGGCAGATAAAAGATATTTTAAGTCTTCAATGCAAGTTGCTGCATCATCGATCCTCAACAAGGCATACCTTAAAATATCTGGAACAGGACAGTGGAGAAATATCTTTTACCATCAATGCGAGCAGCTTCCATTACCTGCAGAAATAAATGCAAAAAATATTTGCATCCTGCCCCAAAAGTTGCTGAAATGTCCACGGCCCAAAATATGTAAGGCCAGATCTAAAAATGGAAAGGTGACAAAAACTCCTGAAAACCCTGCCAAATGAAAGAGGGGACCAAAATATGAATCTTTGTCTCTTACAGCATGTCGAAATTCGCTAGGATGAAGGAGATACAGGCGGTCAAAGTTTTGGTCAATCACTTGTATATATCACTTTGCATCTGTGTATATATCACTTGCATTTTCTGCCTGAACCGGCATCCAAAACCTTCTCTGCAACTCCTTTGTATATGCATGGCGCCTTGTATATCGGTCTTGAATTTGCCCTTTGAATTTTGAAATTGTATATGCATACAATTTCCTTTTGTATATGCGGGCCCCACCATTTGTATGTTAGCTTGCATGTATGTCTGCCACCACGTGGCACTGCCTGATTCGTTGCTGAGATGGTTCAAGGAGCATCGCTAAAAACTATATCTGCCCTTTGCATATTGCAATATATAAGCACAATTGTACATGCAAGCCGCGGACTTCAAATTTTATGAAATAGCTTGAAAAGACGTTGAAATCTGGCTTGTATACTTCCTTTGTCTGTTTGCTTGTATATCACAATATACAAGTGCCAAATATACAAGCCACTGACCCCAAAAATTTATCAACTGCTTTGACTGTTGGGTCAAATCCGGCTTGTATCACTTTCTTTGTATATTTCCTTGCATGTTCAAATATACAAAACACTTATACATATACAAGGCGGAACCGAGACCTGGAATGCTGAATTTGATCTTCGATTCAAGTCCGCCTTGTAAATAACCCTTGTATCTTTGACTTGTATATCGTAATATACAATCACCCATATACAAGGCGGACCCCAAGACTTTATAAAACAAGTTAAATATGCAATCGGGTCTGGCTTGTATGTAAACCTTTGTATATCGGCTTTGTATGTGCAAACATACAAGCGAAATATACATTCTACTATTCATGCTCACTTGTATCTTCTAACATACAATCGGCCTTGTATGTGCGTAGGCCCCACCTCTTGTACATTCGGCCTTGTATGTTTCACTTGTATGTGCAAAACATACAAGCGAAATATACAAAGAAACATACAAGGCTGAATGTACATTCGACTGTAGTGGATGTACTTGTATGTCATACCTTGTATCTTTTCGTTGCATGTGCAAACATACAACATAATATGCATTTAAAACCTGATATGCATTGAGGGAATATTCTTGTAATGTATCTCCTACTTTGTATAATTTTCCTTGTATGTTTCGCTTGTATGTGCAAACATACAAGCGAAATATACATTCTCTTTTGTATATGCACCGATATACATTCCACTGTTCACATGCATATAATCAGCCTTGTATATTTTGATTGTATGTTGGGTTGTATGTGTGAATATACAAACCCGATATACAAAGAAAATATACATTTGCAGAATATTCTGGGAATCTACCTTGTATGTAACCGTTGCATGTGAAGACATACAACACAATATGCATGTGGAACCCAATATACATTGAGAGAATATTCTTGGAATTTGTGATAGATTCCCTCAATGTATATGCATTTCCTTGAGCCCGATATGCATTCCAAAATGCATACAACTTACTTTTTTCATCATTTTCTAAGGCCGATAGAGATTTGCAAGCCCGCCAATGAACATTTGAACTGTATGTTAACCAAAACTTTGACCATAAATAATTTCTTTATTTGGCTGAATTTTAGGGTGATGTAAAAAGCAAACCTGCCTATTTTTTCAAGCTCTTTCCAATGGTAAGGTTTTTTTAGGAAAGGCTTTTTAGGAAATTTGGAAATTTAAGCTTTATAGGAACATTTTCTAAAGGATTTTCAAGGAAAAGTACCAGGTGAACTATTTAGCTCTGGACAGGGGAAAATGGGTCAACACTAGTCTCATTCAGGAATATGAAATTAGACATAAGAAGTACACTCCCTATCATCGATAATCAAATGGCTAGATTGAGGTCACAAATAAGTAAATTGAGGAAATATTAACAAAGATAGTTGCATTACACAGAAAGGATTGGGCAGCTAGACTCTCAGAAGTAGTTTGGGCATACAAAACTACATGGAAAACAACAACAGGGTATACACCCTATGAACTGGTCTATGGTAAAAAGGTTGTCCTTCCTATTGAGTTTAAATACAAAACATTACGAATTTACATTCAACTTGGGATGGATTTATCAATAGTTCAACAAGAAAGGTTGCACCAGCTCAATGCCTTAGAGGAGTTAAGGATGGAAGCAATCCACCACACTAAAATAATCCAAAAGCAAAGAGTCAAATGGCATGTGACCGGTACATCAAAACCAAAGAATTTCAGGTAGGTGACTGGGCCCTGCTCTATGACTCTAGATACAAAGACCATAAAGGCAAATTACAGACCAGATGGCTAGGTCCTTGTGAAATCAAGGAATTTTTTCCCAATGGTGCAGTCTAATTGAAAACAATTGATCCAGTTAGATTTTCACTCATGGTTAATGGACAACATTTGAAATTGTATAAAATCTATTGGATAAAGATAACTTTCTCCAACAATTAAGAGGACATATGGATACCCCAGTTTTATAGTAGTCTACACTACATGCAACATGCATACCTGTCACAGTTGCTCCTAGTAATACAACAAACAGATGAAGCCACCAACTTGTTTGCATTCCCTCCACAGGTATGATTTTATATAATCCTTGTAAATAAATAAAACTTTAAAAAAAAGAAAAAAAACTACCAGGATCCATCAAATCAGTTCCCTTATATCTTGTTGAAGATCACTCTGGCCTGCAACCACTTTACTCAAGGTAACTGTCAAAGGTTTTCTACTATCAAATCACATGGGCCTTGTTCACATCATATTTCCAATTGTGTGCATGCATCCACTCTGGCCTGTAACACTTTTACTTCTGGCATTCACATGTTGTCATTTTCTATTCCACACTATACCTTGTAGCTACATGTCACAAGGTTAACACTCATCCTTTCCACACACTTCTTCAACATCAAATCCATTTGATTCACTCTAGCACATTCTTTGAACACATCCACTCCGGCCGCCATGTCATCATCTTCACATGAAACATTTCCATATTCATCAGCATTCCAAAAGGTATTTATCTCACAACTACTATTAATTAACATTTAATACTATTTGTTTTATAGCACTCTTTCTTCACCAATCATTAATTTGACTATTGTGAAAAAATTGAATCATTTTCAACCCTGTCTTTCATGCCTTTACCCTATCATCGCATTTGAGGACAAATGCCACCTTAGTTGGGGGGAAATTCCATACATAGGAATGATTTCACATGCATCACCCAAGATGAATCCTTTCCTTTCATAATTAATGACTATCCACCACATACCATATACAATCTAGCAAGATATCAACTAGTAATAAGTGACTAGTAAATGCATTGGCCAAAGAACAGGGAATTAAATTTGCAAAGTGGAATTGGGTTCAGTAACAGAGTTTTATAGAAACTAGGCACACAAGTGAACCCCAACTAGATGAAAACCAAAGAATATCATGATGGGTGGAGAACCAATCAGGAGACAACCTATAGATCACACAACATTATTGATTGACCCAAATTGTAGGCCTATCTTTTAGCAAGCTAGGTGGTTGGACTATTTTCTTAAGATGACATAATATAACGAAGCCATGACTCAACAGTTTGCGAGGACATTCCAAAATAATGAAGCTGTAGTCAGGGGATTGTGGGTTGACGTATCTTATGCTACCATTGTAGAGGTAATAGGGTTACCAAAAGTTGGAGAAGAGTTCCCTATGAGAGTTGACGTCATTACAACAAGGGAGATGCATTTTTTTAACTAGAAGAAAGAATAGAATCTACATCACAAGGTACCAAACATGTTTCTTTACCTTGGTTATGGGCTTCTATTGCGACCTACATTATTAAGTATCTTACCTATGATGAGGGATAGTCATTGGTGTATATTGTGCATTTTAAGATTTTAAGTCATCTCCATCATGGGAGGGTTGTGAATTTTCCAAGTTTCTTATTTAATTTGTTGAAAAGAATGTCTGCCAAGTATAAGAGGAAAAATAACAAATCATCACTATCTCATGATGGCCTGGTCATGCTATTGACAAAAAGAATCCTGTCTATTCAATTTCTTGACATTTCCTGGGAACATTTTCTTAAGATCAACCATATTGATGAGGGACCCTTAAGGGTTGAACCAGAGGGAGAAGAAGAGGCACGGGAAGAAAATGTACAATCAGGGGAAGGAGAGGAAGCACCAGTATCCTCTTCCCAACCAATGGCTTCACCTACCTGCTGTCATGCAACTATTACATAGCACTCAACTCCAAGTACTGATAACCCAATGAGTGAACCTGTAAAGTCTCCCACACCTGCAACTTCACCAGTGTCAATCCCCTTTCCAGAGCAGTCACCCTCGTAAACTTTTAGCCGCACAAAGCAAAGTGAAAAACAAAAATTGTAGCTTGGAACTACTAGCTCACCACCCACAACACCTAAAAATTCACAAAATATTCCTGTGTTTTGCTAATCTACAATTCCTTCTATCTCAAATCCCACTAAGAAGAGAAAAGCATCCTCTTCTTCCTCTAGAGCCAAAAAGAAACAAGAAGTGACCACTCAACCACCTAGGCACTCAGGTCGCCTAAAGAAGAAAGGAGTTACAGGAGGGAAAACCCCTCCTAAACAAAAGAAAGTGGTTGATGTGCAAACTAATAGGGACTCAGAAAGGGACCATCTATTTTTTGATAGGGAATAGAAGAATGTAGCCCAAACACTTATCTTGGAGATTGACATAGAGTCAGAGGAAGAGGAATTATACACAACTAGGAAACGACATCAACCTCCCCCTGATATAGAAAACCCATACTTGTTAGCCTCTCCAAATGAAATTTAAGTAGAAGAATTTTTGTTGAATTCTGATGATAAAATAGAGGAAAATAAGGATGAGTTGTAGGTAGCTCTACATAAAATTGTAGCATTGGAGAAGCAGTTGAAGGAATATCAACAAAAGGAAGTTGGGCTAAATGAAAGAGATAAGAGGTTGGAGGATCAGTTGCAAGTTTACCAGCAACAGGGAATAGGACTAGACCATTTAGCCCAATTGGCCATCATAGAAATTAATCGAAGAAATCTAGATCCTGTGCAGCAGGAAGAACAACCAAAGGAACCTACACCATCAACCTTGTTAATAGTTACTTTGCAATTGTGGGGTAAGATAGATGAAATGGTAAAAGAACAAGATGAAATAAAGGAAAAACACAACAAAGAGATTAAGGATAAGAATAAAGAAATAAGGAGACTAAAATTAAAAATGGTTAGAATGGTGGATATGACCATCAAGATGATGAGATGTCGGCCACCTGCAAGGGTTTATGCCTTTTATTTACATAAATAATATTTAAGTTTTTAGTTTAGTCAACTTTATAGTGATGCCCCTATTTCTCTTTTTACACCTGATTTATTTTTAACAGCCTACCGACAAGCTAGCCCTGAGATGCAAAACCAATTGTGTGAATTCTATCTACATGAGTTAGCTATTCCTTATGATACCAATTGGAATCCCCTACTTGTTATTGGGGATGTGCAATTAAGGGCCCTAGCATCATTCATCCAGAATAAGCATAGGAGAGGGATCCTTCAACAATAGTATAATGAGAGAGAGAAATCAATTCCTCTCAAAATTAGGGTAGAGGCCCCAGATCCCAACATGATAGTGATACAATGGATTAATCTGGTTGAACATCCTGAGGTGGAAACAAAACTCCTAGAATGTATGGTAGTGGATTGTAATAAATTTAAGGAATTATTTGAGGGGATTGGTAAGGAGGCTTTGGGTTTTTCAAAAGGTAGGTGGAACGAGTTGACACCAACATTACAAAGGAAAGAGCCCCACCCAGTGTTCAATTTCTCAGTAGCAATCACTAGGGTACATAAGTATATTAGATCAGCCAATGAACATGGGATTACTTGCTTGCCTTTGATATTTCATCCTCCCCCACTCTTTTATCTAATTCCACACTGGTAGGATTAGAGGAGGCATCCCAGGTAGCAGAATGAGCTAGGTTGAATAGGTTGGTGGGGTAGAAGGGTTTCTATCTCAAATAGGATAGAGGAGTCATGGAACCTACAGATTACAAAGGAATTGCTCTCCAATATAATCAGAGGCCTTGGTTGCTAGAGGACCATTAACATGTTTAGTTGGGGGTGTGATAAGGTTGTGCTTTGTTTTGTTTCTCTTGCTTTAGTTCATGCTTTTTAAAGACATTCCCAAACTTTTCCATACATTGTCTATGCCTATAATCATCATTAAGAAATTGAAAGCATTAAGAATAGTACATGATATGTTGGTGAATGACTATGTGAGAATTAATGATTGCTCATAAAATATGATAGTAATTTCTGTTAATTTTAGTACTTTGTGATGTATAAGTATTATGTGATGAACTAACCCCTATTCAACAAGAACATGGTTACATTTCATGGAGACCACTTGTTAGCCTGCAACAAAGGAGGTGTTTTCATCTACAATAGATAATGTAGTTACCCACAACCAAAGGAAAAGGACTCCGAATTGAGTGAGCATGAGTTAACCATAACTCCCTACTCCTTGACGATTTTCCTTCAACAATTGACACAATCATGAATAATGAAGGAAGCTTAGATTGTGGTCCATGTTTTGTTTCTAGTTATGACTATTTTCATAATGACTAAGAAGAGTTATAGTAGGAATGTGATGTCTACATTATATTTATGGTAGTTAGTTTCCTATTCCTAGTCTGATTAATAATAATGTCTTCTCTCTATGTTTGTGGGAGAAGGGATGAATATAGAATTAGTTGCCTAGAAGTTTTGTTCAATTAGGAAACTTAGATATTGTCTATATATGTTAGATTTTGTATATGACAAGGGGGGTTAGACAAAGATTGCATTGTCAAAGTTATTATTGTATTTTTATCAGCATTCAATAAAGAATGCAGGTTTGAATTCAGTCAATGATTCAGTGATACAATAGTGATCTAGTTTAGATTCTGTGGAGATTACAGTCACTCAAGTAAGGACCACTTGAGGTAATTGTATCTCTCTTATATGTTCATGTGATTAATTCATGTTACCTGTTTATGTTTGTGTGATTAGTTCATGTTGTGTTTAGTTTATGTTATATGGACCAGTTAATATTGATAATCTATATTGTTGGGTTAAGGTAATCATCAACTTAGTTATTAATTGTTCCTCTATTTGATTTACATAAATTGCTTTGATTTATAGCCAACTGAATAAGCATTGGTTATTTCATATCAGTATTACATCCTTATAGTACTTGTTATTCCTTGCAAAGTAGAGTTTGTTTTCCTTCCCATAGTTTGTTTCTATGCACAACTTCTAGATTACAATTCAGGAATCCTTGATTGTACACATAGTACGGACACCATCCAAGAAGAATATGATTCCCTGGTTTGACAATTTAAATGTAACACATTAGCCAATAGGCTGATTGATATAGGATCCATTGGTCCATTAAGTTGTGTGCATGCCCTTTCTGTATCAATATATTGGTTAATAATGGTGTTTGACATGAATTATAGTGAGAAAGATATTCTTTTATAAAATTTTATCAACTACTACTTAAGACTATAGTCTCCAGATATAGCTCACCACTACTATGTATAATTAAAAAGTGGCGAGGACATGTGTTGCACACATGTGGCTTTGCATAAGGATAGATCACTCCTATTCACATTGAAAAAGCAATAGGAGTGGGGGAGTGTCTAAGGAACTACCTTCTTCATAGGATATAAGTGTCCCAAATGTGGCAGCAATATTTGTTGGAAGAGTTGTTGTGGTGTTTGGTAGGTTACTCTATTCATGAGGATAAAATTTTTAGTTTAGGTTAGAGATGTTACGCTGTTGTGTAGTAATGACAGTGTGAGTGTTTACTCTTGTGAATCTTTTTAGGGGTATAGTAGTGATGATTCTTGTGTGGATATTTATAGTAGTGGCTCAAATGGTGGCAAGTTGACTAGCATTCTCTAGGAATTTATTGGAATGAAGAGTCTTTGCTTCAAATAATTACTTAAGTTGTGCTCATTCAATGACAATTAGTAGTCATTTTGTCTTTGGGTCTATTGTATGTCTTGTGCGTGTTCTTCTTCAATAAGTTTAGAAGGTGGGAAGTATTCTCTTAATTCTTATAGAGTGGTTCCAATCCAACCCTCCTAAATGCCTAGGCACAAGAATGTGAAATGATATGTGTGACCAAGATAAAATAGATGTGAACAAGAATACTGTAGGGATTGCTTGATTAGATGTTTCTAATTGACTCAAATCTCACAATTAACCTTTAAATTGAATGTCTTCTTGAGTTTTTCTTTGTTCTTTTGGAGAGTTATCACTAATAAAAATAATCATTGCAAATTGTACTAGAATGGTAAAATAAATAATGATAAATGAAATGAATTGTAGCTATCCTATGTTTTTTCCCTTTTAGTGTACTTGTAATTAAAAATTAATCTAACAAAAAATTTCAAACTAATTACAAATGCAACAAGTATTTTGTTTCCTTTTTTATGACTTTAGATGATCACATACAACTAATATAATATACACTCAAATAGAGGAATACAAAAAAACAATAACAAATCTTCTATTTTTCCTATGTTTACAATGCAATTTGAAGAAGTGATATCATTGATAAATGAATCAATGCATCAATTCCAAAGTTTTTCCTCATGTTTCTTCCATTCACAAAGATTTTTACAAAATAAAAGAAAAGGTACAACGATCAAGTTTTACTTTTAGCTAGAAGATAAATGTTTTAAGAATACTTCATCTTTTAAGATTAATACAAGCTTGGGTCTCTTTGGGTGGAATTTTTATCTATAATGGTTTCTCCATGTATATTAGGTGTAATGGTTTGCATTTTATGAGTTTATTGATTTGTTATATTATTTCTTCATCATTTCATTGATATAAGTTTATATGATTAATCACATAATAATTGGACTAAAATTGATGCAGGAGCATCCTAGGTTGAAAGGCAATAATGCATCAACCAAAAATATAAATTGTTTATTTTCTTTCTTGCATTTCAACTAGTTTAGTCTCAGAGGATTGCACCACATTTTACTTCATGATCACTTCATAGTTTATGACATAGGATTAAGACTCTACAACAGTTCATCTACATCATATCTAGAATTTAGGAGGTTTGCAATCATCTACTGGAAGTTATCGCTATCAGAAGCTTCATTAGGATTCACTGTTTAGAGCATTCAACATTCAACATAGCATATGGAGTTGTGGCACCTTCTCATGACTTGTGGTACCTAATGGAGCATATCACAAAGCATTATAGGACCAGAGGCACCTTCAATCAGAACTGTAACGTGTTTTCTCAACACACAGAACATCACCATATGATTTATAGCTGACCTACACATTTCAACAAGCATTGGGTTTTAGAATCCCTTAATGCTGACGTGGATCATTCCTTGAAACTAGAATTGATAAATAATCATTCACTAGATGTAGTTAGAAGGATCAATTAAGTTAAGATAATCTAAGGAGTTAGGATAATGGATTGCGAAGTAGCGATTCGAAGCTATATCCTTCATATAATTTGTAGCAAGTCAGAGAATAGGCCTGTGAGCCCATTGTAGTCCACATATTGATGGAATATGGAGATTGTAACTGTTATGATAGTGAATCAATATACTTCCATTTGTTGTTTCATTCTTTGTGTTTTCTATTGTGTTTACTCTAAGGCTACACAGTAGGACAGTCTTGTTTCTGGACCCTCCCTCCATGATGCACCAAGTGGTACTAGAGCAAAGTTTACGAATCCTTTGGGAGAGAAGGCATTCCAACAGATCTTGAAGTGAATAGATCACCAACCTAAGGTAACCTACAAGTGTTTTTCAACTAAGCACTGATTGTGAGGTAGTTACAACCTTGGAGATAGATTTTTGACTTAAGGCAGTTGCAGTGGATCCAAGGAAGAGATGCCACCAAGGAGGATGCCTGCTATGGCCAATGTTGTCAGAAGAATGGAAGAAATGATAGAGATGATGAGAATAATGAAAGTTAGATTGGATACTGTAGAAGAGGATAGAAAGAGAGGTCTAAACCCTAGACATGAGGATGAAAGTGATGATGATGAATTAGGAGTTCAAGCTACCAACTAAAATGAGGAAACCCTAGAAGAAGAATCAGATTAGGTAAAGATGTTAAAATCTATTTCTAAGATTGGTAAGAGACCTAGAATGGAAATTTCAAACTATGCAGGAAATTTGAACCTTGAGGAGTTGATTGATTGGATAAATGACATGGAGGAATACTTTGAGTATGAAGAAATTGAAGATCTAGAAAGAGTGATATTTGCAAAAACTAAATTGAAAGGACATGCTACTATTTGGCAGAAATAAGTTCAGTTGGATAGAAATAGGAGAGGAAAGGAGAAAATCATAAAATGGGATAGTATGGTGACAAAATTGAAGAATCAGTTCATACATGTTGACTATGAGCTTAAATTATTGAAGAGATTGCAAAACCTAAGGCAAAAGGAGAAGACGGTTAATTAGTACACTAAAGAATTCCACAAGATGATTATTAGGAATGGACATAGTGAAGCAAGGAGAAAGTTGCATAGTACATAAATGGACTGAGAATAAACATTCAAGAAGAACTAAGTTTGGTAAGGATGACAACAGTGGAAGAGGCATATCATATTGCACTGAAAGTTGAAGAAAAGTTGAACAAGAGATATGAACAAAGACAGAGAGGTAGAGGAGGAAAATTTGAAAGAGGTAGAGTATAATGCAATGAAGGGAGATCATATGCAGAGAAAAACAAGGAGAGTAGCCCATACTGCAAAGAAGAAAGAGACAACAATTCATATCATCGAGGGAGAGATGACCAAAGTTTCTACCACAACAACAAATGGAGTCATAATTCTTACTACAATGAAGGATACTAGAGAGATGAAAGAGGGTTTGACAATAGATCATCCAAAGGAACTTGTTTCAAGTGTGGAGGCAAAGGACACAGAGCATTTGAATGTCATCAAGGAAGTACTATCAAAAGGCTAGAGAATAGTACAAGAGAAACATATGTGGAGGAAGAACTGGTTGGATCACCAAGTTTAGTAGAGAAACCAAAAAGGGATGAATCATTGGTCATGAGGAGAGCTTTGTTGCAAGAAGAAACAACCGAGGAGCCACCGCAAAGGAAACGTTTATCCCAGACAAGATGCAAATCAGGAGGTAAATGTTGCAAAGTTATTATTGACAATGGTAGTACAAACAATTTGGTTTTAGACTAGAGACGGTGAGGAAGCTGAATCTAGAAAGGATGAAACATCCAAAATCCTACAAGATAGCATCATTTCAAGATGAACACAAGATACTGGTGAGTGAACAATGTTTGGTGAAATTTCATATAGTATCTTATAATGATGAGGTATTATGTGATATTATGCCAATGGATGTATACCATATATTGTTGGGAAGACCATGGTAGTATGATAGGAAAGCACTACATTATGGGAGGAAGAATACCAATACTATAACATTAAGTGGGAAAAGACATATCTTGATACCTTTGGAAGAAGAGAGCAAGAGTGAAGTATGTGGCATTGCTAGAATTTGTTTGGTAGATGGAAGGAAATTTTTGAATGGATTGAGACATGAGAACATGTGTTTTGCATTGATTCCAAAGAAGTGTGGTACCCAAAGTGTAGAAAACACTACCACAATAGGAGAAGAACCACCGCAGAAGGAAGTAGTAGAATTATTGGTAGAATACCAAGATATTGTATCAGAGAATGTGCTAGAAGGATTGCCACCCATCTAAAGTATCAATCATCATATGGATCTCATACTTGGAACCAATTTGCCAAAAAAAGTGGCGCATAGGATGACACCAAAAAATAATACAGAGCTAAACAGACAAATACAAGAGCTATTGAGGAAGAGCTTGATTAAATAAAGTTTAAGTCCATGTATAGTACTAACAATACTAGCACTAAAGAAGGATGGAGAATGGAGGATGTGTACAGATTCAAGAGAAATCAATAAGATCACCTTGAAGTATAGATTTCCATTGCCAAGGATAGATGATATCATGGATTGTTTGAGCAGAGCAAAATATTTCACAAAGATAGACCTAAAGAGTGGATACCATCATATTAGAATCAGAGAAGGAGATGAATGGAAGAGTGCATTCAAGACAAATGAAGGATTGTATGAGTGGTTAGTCATGCCTTATGGAATAACTAATGCACCAAGTACTTTCATGAGATTGATGAATGAAGTATTGAAGAATTTCTTAGGTAAGTTTGTTATTGTCTACCTGGATGATATTCTAATTTTCAGTAGAACCAAGGAAGAACATTTGTAGCATATTAGACAAGTATTACAGAGGCTGAGAGAAGAGAAATTGTTGATTAACATCAAGAAATGTAGTTTCATGAAGACAAAACTGGTATATTTGGGATTTGTGATTTCTATGGAAGGATTGAAGATGGATCTATAAAAGGCAAGAACAATTGTTGAATGACCAACACTTGTGAATATTGGAGAGGTAAGATCTTTTCATGGATTGGTGAGTTTCTACTAGAAGTTCATTAGAAATTTTAGTACCATATAGACACCAATGACAGAGACAATGAGAGGAGATTGGAAGGATTTTAAGTGGACATGTGGAGTACATAGGAGTTTTGAATTACTGAAGTAAAAGGTGATAGAACAACCAGTGTTAGCATTACTAGATTTTGACAAAGTATTTCAAGTTGATTGTGATGCCAGTGGAAATGCAATAGGATTAGTGGTAATTCAAGAAGGAAACCTGATAGCATATTTCAGTGAGAAGTTGAATGATGCAAGGAAAAGATATTCAATATATGATCAAGAATTCTATGCAATAATTCAAAACCTATCTTAAGCCTATCTTCTCCTGATGAAATGTTAATTCTTCTCTTTTGAAGAACCTCTTTGATCTTGTCCAATTCCTATCTTAGATTGCCTTTTCCCTCCATCTCTTTCCATGACCAACACAATAGACCATTAACCATTCTCTATTCTACGTAGTCAGCTACCTTTTGGCCCCATAAGTTTGAAAGGATTAGTTTCTCTCTACCACACTCCACTTCTGCTTCAATACTTGGAAATCCCATCCAAGATTCTTCCCAAAACAAAGCTGATTTATCATTTTAAATTTCCCACAGTGAGATGATCAGTTAAGATGTATCTACAACCTTTCAAAAAATTCCACAGGTTTGATCCATCTATCAATTCCATTGTCATCAAAATCCTTTCCATATTTTGGTTGTCAAGATACTTAAATTTTGAATTATCTTGACCCATTTCAACTTTGGCTTGGATACATAGCCCACAACAATTTTGCTCTGAAATCTTTGTTTTGAAACATTTGGTTTCTCAGCTAAACTTTCCCAGCCTTCTTGGGTCTACAAATCTTCTCTCATGCGCTATGAGAGGGATTTTCCTATCTTTCAAATTCCCTTGCCAAAAGAAATTCCTCATCTTTTGCTCTAATATGTTATTTACAACCTTGGGTAATTTTATACAAGACAACATAAAGATTGGAATCATAGAGATCACTGCCTTCAGCATTAAAATTTTGCCTACCCAGGACAACCACCTTCCCTTCCAAGAATCCATCCTCGTCGTATAGTGCTCCAAAAGAGGGTCCCATAATTTGGATTCTTTTCCACCCTTGAAAAGAGGAAGACCTAGATATTTATTTGGCATCACATCTTTTTTAAATTCCAAGATCTGAAGGATTTCCCTTTGCTTCTCGAATTCAGTGGAAAAGAAGAAAACTTTAGACTTCAAAGGATTTACAAACTAACCCGAGGTAGCAGAGTATACTTCCAAAATTCTCCTCATACAAAGAGCTTCCCTTCTCTTAGCTACTTCAAAAAACATCATGTCATCAACAAATTGCTGATGCATCATTCTCTCAACATTTCTGGAGATCTTTAAACCTTCCCAATCTCTTGAAGCTACCACTTGAGAAATGAAACACCCAAGTGCATTTGCCATAATGATGAAAAGAAAAGGTGAAATTGGATTGCCTTGTCTCAATCCCCTCGAAGCACCAAAGAAAACCTGGGGACTCTCGTTGATGATTATTGAGTACCTTGGGCTTGCCACAAAACTAAAGATCCAATTCATCCATTGATTATCGAAACCAAAAGCTTGTAACACCTTAAAAAAAATCTCCAATCTACCTTAAATCATAGGCGCTCTTGATGTCTAATTTCACCATCATCCCACTTCTCCTTATTACTCCCAAAGAATGAGTCACCTCTTGAGCCACATGATTGAACAATCCAAAATAGACCTGCCAGGTAGAAAACCACTTTTGTTCCTCTATAATAATATTAGGCGCGATCCTCTTCATCTTGTTTGCCACTACTTTTGAAAAAAAATTGTAAATCGTGTTACAAAGGGATATTGGCTTGAAATCATCAAATGTCATCACCTGATCCTTTTTGGGTATAAGATCTATGAAGGTGTTATTTAGATCTTTCAAAAGTCTCCCCTTCCTTCTAGATTCTTCCGCTGCCTCAAAAACATCCTTACCAATAATATGCTAGCATATGTGGAAAAAAATCACCGAGAAACCATTTGGTCCAGGCACATTATCAGGGTGTAACTGCATGGCTGCCCCCTTTATCTCTTCTTGTAAAAAGGGTTGCTTCAATATCTAATTATGGTCATCCTTAACCACTCTAGGGATACACTCCAATATCTTATTCTGATTGATCATATCCGATCCTTCCCAATTATTTAATAATATCTTGAAGAAGGTTTCAGTTTCTTCCCTTATTTCTTTATCCTCTTCACATACTCTACCATCCTCCTTTGTAATTTTTGTGATCTTATTTAATTGCCTCCTCACTTTCATTGAATTATGGAAAATTTTTGTATTCCTATCCCTATCTCACAGCCATAATTCTCTGGATTTCTGCCTCCAATAGATATCTTCCTACTCAAGATTTTTGCATATCTTTCCAACAACTTCTCTGCCAAATAACTGTTCTAATCCATTCCTTGAGACAGGACATTCTCATTGACCTTTTCAACATGGATTTCAATTTCTAACTTTTCAACAATAATGTCCTTGAAGTTCCTCTTATTCCACTCTCTTTATCTTTCTTTTACTTTCTTTAATTTTGTGAAAAGAGAACATTTTAGATCCTTTCTACCTCTCTTCATTCCACCAGCTTTCTATATTAATCAGAAAATCCTTATCCATCATCCACATATTCTCAAATTTAAAGGGGCATCTAGAAGGTTTCTTGTCTTCCACTAAGTTCAATTAAATAGTAAAGTGATCTGAGCTTGAAATGGGCAAGATACTACATTTGTAAACTCTAGGAAAGGTACTCAAGTCCTCTTTCCTTAAAAACTTGTCAAATTTCTCTACAATGTTGCTAAAACTGAGCCTTCAGTTTGTCCAAGTGAACTTCCCATTGTCTAACAGAAAATCAGACAAGTTATTCCTTGACACAAAATCAACAAAATCCAACTGAGATTGGCCAACCTTCTAAACTCCACATAACTTGTCCTCTCTACTCAAAATCACATTAAAATCCCCCTCTAAAATAATGAAAGAGCATGTGTTTTCTTGCAGAACTAAATCCATCTCACTCCAAAGTCTTTTCTTCAAGAGAACATTGTTTGGTCCATACACATTGATCAAAATAAATTGCAAACTTAAAGGAATGCAAGTCACTCTACATACCAACTAGTTTCTTGAATACCCTAAAAGATCAAGCGTGACAGAGGATTGTCTCTAAAACACCGCTAGCCCCCCTAAAGTCCCCTCCACTCTTACCACAAAACACCCCCAACCTTTTAACCTACTCTTCATTCTTTCCAATTCCTGATCATCTAATTTGTTTCTTGCAGTTGAAAAATATCAGGATCATATATTTCCATTTGATGCTTAACTAAGCACCTTTTGTTAGGGGCATTTAAGCCCCTAGAACATTCCATGAAGTGATCTTCATGACTCCCTAGGAAGAGTTATTCCCTTTAGAGGCCTCAGCATCATTATTGTTATTTTCAACATCCCTTTTGCATCTCTGTTCTCTGATAATTTAACACTATTAGGTTTCCTTCCTTTTTTCTTCTGATCACTACATTGCGTGGTATCTAAAATTGGCTATGATTGTTTGATACCCCTCTTTTCTAGACATATATCATCTATCCCATCATCATTCTCGGGCTAAATTGAGAAACCTCCCCCAACTCTAAAGCAATTTCCCTTTCTTCCCTATCCAACAGGGGTGGAATGTTTTCATTTTCTTTAACCATTCTTTCAAAATTTTCTTCCAATTCTCTCCTTTCTACTTCGTGATCCTGGGGAAAAGGGGAACTTTCCAAATTCTTAATGAAATCTCTACCTTCATTTGTGATACCAAAGAGATCCAAATCTATTTTTTCTCAATCTATATTATCTTTCTTGAAGAAGGATTCTTCTACCTCTCGCTCATCCTTAAACCAATCCTCCTCTTCCTCAGAATTTTCCTTATTAGAGTCTGCCTCTTTTGTTTGGACTTCATCTTCTAGAGCATGATTATTCTCCCTTTTATCTTCTTTTCTAAAAGGCCTTCTTTCCTTAAGTCTTTTCTCTTCTGAATGGGACCCTCCACTTCCACCTTCTAAGACCATACACCATTGGAAGATAGGATCTCAACATTATTTGGGATTTCCTCTGCCAAATTTATGTTAACACAAATTCATGCATATATTCCAAATTCCCCTTTCCTAATCGAATCATCCAAATCCAAGAATGAGGCCAAACTATTACTGATTTCCTTCAATATCTCTTCTGACCAACATTCTGAGGGTAAATTGTATAGTCTTATCCATCTAGGGGTTACTTCCACAACATGATTAACAAGATCAAATTTGGGCTCCCAATCCTTGATGTAAAAGCCTACTCCATCCATGAGCCACATACCACCTTTCGTCAATTTGACTTTCCTTTCCTTTGATTTGCAAATGACCATAAAGAAACCTCTGGACATATTTCTCAAAGTCACCTCACTGCCCCAATTAACTTTGCACCAATTGGATATTTTCTCCCAAGATTGCCAGTAGTTATCCTATTTCAGAAAGAAGGCCTTCTCCTTTAACCCTAAAATGTATCTTCCAGAATCTTCTTATTTTTAATCTCTAATTGCCTAGCCTTCTCCACACTTTTCAATGGAATTCTGTTTTCTCCAGTTGCACAATCCAGGAAGTCCAACCCTTTGATACTCGTAACTTCTTCTTCCTCCTTATTTGAAATTTTTTCTCGCCAGGTCAAAATCGAAGTGATTTGCCTGGGGATTACTTCCTTTTCTTTTTCTTTTCCTCACTCCCTCACCTCTCTCGTGTTCTGCAAATTGTGCCTCTTCCATGGTCTCTCCAAATTTTTGTTTCTTCCATTGAAGAATGCCCATCTTTTTTCTTCAAAATTCCCCCATCTTTTTCCTCTACTTCTTGTGTTTGAGCGGTTCTGCTCCCTGAACGGATCCCTCTTCCAATTTTAGTTGTGAGCCATTATCTTGCACAAATGTTTAGATTTGTACAATATTAATAATAACAATATTATTAGATTTTTTAATTTCCTTTTTAGTATTACATTTTTACATCAAATTATTTTTTTGGTACAATTAGCAATATTTAATATTTAGTATTTAGTGTGTTTTTTTTAATTAATTAGTATTATTTTGTATTCTTTTTCATCATATTTTGAGGTTATCATTTTTGGTCTTATAATATTATATTAATGGCTCTTTTACATTTTTGGTATTTGTTTTCCATGTCTTTTTTTAACTTTATTCTTTTAGTTTGATTTTTTCTTTATTAACTTTTTATTTTTTTGTTTTTCTTAGCTTTTATTATTTGGTGCATATTTTTAGTAGTAGAATATTATTTGGAGTGTTGATTTCTCTTCCCTCCTTTAATTGTTTTGTTCATGTTTAATTTTTTTAAATTAATTTTTAGGTTCTCTTTTTGTATTGTTTGGTCTCTCGTTTTTGTTCCACCCTCTCCAAATCCCCCTTTTATTTAGTGAGTAATTGTCTATAATATATCACATATTTTCTTTATCCTAATGATAGATCATGGAATATGATGGGAAATAACGATTCAAAAAATCACCTACACAACTATATTCAAAAGCATTATCATCACTTAAATAAACTATGGAAATACCATATTTTTTAAAGCCCTATTCGAATTAGAAAAAAAAATACTGCAAAATAACCAAATTTTATTTCAAAATCATATATGAAAAACAACAATACAAAACAAGAGACGCATTAGTCTGATTCCTTCCGATAATTTGTTGATTAAAATTATGGTTGGTAGTGAAGATAGTGATAATTGGAGCATGTGGACTATGATTGTGTTTATTTACTTTTTTAAAATTTAAAAGTAGTTTGCATAAATTTTCATATGTGATATTTTTATTGAAAATTAGATAATAATAGAAAAGGATGTCCATCCAACTAAAATTTTAATTTGGTTTATTAAGGAGTTATTATTCAAATTAGTAGTTGGATTCATTGTGTAATAAAAATTGTAAAAAAATTGATTATAAATGTGGTTGTATGGGTAATTCAAGTGCTTTAAGTAAGTTTTGGAATTGGGCTTGAACTAATTGAGATAGATACCATTGAAAATCTTGTAATTTGTTTGAGTTTACTCTATTATAGGAGTTTTTTTAATATTTTGTTTTAAGTGTGTGTAGGAAAATAGAGTAAACCTTACATAAAATAGTGGTCAACATTATTAGCAAATTCTCATCATAATGTTAGGGAGTGGAGACAAAGCACTACTATTGCTACAACTATTAATGGAAGATTTTTTTTACTCCATTACATTTCGCTATCAAATAATAAAATAATGGACAACATTATTAGCAAGAGTGGACAAAAAAGTTATACTATTACTACAACAATCAATGGAAAACGTTTTTGCTCCATTGCATTGACACTCCAAAAAAGCTTACCTCGAACAATAAGACTATTCACAACTATTATCCAATAGAATGATAAATAAAATGATTTTTTTTATTTTGAAAGAAGTTTGGAAAATAATATACATTAGAGAATTTAACAAACTATTTTAATTCTACTCTCTCATTGGTTGATTGAGTGCAAATTAATAAAACCTAACGGATGCATTAGTGTTCCTCTTTGACAGGAACTAAGTAATAAGAATGAAGTGTACACTTCTCTCCATCACAATTATAACTAGCTTTAGCTTCCAATTATTGGTATCAGATTTACTGAGAAGTCGCCAACAATGAACCTCTCCATAACTTCAGATTAAGTTTTGTATGGTAGAAGTTTAAAGTGTTCCTTTCGTTTAAAAGGCATGATAGAATTATTAGTTGAGGTAGAGTAAACCAGTACTGGATGCAATTTAAGGTCGGTTCGTATTCGCATGGAGATTGATTGTGACGCGTCCATCAGAAAAGTCTCAGGAATTCTATTTTTTTCAACTTTCCTTCAGCTTAAACCCTATCCAGATCCTATTCAGTACAGAGAATTGTTTAATTAACTACGGGTCTACCGTGCACGTATTCCTCCGTGAAGTTTTTACTATATCACAAACTCATTGAAACAGGAGTTCACAGAGGCCACCCACATCCATTAAATTCTAGTGGACTGTATTGCAAACAACACGCAGGTACAAAATATCGTACTGTAACTTTTAGCGCAAGATCCAACTCTTGTTTCAGAAAATATTTGATTTTAACGTAGCACCAACCGTCTCCATCTCCACACTTATGTGAAATATATTTGTTAACGAATTTGGCCCAAGTGATGATTATTTACGTTGATTGAAACAAAACACACATGCATGTAGGAGAGAGGACCCGGTGGTTGAGCATCCTAACTTCACCTCTCAAAATCATTTGTGGCAATTTCGAATCACTCCAAAATTTTTACAGTAGTTTACTTGGCAAGGTCCCTGCTTATAACTAAGGTTTCAGGGTCACATCATCAAATATGATGCCACATCAACATACTTTTTGTTGAAGTGTCAAATAGTTCCCCCCAAAAAAGGGTGGACTAATAGGTGTGCATTAACTCATGTTTTGTTGGTGCGCTGATGTGGCATCACATGATTGGTTGCTTTTTAGATATAAAGGGCACATTCCATTCAATTATTAGTACTTATAGTCAAAACTAACAACCCTAAAGTCACAACTACTAGTGCTGAACTTTTAAAAATATTGGACTATAAATGCACAAATACTATCTCAACCATTGGAACTATCTCAGGGATTGGGTCTTTTCCCCTAGTAAGAGATATACTTCTAGAGCATATAAGTGCATATTTTTAATTTTGCATTATTTTTATGTGGTCAATTTTAGTATATATTTTAAGTAAATTTTTTAGTTCTTTTGGTGCGTGCATTAATTTAGGACCATTCCCAACATTATGATATACTTTATTATTTTGTATAGAGCACCTATGTCTTATTATCTAGCCCATTTCTCCATCGTAGATGGAACCATATTTGTGATTTTATCCTTTAGACAAAATCATAGTATGACCTCATCCACTTTTTTAAAAGTTCATTCCACACTTCACAACCAATAATCTCAAACATGATCATTACATGTTGACATGTGCACCAAAAAGGTTGAATTTTCTGTTTAGGGTGTGTATTTAAATGAGTCGCCCCTAGGTCATTCTAACACAAGCATTACCTCATTAATTGCATAGAGAGGACACATATTTGCACATTTGTCTTTCATATTTTGTAGGTTTGAAGAAACCTCCTCAGCTACATCAACACTCAACATCTAACTCCATAATCACTTTTACCTTCTATCACTTAGTCTTAGGGCTTAGCAAGGTGTAAGGGAGAAGTTACCAGTCTTCTATACCCTAGCTTAGCAAGTTCCTCGTTGTTCTTTAACAATGCCATTGTTTTCCTTAATTTAGATGGTGGCATATGAATCTTCTTTGCAAGCATCAAGGGCTCTTCTTTGGGCTAGACAAGATCATAGGTTTTTCAAGATAAGATCATAGTTTTTACATGGGATCACAAATTATGAAGATCATCCTTGCTTGTGTGATTATGTCCTAGAAACTCAACCATTTAGAGTTTAGGTGTCTATACTATGTGATCCATAATTCGACATCAAATGTTAAATAGCAGTCCTCTATCATAGCATGCAATTAGGTAAAGTTCATATTACAAGTTATGCATTTAACCTTATCTCAATCATTTCAATTCAACACATTTTCATTTACTATCTCTAGTAGCCTACATAAGTCATATTATCAAAACCAACTTTTACTATCTAAGGATTCATTTAAAGTTAGATTATTACGGTGCATTTTCACCCCTACATTTTGGTGAACCAAGCATTCCCTCACCCCCTAGGGTTTGACCTCAGGGTTTATCCTTCCATTGTTGCTCATAGATTTGATTTTTCTTTTTGTAATTACTTTACTTTCAGATCTAAGATATAGCCAAGTGTCTTTATTACTTATGACTAGAGTTTGATCCTAGCTAGTTTATTATCTTTCATTCCTAATTCCTTTGATTGATCTATGGTTTGGATCTTGTCATTCTTATTGATTTTTTAGATTTGATTGTTTAATAATCCTATTTTCAATCATATATTAAACCCATTAGTGTATTTTCATTAACCAGAGTGGTTGTGTGCCTCATCTTGCTAAATCATAGTCATAGACACCTTATCCTTCATCCTAAACAAATTCACTACCTTTGCAATTATATATCTTGATGATGGTACCTCTTTACTAGCATATGATAGTTATTTGGATTTAAGGACATCCCCTATCCCATTCTTACATCTAAGGATGATGTTACTATACCTTGTTTGACTACATATGGTGTTACCTTGCTCAATGATGATTTATTTATTGAGGAGACTAGTAAAACTTACTTGAGTGATGAACGTCCTTTGTCCTTTCCTTCACAAGATGATTTTGATAACTCATTCTTATATGATTAATTGTATCATGTTATATCTACTCTTCGTGAAGATCCAGTAATTAATGACTTTAATGGTAATGAAGATGTATCCTTACATGTCAAGCCATTTCTTCTATTATATTATAAGTATATGCAACCCCATTTCTTAGGTTGTGAAATTTACTAAATAAGTACATAATTTCAATCTTCAAAAATCAAACAACAACCTTGATTTGTTTTCCTAAACCCTAGAATATATCATTCAATAGGATCGTAATTATTGATGTAATGTATCATGAAAATCAGTGATAAAAATACATAGAAAAAGTGTTGAACATTCAATTCAGACAATATAATGCCCACTACTGTGTTTTTTTATTTATATGATATATTGTATCAAATGCTTTATTTGTGTATTGTGTGATTCATGTGTTATGAGTTGTTGCACCAAATTTTTTTATGAGGTCTATTGTACCATTGATATGTCCTGATGGTGTACTTTGGATGCTTTTGTGGAGATGTTATGTATGACCATGAGTGTGCTCGAGTGATGAGGTTTTGTATTGACATCAGATTTCCAACTATGCATTATGGGATGCATATGTTGTGTATTTATATGTTTAGATCATTACAGTGTTTCAGTTTCACTATTTTCATCATATTCAACATAGTTGTGATGATTATATCTATTTCAACATTATGAATTATTGGTGATTATGCATCTTATTTCTTGGATCATGCTAGTCATAGATGATTTATAGATAGATGTGATTATTTGATATCATGTTATAATTTTATCATGTTGGGTGGATTATGATGCTTCTACTATTATTATGTGGAGCAGGTACACCTGATGTTTGACCTAAGTGTGCAAGTATAGGATTATTCCCCAACAATTTGTTTATATTGGAGATGGTCATATTTGGGTAAAACATGTGTTTCAACCTCTATCTCACTTAGTTTGAGCGTGAGATGAGATTTGTGAATCCTTATGTAAACTTGGATCTAAATTGATGGCAATTCTAAAGTACATGCATGTTGTGGAAACCCATAAAGTGTGTATGGGTTTTTTACGTGTGTTTATTTTATCTTTTTCATTGCATTTAAATTTATTTTGAAATGCATGTTTTCTGTATTTGCAAAATATTTAATGCTTGCATTGGAAGATAATAATTATGCCCTAGTGGAAAAGGTCTGTGGCATTATTTTCTTTTAAAGTGAATTTAGTTTCCCTTTTTGGAAATAAAGTATTTTGTGCAAAGAGTAGAAATTGCATTATATTTTGGAAAATTTAATCTATTAGAAGGCTATGCAAAACATTATTAAACTATTTAATTTTTTTTGGCAAGAAATAGGAGGAACCAATCTGGAGATCTGGTCCTCAGTCAGATCTCTAAAGTCAGTTTATACCTTGGTCATACAGTGAGAGAATCCTCAAGAAACAGTAAGGAATATTAACATGTGGTACAATTAAATCACATATAAGCATTCATGATATGCACATAAACCTAGATAAATCCTTAGATCTCCAATATATATATATCATGTAATCATATACACATTGGAAGGTCTAAGTCTATGCCTTTTACACACTCTTATACTTCCTTCTATCCTCTCACACTCTCTCTTCTCTGGTCTGTACATACTATATGTTGGGATAAGGTGCCATTAACCTTGTAAATCCCAATATTGTATTTATTCCATTTTATTATTTGTAATTACTCATAAGGGAATGAGGTAGTTTCACTGGTAGTGGTAATTTTGGATTTCCCGGAGGTAGAACTTACGAAGTAACATTTACAGTTGGCAATTGTAAAAATCAAGAGTAATCAAGGGTAGGCACCACATTGGAGGAATCAACTATTTTTAGCATGTATGACCCACATCATAAAGTTGGTGAGTGCATGTAAGAGAATCTATGACAACTGCAAGTTGTCATAAGATTCTATGACAACTACAAGTTGTCATAAGATTCTATGATAATATGACAACTTATGACGTATAATTAATACCTGTGTAAGTTGCTATTCTTGGCTCTAGGTGTCCATGTTGGGAAGATGCTTTCTAGGAGAATTTATGATGGTAATTACATGCCATAAGATGTTGTAAGAGACATTTTTTGTGCTTGGGCGCCCAAATTTGCATGGTTGACTCTTGACAAGTGTCATGAGCTTGTAAGAAGTCATTTATTGTTTGCATGTTGAAGATTCCTATGTGAGAGAAAGTGGAGACCTAGTTTGGAGGAAAAATACATCCATAAGTACAATGCCATATATGTGTTGTAATATGCAAGATTTTTGCACACAGGTGCTACCGGATTGAAGGTTTGAGAGACAGAGGAAGTGCATGTATTATGTTATTTAGATTTTGAAGATAATACAACTTGAGCCTCTTTTCTTGGTGGAGTTTTTTACCCAAAAGGGTTTTCTCCACCTTATATCTGGTGTTAATATGGTTTATTCTTGTGTTGTGATTTTATTTTCATATGCAATCTTTATTAAATCTACACTGTTTGAGATCATAAACATATTGTAATTAGATTTCCATTTGAGTAGTTGTTGCCTTCATTTTTGTAATGTCAGAAAATGTCCCCTTGGGGGCTTTTCCCTCATAAGGTGTTTCTCCCAGGTCTTTTATCTGCATTTAGGACATCTTGCATCAAATTTTGACATCCTAATGAAATGAGCCCTATGTTTCATGACAAATGGGACCAAGGGGGATCCCTTGAACCTAACCTTGACCAAAATAGGGGGGAGGACTTGGATGCTCGTGCCCTAGTCTTGCCCTATTTTGGGTCAGTCCCAAATTTTGGGTGTCATCTTGTGACCGTTATTTAGGTCCTATACTAACACGGTAATTTTGAATTATGAAATTCTAGGTGGGAGTGTTTGTAGTTGCATATATAAGCATGTTTAGGCATTCATTTGTAAACTAGATGATTACTAGCTAGCAATTTGGATTCTCAAGTTTATGTGAAGGTGATTCAAGGCATTCATTGTGTAGCAAGAGCAAATTTGTGTTTTCTATGTGTTTGTATTTGCAGATTTGAGCAATCATCTCCTCATGGCATGAAGTGCTTCTTCCTTCCATGAGATCTTCACTACAAAGTGACATCATTTGTGTTTTTGAGAATTTATCATTTGGTTTTTGCCTCTGGCCCTCAAGGGCATGCACTCTCTATCTGCAATGGTGTTCGGAAGACTTGAATGTCTCTCCGGGGCTTGACTAAGGCAAGCCTCTAAACACCACAACCCCCTCCCAAAGTTTCTGTGATTGCAGGTTACAAGTTGAAGATATGAGAAAGGTGGAGTTACAGGAGGGTACTACAGAGTGTCAGATTTGCAGATTAGAGTTGAAAATAACACCTTGGACTTGGGTGCCTGCTCTTTAGTCCTCTGGATTTCGCAACGGACAAATCTCTATGACAACAGGAACAGGTTACAAATTGAGTTCCTAGATCCTGAAAAAAAGCATGGCACTGGACTAGGGTGCCCGCTCATTAGTCCCTGATTGTTCTACTTTTGAACCCTAAAAAAGGCTCACAGTTATCTGTCATTTTACATCTTTCTGTAGCAACATTTTTTGATATTCATTTATTTGCTTCCGTATTTGCATAATTAGGGTTTTGATGTATAATTGAGCATAATTAATAATCAAATTACATAAATCCAAGTTTCCCTACATTCCTAAGTGACCAAGGGTATGATAGTGCATTGCCACTCGACTCAAACTCCTTGAATGAAAGGGTGAAAGGAGGATACATACACAAAACTATCAAAAAACCAATCATCCAAATTTCACCCTTTACATTTTAGAGAACCCATGTTGTTGGACTTATTTACACCTTTCTGAGTGTTTCGCTTCAGATTTGCAGTGATTTCATTCATTCATATCATCATTTATCTTATTGCTTTGGAAAACTTACAAAAAATTGCATTCTAGGGTTTTTATTTTGCAACAATTAATCTAAATTTTATCAAATTTATAATTTTTTTTGCATTGGATCTAAGTTAAATTTCAGAAATTACAAAAATTCAATAGCTTACATTGCATTTTTATCATAAAATTGCTAGGGTTTTGCTAGAAATTTTACATTTTTCATATAACCTAGTAATTTCAAAAACTAGGGTTTGTAGGAAAAATCTTGTTTCAGATTTTTCTACTGATCCTATACACTCATTCAAATTTTCATTTGGCTGTAGTGTTTCATGTTAGTGTAAATTTGCATTTAGAAAAAATTATATTTTTATATAGAAAATTTCAACAAAACCTGCATTTTCATTGATTTTTCCTTAGATTTGCACTTGCATTTTGCATGGTAGGGTCTAAAAATCATTTTCAGATCTAATTGGATTTAATTTTCATCATAAAACAAATTACAAGACATTCATATGTCATTTTGCATCAAGATCTCAAACCTAGGGCTTGAAAAACCTTGATTTTCACTAGATTTGGCCTTATCGACTTTAAAAATTTGCACCATAGGTGTGTTGTGAAGAATATTTTTCAACTAATTTGATGTTATCAGGGTTATTATCTGCTACCCTTTCTAAAAATCTTCACAACACCTTGTTATTGGGCTCTTGTATTGAAAATTTGGTGAAAAATTGCACATTTTTGCTATATTTGCCCTAGGATTTGACCTAGATTGCACTCCAAGCGTGTTGTAAAAGGTTTTATGATTATAGGTGACTAATATTATTTCTATTATTTTCTTAACCCCCTAAATTTCTTTACAACACCCTTTTGCTAGGTCTTGGAGTTGAAAAACTGTGAAAAATTGCATATTTTTGCTATATTTTCACTAGGATTTGATCTTGAGTGGCACTATAAGCATGTTGTGACAGATTTTTTGGCATTAGGTGGCTGTTATTTCTGTATAATTTGTTTTCCATCATCATTTTCCTCACAAAACCCTTTTTCATGCTCCGTTGCATTGAGATTTGGTGAAAAAATCACATATTTTTGTGTATTTTCACTATGTTTGGACTAGTCATCATCTTAGATTTGCATCAAGAGTGTGTTGTGAAAGATATTATTGATGTATTGGACTGATATCAAACATATTATTTGCTTCCCCTGATCAATTTCCTTACAACACCTCTTCTTTCATATAGTTGCATTGAAAAAGTATAAAAAATCAAGCATTTTAGGTCATTTCCGCATATAGTTTTGCACTTGTCTTTTGCATACTTTTGAAAAAAAATTAAAATATAATATTGAACTGATTTAATAAAATACACATGCACCTTCATGTCATTTTTCTATGGTATATTTGCATGCATTTATCAAAGATCTCCATTTTGACAAATTTCTAATCCTCATGAGTGAACATCCTATGATATTAGAAAGCTTAACTGAGTTCATCTCCATGAGTAGCAATGAAAAATATAATTGTGATATAACTTCTCCTACATACACTACATGTGATTATGACATAAATTTATGCTCTGGGCAATCTTCAAAAAATGACTCTTCTCATAAGGATATACTTGTACAAGACAATGAAATCACTGATACCTTGCCAACAATAGAAGAGACACAACTTTTGCAAGATATCATGCCTCCTACAACTACAATAGAAGAACAAATTGTAGGATTTCGGACAACACTAAGGGGTAAGTGCAAGAAGATGGGGGGCCAAAAAGGGGTCTTAAGTGGCCACTTTTTTTCTGAAATCAGGAAATACTGGCCTTGGATGAGAAATTGAGCATAGTTATACTCAAAATTTAGAGATGCAACCAAAACAATGTTCGTAGTGCTCCGAGTCTACTTTCTAAACTACTATTTTGTTTTGAAAATGGCATAGATTAAGGGGTTCAAAAGAGGGAGCCACAGAAATTGGTGTTGTTTCTGTCAAAAAAACATAACATAGCATGTTTTGTGGCTCCCTCAAAAGGTCAACTTTTTTTTGGTATTTTTAAAATCGCTTCGGTGAGAAATTAGCTAATAGCATGTAGTTTATGCCCGATTTTTCTGATAATTTTTTGATGAATATTTGATTTTTTACTAATTTTTAAAGTGGACACATCCTAAAAAATAGAATTTTGGCCGTGCTACCCCTATAAATTTTGAAAACTAATTGAAAATCATTTTTTTATTTTTTTAATATTTGTAGAATGGAGTCTAGTTTCTAAATATGTAATTTTTTTGAAATTTGAATGAATAGTTATTTTACAATGAAAAAAAGACCAAACAGTGGTTTTTGCATAAAAACGGACACACAAACAAAAGAAATTAAAGATGAAAGGCTTAACATTGTTAAAATGTGAAAAAAATCACATCGTCAAATAGCTAAGAGAAAGCCTAACATTACCCATGTGTTTGATTTGTTCAACCTTGAAACACGTGCAAATCTGAGGGTTAGCACGAACGAAATTATGTGAAATTTTGAAGAATACAGAAAAACACGTCTGTGACTGTTCATAAGGCACTCCAAGCCTTTGGGTTGGAAATCCAAAGCAAATCCCAAGCCCAAGGCTTGGGATTCCCAAAGCAAGAAATAAAGCGAGCGCGTTATAACGCGCTCGCGTTATTTATTGCCTTACATTTTTCCCGCAAGCCTGTCTTTTCCCATGTTCGACATAACGCGAGCGCGTTATAACGCGCTCGCGTTATGTCCCACTCAAATTTTTTTACACTCAAGGCTATTCATCATGAGGGTTAAGGCATAAAGGATAGAGTTGAAAGGTTTACGGATAAGGGATTAGCGTTTAAGGTATAGTATCGAGCCCGTTGAGGGTCTAGGAATAGGGATAGCGTTTAAGGTTTAGGGATGAGGGATGACAGATTACGGTTGAGGGTCGAGGGATCAAAGTTAAGGGTTGAGGGATTAGGGTTTGACATTAAGGGTTGAGGGTTGAGGTTCAAGGGTCAAGGGTTTAGGGATAGGGTTTAGGGTCGAGGGATTAGGGTTAAAGTAGAGTGTGGAGGGTGTAAGGATTAGGGATAGGGTTGGAGGGTTTAGGGATAAGGGATTAGGGTTTAAGGTATAGTATCAAGTCTGTTGAGAGTTTAGGAATAGGGATAGCATTTAGGGATTAGGGATGAGGGATTATAGTTGAGGGATGATGGATTAGGGTTGAGGGTTGAGGGATTAGGGTTTAGGGATAAGGTTTAGGGTTGAGGGTTTAGGATTAGGGTTTAGGGTTGACGGATTAGCATTTAATGTCGAGGTTAGGGTTAGAGTGTTGAGGGTAGAGGGATTAGGGATAGGGTTTAGGGTTTAAGGTTTAAGGATTGAGGGTTGAGGCTTTAGGGATGAGGGTTTAAGGCTTAAGATATAGTGTCAAGTGTTGAGGGTGTAGGGATAGGGTTTAAGTTTTAAGGGTTAAGGGTTGAGGGATATGGATTAGGGTTTAAGGTATAGTGTTGAGGGTCGAGGGATCAGAGTTAAGGGTTGAGGGATTAGGGTTTGACGTTGAGGGTTGAGGGTTGAGGTTCGAGGGTCAAGGGTTTAGGGATAGGGTTGAGGGTCGAGGAATTAGGGTTAAAGTAGAGTGTGGATGGTATAAGGATTAGGGATAGGGTTGGAGGGTTTATGGATAAGGGATTAGGGTTTAAGGTATAGTATCGATTCTGTTGAGGGTGTAGGAATAGGGATAGCATTTAGGGTTTAGGGATGAAGGATTAGAGTTGGGGGATGACAGATTAGGGTTGAGGGTTGAGGGATTAGGGTTTAGGGATAAGGTTTAGGGTTGAGGGATGAGGGATTAGGGTTTAAGGTATAGTGTTGAGGGTTTAGGGATAGGGTTTAGGGTTGAGGGATTAGGATTTGACGTTGAGGGTTGAGGGTTGAGGTTCGAGGGTCAAGGGTTTAGGGATAGGGTTGAGGGTCGAGGAATTAGGGTTAAAGTAGAGTGTGGAGGGATGACGGATGATAGATTAGGGTTGAGGGTTGAGGGATTAGGGTTTGATGTTGAGGGTTGAGGGTTTAGGGTTAGGGTTGAGAGATGAGGGATCAGAGTTAAGGGTTGAGGGATTAGGGTTTGACGTCGAGGGCTGAGGTTCGAGGGTCAAGGGTTTAGGGATAGGGTTGAGGTTGAAGGGATTAGGGTTTAGGGACAAGGTTTAGGGTTAGGGTTGAGGGATTAGGGTTTAAGGTATAGTGTTGAGGGTTTAGGGATAGGGTAGGGTTGAGGGATTAGAGTGAAGGGTTGAGGGATTAGAATTTGGCGTTGAGGGTTTAGGGTTTAGGATCAGGGTTGAAGGTCGAGGGATTAGAGTTAAGGGTTGAGGGATTAGGGTTTGATGTTGAGGGTTGAGGGTTGAGGTTCGAGGGTCAAGGGTTTAGGGATAGGGTTGAGGGTCGAGGAATTAGGGTTAAAGTAGAGTGTGGAGGGATGACGGATGATAGATTAGGGTTGAGGGTTGAGGGATTAGGGTTTGATGTTGAGGGTTGAGGGTTTAGGGTTAGGGTTGAGAGATGAGGGATCAGAGTTAAGGGTTAAAGGATTAGGGTTTGACGTCGAGGGCTGAGGTTCGAGGGTCAAGGGTTTAGGGATAGGGTTGAGGTTGAAGGGATTAGGGTTTAGGGACAAGGTTTAGGGTTAGGGTTGAGGGATTAGGGTTTAAGGTATAGTGTTGAGGGTTTAGGGATAGGGTTTAGGGTTGAGGGATTAGAGTGAAGGGTTGAGGGATTAGAATTTGGCGTTGAGGGTTTAGGGTTTAAGGTATAGTGTTGAGGGTTTAGGGATAGGGTTTAGGGTTGAGGGATTAGGGTTTGACGTTGAGGGTTGAGGGTTGAGGTTCGAGGGTCAAGGGTTTAGGGATAGGGTTGAGGGTCAAGGAATTAGGGTTAAAGTAGAGTGTGGAGGGATGACGGATGATAGATTAGGGTTGAGGGTTGAGGGATTAGGGTTTGATGTTGAGGGTTGAGGGTTTAGGGTTAGGGTTGAGAGATGAGGGATCAGAGTTAAGGGTTGAGGGATTAGGGTTTGACGTCGAGGGCTGAGGTTCGAGGGTCAAGGGTTTAGGGATAGGGTTGAGGTTGAAGGGATTAGGGTTTAGGGACAAGGTTTAGGGTTAGGGTTGAGGGATTAGGGTTTAAGGTATAGTGTTGAGGGTTTAGGGATAGGGTTTAGGGTTGAGGGATTAGAGTGAAGGGTTGAGGGATTAGAATTTGGCGTTGAGGGTTTAGGGTTTAGGATCAGGGTTGAAGGTCGAGGGATTAGAGTTAAGGGTTGAGGGATTAGGGTTTGATGTTGAGGGTTGAGGGTTGAGGTTCGAGGGTCAAGGGTTTAGGGATAGGGTTGAGGGTCGAGGAATTAGGGTTAAAGTAGAGTGTGGAGGGATGACGGATGATAGATTAGGGTTGAGGGTTGAGGGATTAGGGTTTGATGTTGAGGGTTGAGGGTTTAGGGTTAGGGTTGAGAGATGAGGGATCAGAGTTAAGGGTTGAGGGATTAGGGTTTGACGTCGAGGGCTGAGGTTCGAGGGTCAAGGGTTTAGGGATAGGGTTGAGGTTGAAGGGATTAGGGTTTAGGGACAAGGTTTAGGGTTAGGGTTGAGGGATTAGGGTTTAAGGTATAGTGTTGAGGGTTTAGGGATAGGGTTTAGGGTTGAGGGATTAGAGTGAAGGGTTGAGGGATTAGAATTTGGCGTTGAGGGTTTAGGGTTTAGGATCAGGGTTGAAGGTCGAGGGATTAGAGTTAAGGGTTGAGGGATTAGGGTTTGATGTTGAGGGTTGAGGGTTGAGGTTCGAGGGTCAAGGGTTTAGGGATAGGGTTGAGGGTCGAGGAATTAGGGTTAAAGTAGAGTGTGGAGGGATGACGGATGATAGATTAGGGTTGAGGGTTGAGGGATTAGGGTTTGATGTTGAGGGTTGAGGGTTTAGGGTTAGGGTTGAGAGATGAGGGATCAGAGTTAAGGGTTGAGGGATTAGGGTTTGACGTCGAGGGCTGAGGTTCGAGGGTCAAGGGTTTAGGGATAGGGTTGAGGTTGAAGGGATTAGGGTTTAGGGACAAGGTTTAGGGTTAGGGTTGAGGGATTAGGGTTTAAGGTATAGTGTTGAGGGTTTAGGGATAGGGTTTAGGGTTGAGGGATTAGAGTGAAGGGTTGAGGGATTAGAATTTGGCGTTGAGGGTTTAGGGTTTAGGATCAGGGTTGAAGGTCGAGGGATTAGAGTTAAGGGTTGAGGGATTAGGGTTTGATGTTGAGGGTTGAGGGTTGAGGTTTGAGGGTCAAGGGTTTAGGGATAGGGTTGAGGGTCGAGGAATTAGGGTTAAAGTAGAGTGTGGAGGGATGACGGATGATAGATTAGGGTTGAGGGTTGAGGGATTAGGGTTTGATGTTGAGGGTTGAGGGTTTAGGGTTAGGGTTGAGAGATGAGGGATCAGAGTTAAGGGTTGAGGGATTAGGGTTTGACGTCGAGGGCTGAGGTTCGAGGGTCAAGGGTTTAGGGATAGGGTTGAGGTTGAAGGGATTAGGGTTTAGGGACAAGGTTTAGGGTTAGGGTTGAGGGATTAGGGTTTAAGGTATAGTGTTGAGGGTTTAGGGATAGGGTTTAGGGTTGAGGGATTAGAGTGAAGGGTTGAGGGATTAGAATTTGGCGTTGAGGGTTTAGGGTTTAAGGTATAGTGTTGAGGGTTTAGGGATAGGGTTTAGGGTTGAGGGATTAGGGTTTGACGTTGAGGGTTGAGGGTTGAGGTTCGAGGGTCAAGGGTTTAGGGATAGGGTTGAGGGTCGAGGAATTAGGGTTAAAGTAGAGTGTGGAGGGATGACGGATGATAGATTAGGGTTGAGGGTTGAGGGATTAGGGTTTGATGTTGAGGGTTGAGGGTTTAGGGTTAGGGTTGAGAGATGAGGGATCAGAGTTAAGGGTTGAGGGATTAGGGTTTGACGTCGAGGGCTGAGGTTCGAGGGTCAAGGGTTTAGGGATAGGGTTGAGGTTGAAGGGATTAGGGTTTAGGGACAAGGTTTAGGGTTAGGGTTGAGGGATTAGGGTTTAAGGTATAGTGTTGAGGGTTTAGGGATAGGGTTTAGGGTTGAGGGATTAGAGTGAAGGGTTGAGGGATTAGAATTTGGCGTTGAGGGTTTAGGGTTTAGGATCAGGGTTGAAGGTCGAGGGATTAGAGTTAAGGGTTGAGGGATTAGGGTTTGATGTTGAGGGTTGAGGGTTGAGGTTCGAGGGTCAAGGGTTTAGGGATAGGGTTGAGGGTCGAGGAATTAGGGTTAAAGTAGAGTGTGGAGGGATGACGGATGATAGATTAGGGTTGAGGGTTGAGGGATTAGGGTTTGATGTTGAGGGTTGAGGGTTTAGGGTTAGGGTTGAGAGATGAGGGATCATAGTTAAGGGTTGAGGGATTAGGGTTTGACGTCGAGGGCTGAGGTTCGAGGGTCAAGGGTTTAGGGATAGGGTTGAGGTTGAAGGGATTAGGGTTTAGGGACAAGGTTTAGGGTTGGGGTTGAGGGATTAGGGTTTAAGGTATAGTGTTGAGGGTTTAGGGATAGGGTTTAGGGTTGAGGGATTAGAGTGAAGGGTTGAGGGATTAGAATTTGGCGTTGAGGGTTTAGGGTTTAAGGTATAGTGTTGAGGGTTTAGGGATAGGGTTTAGGGTTGAGGGATTAGGGTTTGACGTTGAGGGTTGAGGGTTGAGGTTCGAGGGTCAAGGGTTTAGGGATAGGGTTGAGGGTCGAGGAATTAGGGTTAAAGTAGAGTGTGGAGGGATGACGGATGATAGATTAGGGTTGAGGGTTGAGGGATTAGGGTTTGATGTTGAGGGTTGAGGGTTTAGGGTTAGGGTTGAGAGATGAGGGATCAGAGTTAAGGGTTGAGGGATTAGGGTTTGACGTCGAGGGCTGAGGTTCGAGGGTCAAGGGTTTAGGGATAGGGTTGAGGTTGAAGGGATTAGGGTTTAGGGACAAGGTTTAGGGTTAGGGTTGAGGGATTAGGGTTTAAGGTATAGTGTTGAGGGTTTAGGGATAGGGTTTAGGGTTGAGGGATTAGAGTGAAGGGTTGAGGGATTAGAATTTGGCGTTGAGGGTTTAGGGTTTAGGATCAGGGTTGAAGGTCGAGGGATTAGAGTTAAGGGTTGAGGGATTAGGGTTTGATGTTAAGGGTTAAGGTTCGAGGGTTTGATGTTGAGGGTTGAGGGTTGAGGTACATTTCGGTGTGACATTTAAATTGTCTTGCCGATATACACTGTAAAGGTTATTTTGTGGACTTTCAAGGATTTTTTCACCTGTGTTAATGTTCAACTTGTTTCGCTCTGCATCAAGGGATTACGGTTTGACGTTGAGGGCTGAGGTTCGAGGGTCAAGGGTTTAGGGATAGGGTTGAGGTTGAAGGGATTAGGGTTTAGGGACAAGGTTGAGGTTGAGGGATTAGGATTTGACATTGAGGGTTGAGGGTTTAGGGATAGGGTTGAGGGATTAGGATTTGACATTGAGGGTTGAGGGTCAAGGGATCAGAGTTGAGGGTTTAGGGTTTAGAGATCTATAGGAGGACAAAACGCGAGCGCGTTATAGCGCGAGCGCGTTATAACGCGCTCGCGTTTTGTAATTCTACTAAAACGGTAAAAAAGTGGTTACCCCCGTGATCCAGGCCCACATGCTCTGTTTTCTTACTGATTCTGCGCGTGCTCCGACAAAAAAGAAGTGCTTTCATGCTATTGGGAAGTTCACATGCACATTTGACACATTGTACCACCTTTGCATGATCTTTCCACCACCTTTTCTGCTTTGCCAACTTGAGAAGGAGGAAATAACATAGTTTTCAAACCAAATTTGATATATATCTATACAAGTTTCAATTTTTGTAGTATTGCAATGTTAATTTTGATTCAATTTTAAGAATTTAACATTGAAAAGGAAGCAAGTGGTGAAAAACTCAAATTGTTGAGGAGTTTGATGCAAGAAGATAAAAACACTACATAATTGGGTACTCTCTCCATTCAAATCTTCATTTTTTAGGTATGTCAAGTCTTTACATGCATGTTCTTTACATTTTCCTTATTTCAGATTGAATTACTTTATCATGCATTATCATACATGTTTAAAATAGACACATTTCCAATCAAGAAAGCAACCTACAATCTCACATGATGCCATGTATATTTTCTACACTTGGGCTCTTTAATAATTATGTGTAATAAACAAACCTTAGTTCATACCATGATGTCAAACTATACAAGAATAAATCCTTACAACATAAAAAAAATACAATCCCACTATTATCATGTATTCATTTCTTAGGAACTAATATTGGTCTCTTTATCATGCTACAGACAAATTCTCCGTCATGCCGAGGAAACGATCAAGAATTAAACCAACACAGGAAGAGATAGAAGCTAAGAATGCAAAGAAAGCAATGGCTATGAGGGAACTTCGTGAGAAGAGGAAATTGGACACGATAAATGAAGACATACCAATTGAAGAGGAACCACAACCATCACAAAGAGATATGGTATTGGCGGCACAAAGAGAACGAATGCAAAAACTTCGTGGTACGAGAGATTTAAATACCATAGTTGGAGACACATCCTTTATCGCAAGACAACATGTAGGGACACCATCTACCACATCTCAAGTTGAGAGTACATCATCACTCACATGTGATGAAGGAGGTACGCCATCGTTCCCACCTCAACCTCAAGGTATGTCATCTATTCCATCTTCGATCGAAGGTATGCCATCTAACCCATCTCATTTAAATATTGATGAAATTCCTAATGTTGAGATGAATTTACCTAACTTGACACCACCTAGAATTTTGCATAGAAAGCCAAAGTATTTGATTGATATTGATGAGAATATTTTGCAGCCAATGGAAGGTAAGATTCCAAAACGCACTTGTAGAAGATATGCTAATAAGATTTGGAGATTGTTCTTTGAAAAGTTAAATGAGACTGCAAGATGTCAACTATTCGTTGAAATGATGCGAAGTATAAAGTATAGGTCTATCATGAAGATTCTTGGGTTGAGAACATCAGAGGCTTCAAGTGAAAAATCTATTGTCAAGAATCTAATGAGTGCGTATGAGAGTGTGGGTAACACCTCACGCACAAAAGATAGTAATGCAACACGGCGTGTGATTACATCGACTATAGTAAGTAGTCAAACGAGGAAAGCTCGTCTTATTAGAAAGACAAGTCAAAAATTGAGAATTAATAGGAAAACTTTATCAAGAGCCGTTGGAAGACGCCAAAGAATTGAGGACACTAATGCCAATGAATTATGGGCGTTCTCGGGGAGACTACCACGAAAAGATAAACCAATTGTTGAAGCATTGAGGTCACTAATTGAAGACTTTTGGAAGAATTACACAAGGGTATCTCCGAATCAAAGGGATGTGGTAAGAAGGAGAATTGGTAGTCAGAACCGCGAGCCACATCCAAAGCATTTTTTGGATGAGACTCAAACACAGTTTTATGGTAAATTTCTAGAGAAGTATCCTCAAATTAAAATTTGTCAAAGATATTTTGAAATGCTAAAACTTTTCTATGTTAAGATAAATCACACACGCACTACTTGTTGTTGTAGATTACATATTGAATTTTCTAACCATTTTGATGCTTATAGGTCTATATGTTTAGATATGCATACTAACAATGATTTGCAGGGTTGTGCCATATGTGCCCCACCAACATCTTCAAGAGATTTCATATCAAGAATTTTATGTGAAAGAGAGGAAGGTCAAATATTCTACAAGAAATTATGCTTGGATGGCACATGTCATCGTTGCGGTGGCTTGCAACATTTGCCAATATGTGAACATATGGAAATAACACATGCGGTTGGAAATGAACTAGTAGAATTTGGCAAGTATAAAACAGTGGCATACAATACAAAAGATGGTAAAGAAGCAAAGAGGTGTGAATTAGTTATTGAAAAGATTCCAGTGTATCAGTTTATGCCTATATTTCGTGACAGCATAGTGTATGAGTATGCAAGACATGTCCATAGAGCTCGATGGTTGGACTTGCAATTCAAGTTATGCAAGGACACATTTCCAGTTGGTAGCATTGTTTCAGTCGTCGACTTTGCAGAGAACTACAGTCTACAGCCACAGCGTGAGGTGCAATCACAATATTACAACTCCACACAGGTTTCTATATTTGTGCACATCGCATTCATTCATGCGAATGATAGTACAGAGGATGACAGAAAGATCATAAGGGAGTATCATTTCTATATTAGTGATGATCGCACGCATTCTACGGAGTTCGTGCAAGGTTGCTTTCAGGTGTTCTATAATGATTTGGCTAGAAGGGGCATATCGTTCAGTCAGCATATCATATGGTCAGATAATTGTGCATCACAATTCAAGAACTCGCAGAATTTCTATTGGCTGAGTAGGAGGCATAATTTTACAGGTATTCAACATATGTGGAACTTTTGTGAGGCCGGGCATGGAAAGGGGGAGCATGATGGTGCAGGAGCATGTATCAAAAGAGCCATAGCACGAGAAGAGTTAAAGTATAAAGACAATGCAAAGTTGACAGATGCAAAATCGATTGTCGAGTGGTGTAATGCTTCCATGGGTCCAGGTAATGAAGGTAAGTCTTTAGTTCGTAGATTTTTTTGGTTGATAGATGATACTAACATTGCACCATATGAGGATTGTTGTACACTGACAGGATCAAATGAGATGCACTCTTTCAGAAGTTCAATTGCAGGTTCATGGAGTATCCATACACGAAAGATGTCATGCTTTTGTTCTTCCTGTACAATTCAAGTCTGGGATGAGTGCGAGTCAAAGGAGTGGGTTGACGAATGGCAGTTAAGTTATCTTAGCCCACTTGACATGTATCGACCCCCGACGGCACTGGAACTAACACAGATGGAATCGTCAGTTGACTTTGACCACATATCAGATTTAGTTCAACCAGGTAATATAGGGCACATATATGCATCTAATTTCATCTAGTTCAACCAGGTAATGTCATCTTACTTTGTAGTGTTTTTGTAATGTTGACTAATTTCATCTAATTTGCTACACATATCAATGTAGGACACGTATATGCAGTTATTGCAGATGAAGATAATGAAGAGGGAACAGATTATTACTTATGCCGTTGTGTTGAAGCCAAAAAGAAATTGGAGGCCCCTGTTACAGATGGAGAAAACATCGAATACCCTACAGGATCAGTGGTTATTACTGGAACATGGCTTAGAAGGTACCCACATAAGAGTGTTAATATTTGGCTATTTCAGGACTTTGACATGCATCGAAAGATTCTTCATTACTCGAACCTTGTCGTGGCATCCAATGTTCATTTGATAAAGTATCGGGGTAGACCTTTGAACAAAATATTGTGGAAGGTGCGTGAGTCTGACCATGAAGCAATACTTGACACAATAAAGAGTAGAGCAGATCCAGATGGTTCATTGGATTAATTTGTAAGTATTCACATTGATTTTGTAAAGTTATGTTACATTGAGTTGTAAGTATGCACATTAATTTGTAAGGTTTGTCTTTTTTTATTTCCTCCTGCATTTTTACACATATGTACACATTTTTCCATCATCATGTTATGCATTTTTGGTGTCCTGCTCCTGATGCGACCAAACTCATAACTCACCCTACTAGACACCATTTGATGATCTCTCCAACACTCTGGATCCAGGGCGCCCAATCATGATGATGACCTATATACCATTCTCCCAAGGCGCTCATAATGAATGAATGATAAGGAGTGCCTTGACCTCTATAATCAAGGTGATTTTAAGTCACTTTGAGTCATTTGGGGTCAGTTTGAGTCTTTGAGTCATGTTGCAAAAAAGTGTCAATGTTGTCAAGTTGCACAAAGCAACCTTTGCATTTTTGGTGTCTTGCTCGTGATGCGACCAAACTGACTGTTCCAACGCATCCAAATGGGTACATTTATGCTAGGCATGGTCCTATTTCTCACCCAGACATGTCGAAACAGTCAGAGCTACATTGTACCGACTATATCCCTGAAGAGTCCAAAGTGCAAAAAGGCAGCAATCTTTGACGAGATGTTACTCGAAAATCATGTCACTTAGAAACATTCCGTCTGAGGCAACGGGATCACGTAGAGTGCCTCTACAATAACCTCTCTCGGTTTTTTATAGCTCTGAGGCATTTGCCCGTGGTGAAAGGTTTTCTGTTGCCCCAAAAATCGTCAGAAGGAGGCAGTGTAAAGTTGCAAAGGGGTGTAACTTTCGTCCTGCTCCTGATGCGACCAAACTGACTGTTCCAACGCGTCTGAATGGGTACATTTATGCTAGGCATGGTCCTATTTCTCACCCAAACATGTCGAAACAGTCGGAGCTACATTGTACCGACGATATCCCTGAAGAGTCCAAAGTGCAAAAAGGTAGCAATCTTTGACGAGATGTTACTCGAAAATCGTGTCACTTAGAAACATTCCGTCTGAGGCAACGGGATCACGTAGAGTGCCTCTACAATAACCTCTCTCGGTTTTTTATAGCTCTGAGGCATTTGCCCGTGGTGAAAGGTTTTCTATTGCCCCAAAAATCGTCAGAAGGAGGCAGTGTAAAGTTGCAAAGGGGTGTAACTTTCGTCCTGCTCCTGATGCGACCAAACTGACTGTTCCAACGCGTCCGAATGGGTACATTTATGCTAGGCATGGTCCTATTTCTCACCCAAACATGTCGAAACAGTCGGAGCTACATTGTACCGACGATATCCCTGAAGAGTCCAAAGTGCAAAAAGGCAGCAATCTTTGACGAGATGTTACTCGAAAATTGTGTCACTTAGAAACATTCCGTCTGAGGCAACGGGATCACGTAGAGTGCCTCTACAATAACCTCTCTCGGTTTTTTATAGCTCTGAGGCATTTGCCCGTGGTGAAAGGTTTTCTGCTGCCCCAAAAATCGTCAGAAGGAGGCAGTGTAAAGTTGCAAAGGGGTGTAACTTTCGTCCTGCTCCTGATGCGACCAAACTGACTGTTCCAACGCGTCTGAATGGGTACATTTATGCTAGGCATGGTCCTATTTCTCACCCAAACATGTCGAAACAGTCGGAGCTACATTGTACCGACGATATCCCTGAAGAGTCCAAAGTGCAAAAAGGCAGCAATCTTTGACGAGATGTTACTCGAAAATTGTGTCACTTAGAAACATTCCGTCTAAGGCAACGGGATCACGTAGAGTGCCTCTACAATAACCTCTCTCGGTTTTTTATAGCTCTGAGGCATTTGCCCGTGGTGAAAGGTTTTCTGTTGCCCCAAAAATCGTCAGAAGGAGGCAGTGTAAAGTTGCAAAGGGGTGTAACTTTCGTCCTGCTCCTGATGCGACCAAACTGACTGTTCCAACGCATCCGAATGGGTACATTTATGCTAGGCATGGTCCTATTTCTCACCCAAACATGTCGAAACAGTCGGAGCTACATTGTACCGACGATATCCATGAAGAGTCCAAAGTGCAAAAAGGCAGCAATCTTTGACGAGATGTTACTCGAAAATTGTGTCACTTAGAAACATTCTGTCTGAGGCAACGGGATCACGAAGAGTGCCTCTACAATAACCTCTCTCGGTTTTTTATAGCTCTGAGGCATTTGCCCGTGGTGAAAGGTTTTCTGTTGCCCCAAAAATCGTCAGAAGGAGGCAGTGTAAAGTTGCAAAGGGGTGTAACTTTCGTCCTGCTCCTGATGTGACCAAAATGACTGTTCCAACGCATCCGAATGGGTACATTTATGCTAGGCATGGTCCTATTTCTCACCCAAACATGTCGAAACAGTCGGAGCTACATTGTACCGACGATATACCTGAAGAGTCCAAAGTGCAAAAAGGCAGCAATCTTTGACGAGATGTTACTCGAAAATCGTGTCACTTAGAAACATTCCGTCTGAGGCAACGGGATCACGTAGAGTGCCTCTACAATAACCTCTCTCGGTTTTTTATAGCTCTGAGGCATTTGCCCGTGGTGAAAGGTTTTCTGTTGCCCTAAAAATCGTCAGAAGGAGGCAGTGTAAAGTTGCAAAGGGGTGTAATTTTCGTCCTGCTCCTGATGCGACCAAACTGACTATTCCAACGCGTCCGAATGGGTACATTTATACTAGGCATGGTCCTATTTCTCACCCAAACATGTCGAAACAGTCGGAGCTACATTGTACCGACGATATCCCTGAAGAGTCCAAAGTGCAAAAAGGCAGCAATCTTTGACGAGATGTTACTCAAAAACCATGTCACTTAGAAACATTCCGTCTGAGGCAACGGGATCACGTAGAGTGCCTCTACAATAACCTCTCTCGGTTTTTTATAGCTCTGAGGCATTTGCCCGTGGTGAAAGGTTTTCTGCTGCCCCAAAAATCGTCAGAAGGAGGCAGTGTAAAGTTGCAAAGGGGTGTAACTTTCATCCTGCTCCTGATGCGACCAAACTGACTGTTCCAACGCGTCTGAATGGGTACATTTATGCTAGGCATGGTCCTATTTCTCACCCAAACATGTCGAAACAGTCGGAGCTACATTGTACCGACGATATCCCTGAAGAGTCCAAAGTGCAAAAAGGCAGCAATCTTTGACGAGATGTTACTCAAAAATCGTGTCACTTAGAAACATTCCGTCTGAGGCAACGGGATCACGTAGAGTGCCTCTACAATAACCTCTCTCGGTTTTTTATAGCTCTGAGGCATTTGCCCGTGGTGAAAGGTTTTCTGTTGCCCCAAAAATCGTCAGAAGGAGGCAGTGTAAAGTTGCAAAGGGGTGTAACTTTCGTCCTGCTCCTGATGCGACCAAACTGACTGTTCCAACGCGTCCGAATGGGTACATTTATGCTAGGCATGGTCCTATTTCTCACCCAAACATGTCGAAACAGTCGGAGCTACATTGTACCGACGATATACCTGAAGAGTCCAAAGTGCAAAAAGGTAGCAATCTTTGACGAGATGTTACTCGAAAATTGTGTCACTTAGAAACATTCCGTCTGAGGCAACGGGATCACGTAGAGTGCCTCTACAATAACCTCTCTTAGTTTTTTATAGCTCTGAGGCATTTGCCCGTGGTGAAAGGTTTTCTGTTGCCCTAAAAATCGTCAGAAGGAGGCAGTGTAAAGTTGCAAAGGGGTGTAACTTTCGTCCTGCTCCTGATGCAACCAAACTGACTGTTCCAACGCATCCGAATGGGTACATTTATGCTAGGCATGGTCCTATTTCTCACCCAAACATGTCGAAACAGTCGGAGCTACATTGTACCGACGATATCCCTGAAGAGTCCAAAGTGTAAAAAGGCAGCAATCTTTGACGAGATGTTACTCAATAACCGTGTCACTTAGAAACATTTCGTCTGAGGCAACGGGATCACGTAGAGTGCCTCTACAATAACCTCTCTCGGTTTTTTATAGCTCTGAGGCATTTGCCCGTGGTGAAAGGTTTTCTGCTGCCCCAAAAATCGTCAGAAGGAGGCAGTGTAAAGTTGCAAAGGGGTGTAACTTTCGTCCTGCTCCTGATGCGACCAAACTGACTGTTCCAACGCGTCCGAATGGGTACATTTATGCTAGGCATGGTCCTATTTCTCACCCAAACATGTCGAAACAGTCGGAGCTACATTGTACCGATGATATCCCTGAAGAGTCCAAAGTGCAAAAAGGCAGCAATCTTTGACGAGATGTTACTCGAAAATTGTGTCACTTAGAAACATTCCGTCTGAGGCAACGGGATCACGTAGAGTGCCTCTACAATAACCTCTCTCAGTTTTTTATAGTTCTGAGGCATTTGCCCGTGGTGAAAGGTTTTCTGTTGCCCCAAAAATCGTCAGAAGGAGGCAGTGTAAAGTTGCAAAGGGGTGTAACTTTCGTCCTGCTCCTGATGCGACCAAACTGACTGTTCCAACGCGTCTGAATGGGTACATTTATGCTAGGCATGGTCCTATTTCTCACCCAAACATGTCGAAACAGTCGGAGCTACATTGTACCGACGATATCCCTGAAGAGTCCAAAGTGCAAAAAGGCAGCAATCTTTGACGAGATGTTACTCGAAAACCGTGTCACTTAGAAACATTCCGTCTGAGGCAACGGGATCACGTAGAGTGCCTCTACAATAACCTCTCTCAGTTTTTTATAGCTCTGAGGCATTTGCCCGTGGTGAAAGGTTTTCTGCTGCCCCAAAAATCGTCAGAAGGAGGCAGTGTATTAAGTCAGGATGAAAGCCTATTCACTCTAGGCGCCTGTTTTTGACCAAATCACACATGCGCCTTGAACAACTCTGTCTTCAAGGCGCTTTTCTCTAATCTCTATAACTCTCCAAATCCACTAAGGCGCAAATTTTACCTCTTGGGCTCAAGATATAGGTTCTTCATCCAAGGCGCCAGAATGGTCCAAAGGCGCATTTCACCTCTAACCTCACCTCTGACCTTACTTGGAGGCGCTAAACCTCATCTCATTGCTCTCCTCCATTACAAGCGCTCACTTACCTCAATCTTGGGCGCATACCAACATCCCAACATCCAAATCACCTAGGCGCTCAAAACCTTCAAGACTCAAGGTGCATTTTATGATCAAACAAGGTATCTCCTGAACAAGGCGCTCATAGTCTCATCAGGGCGTTAATCATCATCATGAGCACTCATATTGTTCTAGGCGCACAGTTATCTCTGGAATGCTCAAGGCGCACATACCCTTCTCTAGGCTAGTTTACACTTATTCAAGGCACTCATTCCAAACTTACATGAACTACTCATTACAAGACGCACAAACTAGATGATCCTAGGGCATAAGGGCGCTCATAGGAGTTGTTATGTGTCATTTTGGCCAAGGTTTTCTAGAGCAGTGAAGACATTAGGAAGGGGATGATCGTTTGGATAGTTTTGAATGCTTTATTTCTCCTTGTTTAAACTAGGCGCTCACTGAGGATTGGAGTAGCCTTTGCACCCTCACATCACGTTAATCGGCGTTTCAGAGGCAATCATAGTATAGGAAGATTTGTGCCTTGAAGAAGAGAGTTATCTGGTGAGTGCTTAGGAGTTCTGGCGCCTAGGGGAAAGGTCTAGGTAGAGCGCCTTCAGACTTTCACAGTGAAGTGCCTTAAGGAGTTGGATGATGTTTTTGCCTAGAGTGGAGATGATGTTTTTAGCGCCTTAAGGATGATGATGGAGCGCTTTGGAGTCAGGTTAGTCTGGAGCACCTTAAGAAGGTAAAGCACTTCAAATGTAAACACAAGTGTTTTGAGCGCCCTAATGAGAAGTTGTCTTGGCACCATAAGTTGTTCAAACGAAGATATGCGCCTTGGATAGTTGCAAAGACCTAATTTAGCGCCCAAGGTTGGAAGACTCTTTGTGAGCGCCCAGTGTTTGAAAGCTCTTTGTGTTTGGTGCATTAAAATGAATTTGGCACCTAAATAGTATTGAAACACTCAACTGAGCGCCTAAAGCCCATGAGAGAAGTGATATGCGCCTTGATAGGAATATCATGGAAGATGAGTTTACTGAATGGCGCCTTGAATGACTTGGTTGATTAAGTGTTTTAGCACCTAGATATGGGATGAATCATTGAGCGCCTTTGGTTGAGATGATGTCAGCACCTTTGAGATTATAACACCTTGGAGTCAAGTTCGAAGGAGCACCTTGAGAAGGTAAAACACTTCAAATGTTTTCAAGGAATTGGAGAAGTCACTTAGTGCCTAGAAGGAATTCTAGAGCAAGAGGGTTGGAGCGCCTTGAGCTTCAAGTCAGATATGCGCCTAGACCTCTACCCTTTAGCAAGTTGAAGCCCTCTGAGCCTTGACAACGTGAGAATGCCTTATAGTGAATATGCGCCTTGGGCAAGGTTGAATACAAAGTTGAGGAGTATATCATAATGAGTAAGTGCACTGTAGGGTTAGATGATAAAGACTAGTGCCTTGAGTGTCTTGGTCAAAATTTTGACGTGAGAAGTCTTGCAAGATCAAACCCTGGAGTGCGCCTTAGAGAGAACCTATTGATCCTTTGCTTTGACAAGATTTGGGCGCCAGAATGATCCTTAATAAATGGAATGTATCTACACCAATTTTGCGCCTTTAGGGAAGTGATGGTAGCCAGAATGATCCTTAATCTCATGTTTGTGCGCCTAGGTCTAGAAGCAAGATTTGAGCGCCTTAGGATAGGGTTTTTTGCACCTTGTCTTGGAGAGTGAATTTGCGCCTTGGATGATGTTGAAGCGCCTTGGGATGAAATGCGCCCAAACTTATAGAGGGCCTTCAGTGAGGGAGTTGAAGAGAGTGCTTAGAGGAAGGATAGCCTTAAGATCAAACTAAGTACTTAGAAACCTAAGATTAGCACCTTATTTGAAGTTATACACCTATTCTGGCGCCAGAGAGTGAGTTTGAGTGTGAAGAAGTGAATGTTTGCGCCTTGAAGGGGATACAAAGGGAAGATGATGTACCTTGATGGGTTGATGATGGAAATTTGCGTTTTGGAGCTGAATGTGCGCCTTGAAGGAGATAGTGCATAGAGGTACAATGAATCTTTCGGAGAACATGGATAGACAACTAAGTCTCCAACTTGAGTCTTCTAAGTGAATTGGATAATGAAGAGAGTCTAGTCATTTTGGGCGCTAGTATCAGGATGAATCATCCAAAATGGGTGCCTAGAACTAGAAGGCGCCAATGCATGAGTTCAAGGATCCTCCATTGGAGCGCCTAGCCCAGATGGCTATAGATTGAAAGTTTTAAAGCTAAGTGATGTCTCTTACGTGAATTCCTAGCCCAGGTGCATGTGTTGGGAAAAACTCTTTGGCTCTGGCGCCTAGAATTGGGAGCTTTGTAAGATGCACCAATTGATGAAACATTTCCATTTTGCGCCTAGAATAGAACTCTCTCACATAGTTGAAATTGACTTGATAGAAGGAGATAAGTCTTAAGGACTAGTTTGGCGCCTCACTTGCCTATCTCACCTTTGAAATGTGCTTTGGTTGATGATCATCATTGATGGAACCTAGTGAAATGTAAAGCTATTTGCATCTCCAGAGGATCAAAATTGGATTAGGAGATCATCCTTGCAGTTGAGATTGACAGAGAAGTGTTAAAGGAATCACTTCAAATGGGCACCTAAGCTAGTTGAGGCGCATATCAATTCCACTGTAACTCCAGACTGACGCTTAGGATCCAGTCATCTCCTAAGGCGCAGTTCCATTCACCCATGACCTCGCTTGGCGTCTAAAACTTGGAAACTCCTTTGGAAAGCTCCTGTTGTGCCTAGAAGATGAGTTTGGGATATCAACTTGCAAAAGGCTTAGAAACTCTTCAAAGATGTTAGGCACAATCCCATGGCACTGGAGCTCAGTTTTGGCGCCTTCAAGGAATAGCACATGAAGGAACTTGGGAGGTCAGGTGCTTGTAAAAGGGAACACCTTGGAACATCTTCCAGGGGTTGAAGTAGTAAGAAAACATCAAGTGAGTCTAGGCGCACTCCCTTGTGTGAACAGTTTAGCTCTGGCGCCTAGCCACAGAGTGAGCCAGAAGAAGTAGTTTGGACATTAGAAGATAGGCGCTCATTCTACAATGAAGCATTCCACCTTCCTAATCAACAAAGACTTGCAAGAATTGACAAAGGAAGCTAAGGCGCACCTTCTACTTGTTTCCACCTCCAGAATGCGCCTAACCTTGAAAGGGGGTTCAAAGATGTTTGTTAGACCTTTTCACTCAAGGCACTCACCTTAGGCGCACTTTCTAAGTCCTTGTCACCTCAAGGAAACACCTAGTTTGGAAGGCGCTTGCCCTGTTCTCCACTCCTTTCAATTGGCGCCTAGAACATAGAATGCATGAAAGGAGCGCCTAGACTCCAGAGGGCTGATTTGGGCGCCTAGCATTTAAAACACTTTCATAATGATGATGTTTTGGCGCCTACTCTTGGAAACAATCCAGAGCATCCATAAACTCTAATTGGCACCTAATGTTGACAAGGCGCAACTTCAGGAGGAGGTCACCTCAACTTGGCGCCCAAGTCAGAAAAACCTGTAAATCCTTCAAATATGCGCCTACCTTGTGAGGTGATGAGTTGAACATTCCAAATCTTCAAATGTTTCTCAAATAAGGAAGACATTGTAACATCAAGGCTTCAAGGCCTGTCCTTGTATTTCCATTGAATGAGTTGTACTTCATGCTATTGAAAGCATTTTCCATGTAATAAGACATTGCAAGTTGATTGAATCAAGTAACAAGACAAGTACCCAACTCTAATGTTGTTTCATTCAAATAGTTATCTTGATGTATATCTTTATGTTATTGAAGTAGTTGATGAATTGTTAGCAAGTAAAAGTGTTTAAGTAAGGAAAATTTTTCGTAGAACTAGTTGGGTATCTTACACTTACACCATGCCTATCCATCAAACATCACAATGCAATCAAAATCCTAACAACATGCCCATGATCCAAGATCAAGTGCAATCATGCAAAGATATTATCAATCACAAGCCTATTAAGAATGAACTAGAGTCTTCTAGTACCATACTTTTCCATCAAACACCATCATGTAATCCATGGCCTATCAAGCCTATCAAAGAAAATGCAAACATCCTATGTAATACAATCAAACTTTAAATATTTGAAGTAGCCATCTACAAATATCCATTCAAAAGTGGATTTATAATGCAAGTATGGACGCCATCAATAAAAAAGATTTGTATTAACCAAATATCCATATACGCATACATCAATATCTGTCGATATAAGTATAACATATATACAAAATAGCCATATAAGCTTACAAGAATGCCATATAGGCATACAATGTCAACTATGTACAATACAAAATATATGTCCACAAATGCCATATAGGCATACAACAGAGGAACACAATAAAAAGTCATTCCCCTCTAGCTGGTGAAGAGAATAAATCACGAGCAGCCTTTGATCTTCTAGGGGATGGAGACATGCATGTGGGTGGTCTACTACGAACCCGAGGGCTACTTCTCCTATTTAGTTCTTCCTGCACCTTTACCTGTTACAAAAAAAAGTATAGATATTAATATATAGAAATTACATGTTATAAAAAAATGAAACATTTAACAAAATAATCACTTACCGCTAACATATAATCTGTCTGCTCGCTTGCCTTAGTAGCAGGAAAAGGCCCTGGTGATGTCATGTCCTATAGAAACCATCCAGATAGAAATTAAACTTCAAATCAATAATCTTTTGATTTTTCAAAAATAGACAACTATAACAATGAATGTAAATTGAAATTTACTAATCTGCCTCATACCCCTGTCAATGCCATAGAGCTATGAATCGCAGAGGCCACACCCTGCTCCATTGCCCTATGAACATGGGGAGGTGTATCCGCAGCCTGCATCATCTGGAAATAAAACAACATTATTCAATTACGAAAACTATAATAGTGATGCAAATCATGGCTCCTAACATACACACACGCTCATCTAAACATGGAAGTACACACAATAAAACACACAAATCACATACAAAAATTTAGTAAGCACAATTCATTCATTAAACTATTTATTTTATTACCTCCGTAAAGCTTTGAAGTCCACCACCACTGGCAGGTGTTGCCATGAAATCTACAGTGTTAACCTATTCAACATCCAAAATCAGAAATTAGAATACCATTCATATAACGATGCTATTCACATGTAATATTTATAATTGTTTACTAGTTACATACCTCGACAGTAGATGATCTAGTGAAAAATGTAGGTGGAGAACCACTGAAAACTGCATCGACGCTATGACCCTGAAATTTCATTAAAATCATCAATTTAAATTAGTTAATCTTGTATTTCAAAAATAAAATTTAATAAATTAAATTCAATAAACTTGCTAATATTTACCTGAGTATCAAGGCCGAAAGTCTCACTCAGGAGGGTATCTGTCATCGCCATCTGCTCAGCTGCAGATGTAGCCTGTGCACCTGCGTCCTGACTGTCCATGGGGTCATAACCACAGGCTGACCTGCAAGCCTGGCAAGTATGCGGTGGGACCCTACTCCTCGCACTATCTCCCAACCCACTCTGTGTTGCAGGATCGGCATGCTCTATGATGCTCTGGGTCAAGGCACTAATCGACCTCAGTGTATCGACCTCAACACTCTCCTTCACAATGGAAGGAATAGAAACATGCTCGTGGGCTGGTCTGCTGATTACTCGTCTCACTACCCGCTGTGGGTCAAGACGTGCCCCTGGTCTATCCTGTGCTGAGCCCCCACCTCTACCCTGGAAGTCCCGCATATCAAAATAGTTTGGCACTTTATTGAGGACAAACTCGGAGTAGAGTTTCCTCAAAAAGTATTGCGGGACCTCATTGTTATTGCATGGAGGATGGTCAAAAACCATCCACCACCTCTGCCCGAAATTGTCCCTTATCGCTTGGTTGTTGCACCAATGGATAGGGAACCTCTTGCATGTAATGGGTGGAGGTTGATTTGTTTGTGGGTTTGTGAAAATTGAACACAAGTCTACTTTTGTAATTTGTAATTTTTTGACATCTTGATATGACAATTTATCTGCATAGTAATCTCTAAACTCTCTCTTTTTATCGGTCCAACTAGTTATTTGCTTGCTAATTGAATTTACATTTGATAACATAGACTCAAGAGATTCGGCAAGCGTGGACCTATGCAAGGTTGAAGTGGAAGGATCTTTCAACCTTGCAATTATATCTTCAATTTGTTTTTTGTTGTTTTCAATTTCCCCCATTATATTATCTTGTGTTCCAGGGGCATGTCGAGGAATGAATGGAGGAGGTTGTTGTTCTGCAGGTATTTCTTCCTCAAGATTTTGTGGATTTTGAGGAGGAGGAGGAGGTGCATTAACATTTCCTACAATTAATAAAATATGCATCAAAAATCAACACAAAACCTACCTATTTAGGAAGAAATTCAAACAAAAAAACAAAGATAACTCACCCCTTTGGCGTGCTCGACGTCGCGGTGGCATTTCGGCGATGAATCGACAAATCTATTGTGTTGAACGGTGTTTTGTAGAACGCGAGCGCGTTTTTGAAGGGTTTTAAGCCGCGGCGGAGGAAAAACTCACAATGAAATAAGATAAAATGAAATGACAGCGTTTTTTTTATATATATAAAGCGCTTTATAACGCGAGCGCGTTATAATGCGCTCGCATTATAACGCGCTCGCGTTATGCCTAAATTTTTTTTGAAAATTTTTTGGCCACTTTTTGGCCCCCCATCTTTTTGCACTTACCCTAAGAGGGGGGGTGAATCAGTGTTGTGTAGATTTTTTGCAACTTATTATAACTTTTGATTTTCAAGACTCAAAAAGAGAAAGTCATCAATAAACTATTACACATATATGTACAAGTTTGATAGTGAAAATTATGAGCAGGACCACATAGAGATAAATCTTAACATAGAAGCAAAAACACACATAGAAGCATATCATTAACATAGGAATTACTGGAGTGGAAAACCCTCTCTGGGTAGAAAAACCACTCATGAAGTGCCTCACTAGCTTAACTTTGAAAACATCTTACAAAGCCTCACTGGCTGAATATTATGTCTCACTGACTATTGAGGTCTCACTGACCTACAAGCCTCACTGGCATACTGTTTAGAAGCACCAGCTTCAAGGAGCACCAACCCCTATTACAGAACAAACTGAAAAACACAAATTCAGAAGGTTTCTCTGTTTTAATACAGAACATTTATTCTCTCATATGTCTGTCAAATGGCCATTCTATTCAAAATCAATCCTTCATCTGGATATGCTCAACAATACTTCTCTGTATATTTCATCTCTGTCCTCCAAGTCACACAATCAATGCACCTGATTATCATTGCAATTACATATTGTCTTTCTGATCACCTTGTCAATCTCTGTATCTGTATTTGATCCCTGTCAGTTCATCATAGATCTGCACAACATCTCTCATACACACACCGTCAATGTACTTGTTAAAACATTATATACAAATTCTGAATATCTTTTCATATTCCTTTCCTCTGAAAAAAATCTTTTCATATTTCTCTGTGCATTTTCAATTCTTCAATAACCCCTTCAAATTCAATCTGTAAAATTAACTTCTCACCAAATTGTCAATCTACAAAGAATAAATCAAACTTCTCTACAATAAAAAATTTGCACTTAAAGAGAATAAAATCTCTTTCAAACATTATCTTTATCTACAAGGACAATTTCATCTTCAGATGTAAAAATAAAATTAATCTCTTGAAATAAAACTTTTCACCCTCTCTTCAATAAAATTCTCACATAAAATAACTCCAGATCTTCTTCTCAAAAAATCTCTTGATCTTCTCTTTCAATGCCCTGTAAATAAAAAGTCTTCCATCTCTTTCTTTCAATCTGAAAAACCAATGACCTTTCATATTCCTCAAGACTCTTCAATCTGCAAACATAAGAGTTAGAAATCATATTCATTTTTGTACCAATCTACCCTGAAAATATTTTCTCTTGATATTCCTGCAAGAAAATTTAATCATCAAACTCTTTATCTTCTCTTCAATCCATAAAATTTTGTCTTCAAAAAGTTTGTATCAAATCTGCCTTATTCTCAAACAAAAATTCTTAAACTTCATAAAAAATATCTTCAAGAGATAATCTCCTGCAAAAAAAAATCTTTTCAACTTCTTCATTAAAAAAAATCTTCTTCAAACAACCTCTTTTCTTCTCTTTAAGAAAAATCTTCTCCTTCACAATATTCTATATCAAATCTGCCTTCTAAAGAAAAAGCATCTTATTTGTTTCCAAATAAATCTTTCATCTCAAAAAAAATATTTCTAAAACCTTCCAAAAACTCCTTGAAACATTCTTTCTATTCAAGCTTCAAAAAGATTTCTATGAATTGCCAAAAGGCATTGAACTGCAGTTAACATTATGTTTTGACGTTCATATGCATGTCAATGTGCATGGTCATACTTTGGAGACAACATTAAAACATTAACCACCGATTGTGGCTTTCGCGCCCTTGGAGTTTTTTAAACACAACCGTTGATATTACTTTACCGCCCGATAGCACATGGGAGTGACCGAAGACATCGGTTAAACTAGGAAAGGGCCGGTCAGTTTAATGTGTTACTAAGCCTTTAGTAAGTCACTTTACGTGACTTTACCTCCTATTGGAAGTCACTGCCCGATTAAAACAAAAGAGACATAGCATAAATGACAGGCTGAGTTATAACTTACTAACAAGAATTTAGGGATTTAGAAAATTAAGTAAAACCTTAGATGAATTAATCCCTTAGATCAATCTAAGTTCAAAAGAAACTGCTATGATTGAAGAGATTACTAGGAGATTTAGATAACTTTTAATCAATTCCATTTTAAGCTACCAACCACAAACCAACCTTCTATCTCTTTGTAGCACTTATATCACTCCATGAACTCCTATAAAAAAGATGAGTACACTGAAGAAGATCTAATAGCATCAAGTTCTGAGTTATCAAACAACCTTGTAAGATCATTGAAGCATCCTATCATAAAATATAGCCATCATCTAGCATGAATGAAAGTAAGGTGAGCTCCCATCAATACAAACAAATTAGCATCAATATTTTATGTGATCAACAAATGATGTGATCAACCTGATCAAATGATTCCTGTGATCATGAAAGAAGATGATGAATAATAATTACCATCATAAACCAAAAACTGATAACTCCAAGGATCAATATGAACACTACACATCAGGATCATGAGAAACCATTTGAAGTTATCCTTAACAACCACATCCTACATCCTTGAGAGACCTAACACCTGAAGAGCAACAATGATTAACTAATAAAATTACTAATGATACTGTCAACTGCCACTGTTACTTACTGTCAAATACCACTATGTAAAACCATGTCAACCATGTCAAGAGCACAACCAGTTACTTTTAATTTCAAACATATGACCCCAAATGTATGACATCAAACATATGATCAATGACATTCTGAAAGAAAATTTTGCACAAGATCAACACAAGTTAGCAAGATAATAAACTCCATCACCTGTATAAGCAACTGAACCACTTATCCTGATTGAGTGAACAATTCTTAATAGATTCCTTCCATAAGTGAATAATAGTGAAATGCATGATCATTAACAACCTTTTGACATCAATGACAAACTATTACCATCAATCTCCCCCTTTGTCATTGATGGCAAAACCATCTGATTGCAATTTTTCTTTCTCCCCCTTTTTGACATCTGATGACAAAGACTATTATCTCCTCCTTATCATCCAAAATACCACTTAAGGCATTGATTATTTTTGCAATTTGCTCTAAGCTCTTTGCATGTTCATCTGTATATTGAACAACCATAAAAACTTGAGAGCAACAAGACATCAAACAATCATGTAAGGCATATCAAACCAAGCACCAAGCCACTGTTACAAGCTGCCCATAGACTGCACTATACCACTTCTAATCACAACACATATTTGTAGATGAAGATGAAACACTAACATCAATAAGATCCTCTGATTACTTCCTTTAACAAACTCCTGAAACAACACTTTTTGACCTGAAATAACAAATCTCCAAGATTTCCCATGTGTTAAAGTTCACAAACAAATCACTGCTCAGAAATACCATTGGTAAATATTGACAAGAATAACCAACATAACTCAATACAACTCAGCACTGATACACTTCTTGAAATAGTCCTGAAGCAACATATCGACTTGAAAAATACCATCCATTTACTGACAATCAACCTTCTGAACACTTTTGCAAAGATATCATAAACATACCAATACTCTTTGATAAACAGATTTGCAGGCAAAAGTTATGAAGACTCCTCATCACACAGTTCCCAACTCAAGATGACATGATGACCACTTTTGATAAGACCTTTTCAAGTCTCCCATGATAGTGACAACTCAATCCTCTGATTAACTTCCCCTGAGAACAACTCCAACTTCAACAAGAAATTGTTATAGCATGATCATAACAATTATAAACACATTGAATTATGAACATTTTGAAGGCATAAATTCTTGGTAACCTTTGAACAAGTAATGATTTATAACAATCAACATAAGACCAACCTTGTTGAACATTATCATCTGATACCAATCTATTCTTGCACACCCCTTTTGACATAAAAAGAATGAAGATCATTAAAAAAAATGAAGACTATCATGCTGTTCCTGCTCATCCTCTTACAACACACTGGTAAAACTGATATATACATAACCACATCTGAAACATACTACAATCAATCAAGAATTAAAGCCTCTTGACTCTCAAATACAAATCAAGATATTATTGCTACAACACTTTCCAAAACACTTTGAATTGTAATACCATGACAATTCACTCTTTGTAATCAGGATCATTTGTCTAACAAATTGTGCATTTGAACTCCTGAAACAATTTTTCAATACCTTGAAAGCATAATAAGTCAATGAACACCTATATCACTGTCATACACTGAAACTCAAAAACATCTAAAACATTATCAAGCAAGCATGAAAAACAAGTTCATCACATTGATAAACATCAGCTGATCCTCCTGTAACTTCTTGGGGATAAAAGATAGTACAAGAACAACTCCCCCTCACATCATGCTATCTGTTATGCAATTGATGATGTAACTTGTGCAAGATGCACAAGTTTGGGATTTACCTTTTCATGACTCTGTTTTTGCTTCCACACTTTTACAAGTGCTTTCTTCCTCCAAACCTTTTCTGTCTCTTTCCATTTCCAACCTGTCAAATTAGATGATGCTTTTCTGCAACTATGAGCTTTATGACCAAAAGATTTGCAATTATAACATACTATGTTATAATCATAACCAAATGACTGATAGTACCCTTTTGTCATCTCCTGAGCAATTATGTTATGCTTCCATGCAGATTCATTCATCTTATTCAATTTGTAGTTCCTTTGAATATGTCCAACATTATTGGACTTGTAACAAATAATATCAGTGTTCCTTCTGCAATTAACTGATTTGTGCCCAAATTGATTACAAGTATAACAATAACCATTAAAAGAATAGTTATATCTATACATGTATGCTTGTCTAACAAGAGCATTTCTTCTAAAATTTCTTCTTCTTTGATTATGCATTTTGTTTTCAGTGGCAATATTCAAATCAATCTTCTTTCTGGGAGTCTCTCTGACTTTTGAACATTCTCCTTCTTCAAATCCTAATCCAGTTGTGTCATTATGCTGCTTCTGTTTGCCCAACAACACATGTAACTTGCTTGTGCTTTCTTCAAACTCCTAATACTTCTTAGATAAAGTCTTGAGACCATCATAATCTTTTCTGAGTTTGATAATTTCACCTTCCAGTTTTAGATTCTCAATCCTTCTAACTTCAAGGTCAGATATTGAAACATATGCTATCCTCTTAGCTTCTTCAATTTCTGTCTTTAATCTAGCAACTCGTTTATCTGAATCATCAATATATGTCTTTAAACTAATAACTTGACATCTGGCCTCTTCAAGATCTGTAGATACAATTTCAAGTTCTGAATGTACATTATCTTTAGATTCTTTTTCTTGTTGCAGCAGCAAATTTAGTTTCTGATTCTCTCTCTTATACTTCTTGAGCTCACTCAAAGCATATATAAGCTCTCCTTCCATATCAATTTCACAATCCTAATCATCATCACTTGTGATGCTAGCTTCTTATGAATCTGATTGAGTTTGAACTTCAACTCCTTCATTGCCACTTTCCTCACACACCAGAGTGTTCTCTTCTTTATCATTATCTTGATAAATTCTTATTAGTTCTTTCCAGATATCCTGAGCTGTTTCACACTGCACAACCTTACAAGAAATATCATTAGATAAACTAGATAAAATAACCTTCTTGGCTATATGATTCCATTTAAGAGCCTCTTTGTTATCTGTAGAAATACCATTTTCAATTGACATTAAAACATCATATCCTAAGGAGGATAAATACACTTGCATTCTAACATACCAAATTGAAAAAATTGAACCATCAAACTGAGGAACATCTGAAACATTTTCTTCTAGGACAATATTAATTTCATCTTTATCAACTGACTTTATATCAACATCTGGATTTGATATGGATGAAGTCTTTTGACTCTTAACATTTCTCATGTTCTTATTTCTCCTGCACTTACCCATTGAACTCCACACACAGGACCTACCCAAGCTGATTAAGCTGGAAAAGGGAAACTTGGATCTAATACCAATTGTAGGAGTGCAGACAACACTGAGAGGGGGGGTGAATTAGTGTTGTGTAGATTTTTTGCAACTTATTATAACTTTTGATTTTCAAGACTCAGAAAGAGAAAGTCATCAATAAACTATTACACATATATGTACAAGTTTGATAGTGAAAATTATGAGCAGGACCACATAGAGATAAATCTTAACATAGAAGCAAAAACACACATAGAAGCAAATCATTAACACAAGAATTACTGGAGTGGAAAACCTTCTCTGGGTAGAAAAACCACTCATGAAGTGCCTCACTGGCTTAACTTTGAAAACATCTTACAAAGCCTCACTGGCTGAATATTATGTCTCACTGACTATTGAGGTCTCACTGACCTACAAGCCTCACTAGCATACTGTTTAGAAGCACCAACTTCAAGGAGCACCAACCCCTATTACAGAACAAACTGAAAAACACAAATTCAAAGGGTTTCTCTGTTTCAATACAGAACATTTATTCTCTCATGTGTCTGTCAAATGGCCATTCTATTCAAAATCAATCCTTCATCCGGATATGCTCAACAACACTTCTCTATATATTTCATCTCTGTCCTCCAAGTCACACAATCAATACACCTGATTATCATTGCAATTACATATTGTCTTTCTGATCACCTTGTCAATCTCTGTATCTATATTTGATCCCTGTCAGTTCATCATAGATCTACACAACATCTCTCATACACACACCGTCAATGTACTTGTTAAAACATAATATACAAATTCTGAATATCTTTTCATATTCCTTTCCTCTGAAAAAAATCTTTTCATATTTCTCTGTGCATTTTCAATTCTTCAATAACCCCTTCAAATTCAATCTGTAAAATTAACTTCTCACCAAATTGTCAATCTACAAAGAATAAATCAAACTTCTTTGCAATAAAAAATTTGCACTTAAAGAGAATAAAATCTCTTTCAAACATTATCTTTATCTGCAAGGACAATTTTATCTTCAGATGTAAAAATAAAATTAATCTCTTGAAATAAAACTTTTCACCCTCTCTTCAATAAAATTCTCACATAAAATAACTCCAGATCTTCTTCTCAAAAAATCTCTTGATCTTCTCTTTCAATGCCCTATAAATAAAAAGTCTTCCAACTCTTTCTTTCAATCTGAAAACCCAATGACCTTTCATATTCCTCAGGACTCTTCAATCTGCAAACATAAGAGTTAGAAATCATATTCATTTTTGTACCAATCTGCCTTGAAAATATTTTCTCTTGATATTCCTGCAAGAGAATTTAATCATCAAACTCTTTATCTTCTCTTCAATCCATAAAATTTTGTCTTCAAAAAGTTTGTATCAAATCTGCCTTATTCTCAAACAAAAATTCTTAAACTTCATCAAAAATATCTTCAAAAGATAATCTCCTGCAAAAAAAAAATCTTTTCAACTTCTTCCTTAAAAAAAATCTTCTTCAAACAACTTCTTTTCTTCTCTTTAAGAAAAATCTTCTCCTTCACGATATTCTATATCAAATCTACCTTCTAAAGAAAAAGCATCTTATTTGTTTCCAAATAAATCTTTCATCTCAAAAAAATATTTCTAAAACCTTCCAAAAACTCCTTGAAACATTCTTTCTATTTGGGCTTCAAAAAGATTTCTATGAACTACCAAAAAGCATTGAATTGCAGTTAACATTATGTTTTGACGTTCATATGCACGTCAATGTGCATGGTCATACGTTGGAGACAACATTTAAACATTAACCACAGATTGTGGCTTTCGTGCCCTTGGAGTTTTTTAAACACAATCGTTGATATTACTTTACCGCCCGACAGCACATGGGAGTGACCGAAGACATTGGTTAAACTAGGAAAGGGCCGGTCAGTTTAATGTGTTACTAAGCCTTTAGTAAGTCACTTTAAGTGACTTTACCTCCTATTGGAAGTCACTGCCCGATTAAAACAAAAGAGACACAGCATAAATGACAGGCTGAGTTATAACTTACTAACAAGAATTTAGGGATTTAGAAAATTAAGTAAAACCTTAGATGAATTAATCCCTTAGATCAATCTAAGTTCAAAAGAAACTGCTATGATTGAAGAGATTACTAGGAGATTTAGATAACTTTTAATCAATTCCATTTTAAGCTACCAACCACAAACCAACCTTCTATCTCTTTGTAGCACTTATATCACTCCATGAACTCCTGTAAAAAAGATGAGTACACTAAAGAAGATCTAATAGCATCAAGTTCTGAGTTATCAAACAACATTGTAAGATCATTGAAGCATCCTGTCATAAAATATAGCCATCATCTAGCATGAATGAAAGTAAGGTGAGCTCCCATCAACACAAACAAATTAGCATCAATATTTTATGTGATCAACAAATGATGTGATCAACCTGATCAAATGATTCCTGTGATCATGAAAGAAGATGATGAATAATAATTACCATCATAAACCAAAAACTGATAACTCCAAGGATCAATATGAACACTACACATTAGGATCATGAGAAACCATTTGAAGTTATCCTTAACAACCACATCCTACATCCTTGAGAGACTTGACACCTGAAGAGCAACAATGATTAACTAATAAACTTACTAATGATACTGTCAATTGCCACTGTTACTTACTGTCAAATACCACTGTGTAAAACCATGTCAACCATATCAAGAGCACAACCAGTTACTTTTAATTTCAAACATATGACCCCAAATGTATGACATCAAACATATGATCAATGACATTCTGAAAGAAAATTTTGCACAAGATCAACACAAGTTAGCAAGATAATAAACTCCATCACCTGTATAAGCAACTGAACCACTTATCCTGATTGAGTGAACAATTCTTAATAGATTCCTTCCATAAGTGAATAATAGTGAAATGCATGATCATTAACAACCTTTTGACATCAATGACAAACTATTACCATCACAAATCTATCATGATGTTGAGAATCCTATTGAGATGATAGCATATGTACCTGATGAGCAAGTAAACAAACTTGATAAAGACCTAGCTGAATTCCAAGAATATGTGCAAACTGAAAGAATATCGGAAGAGGTTGTACCTATGATTTGCAACATAAGAGAATTGATAAAAGAAGGGAAAGATGGAATTAATGTTGTTCGAGGCTTAGCACACATTATACAACATAATGTTATGCTTCTATATTACCTTATGAATACATACCCTCAGATAATGGAAGATTCAATAAGGCACATTAAGAATGATGAGTATGAAAATCCTCTTAATGGAATGGAATCGTTGGCTAAAACTTATGATAATAAGGATGATAATGATACAACATATAAAATTCCTGACAACACCTTACTTTTCTTTCAATCCAATGCTCTCCTTGGCCAAGAAGAAGCATTAGTGAACACATAAAGATATTTCACAGAACAACAAGCTTATTATGACTATTATCAAGATGACTATCTAGAAATAGATAATATAATCGTTATTATAGAAGTGGATAAGGAAAATACTGAATTATTACCTCGTCCACAAAGAAATGATATTTATGATGAGGTCGCTCCTTTGTTATCCCTTGAAGGATTGGGAGGCAGTCAAAATGCATTAGACAGACAAATGGAACAACTTACATCTCTCTCTAGCATTCGGATATGGGAAGATCATCACCTCCCCAATGATAACTTCTAGCATGAATCTCCCTACAGGTAAGTATTTCTAACCCTTTATCTCTCTGATGATGTGTTTTCCCCGTATGTGTTATGTGTTGTTTAGGCCTCCTAGGATGACCCCTAATTCTCTTGTAAGGTTTAGGATACTAGGAGACCGCCTATGTTTTGACCTTCTTCTATTTGTATCATCATTCTTCTATATTACCTCTTTCTTTGATTTCATTGTTGCGTGTTGTGTCTTATGGACATAGCGTTGTGGTTGGTGACTTGGGGGCACCCTCCTACGTGACTGTCCCTAAGACACTTGTTTCTCCTCTCTTATTTATTGTTTCCCTTCCTCTAGTGTTTCTATCTAGAGGGCGGATGACAAAAAACATTTATATTGATGCAAACCTAGCATCCCTTTGGCGAGAAATCAAAAATTGGACTTAGTTCCTAATATGATGATGGGGTTGTAATAGCTTATCCAATGTTTGGCTAGTAGAAGCACTCTGTGCTTTCTACATAGTGATTTTTTATGATGTTTTTATCTCACTTACAAACCTTAACAATACTGTTGCTCTGTACACTTTGCCTGTCTTTGAATCTCGCCTTGGTGACACTCGGTTCTAAGATTTTCATGATATAGCCCTACTGTTACCCTCGATCTCTGAATTCATAGTATAACCTTGGCTCTCTTTGTGTGATCGATCATATGCATTGATGGTGTTGTTCATCATGATTATGTAGACACTAACATGTTTCTTGTAGGGATGTGTTTGTGGGAACATTTGACGATTGTAAAGTACATGTCACCTCTAGGAGGCATGGGCTTTGCAAAAGTCTAAGTTCCCTTGTGTGTTTTCTTCCTACCTTGACATGCTTGATATCGATGCCTGATAGCAACCACCTTAAGGTGGGGGCATATATAAGGTAAGCTATTTGTTAGAGATGTTAACAATATGCTTGTCCTCAGGTGTAGTTTAAAGACTAGTGGCGATGAGTCCCCCCTGCATTCTGAGTTTTTTTTCAATCAATCAATCAATCATCTTAAGCCCTTTACGAAGGCAGGTGTGGTGTGTCTCTTGCGAAGAGTGCCCATCCTATCATTTTCAAAATGTCCTCATCGGGAGGTGGGGAGCGGTTCTGTGACTAACTCAACCCTTAAGCGTGTCTTTGACGATTGTTGTGGCGAAGCCTAATCATTGGTGTGTGCCTGTAATGTGCCTGAGATGGTGATGAGCCTATAAATAGGAACACTCCATCGCTTGTCTACCGTGTTTTCTCCGTGTCTTCAAAGTGTGTGTGTTTGGCATGCTTTCTTTGTTTGGTGTGTTTGTTGCTCCATATGTAGTCTAAAGACTAGCGCGATGAGTGCTTCTTGCATTTTGAGAGGTTTAGTGTTTCTTGCATGTGTGTTGCTCCATATATGCAGTCTAAAGACCAGCGCAATGAGTGCTTCCTGCATTATGGGAGGTGTGTTTACCTTCTTGTACTTGCATCTACATTTCATATATATATGAGAAAAAGAATAGAAAAGAAATCATTCCTACCTTCCATGCATTATCTCTCTTCTATGCGTCTGTTGTTTTCTCTATGTTTTACGTGACTGTAACTATCTTCTCCATCTTTTCTGTGCTTGTCAGTGTCTTCAATGTGTTTGGCATGTCTTCTCCATGCTTGGCATGTTTGTTGTGTTTGTTGACCATACTTTAATGCATGTATTGGCCTTGCGTTTATACATACAATAAAGTGTGGGCTAAATGTAATGTCAAAAAATATCCCCTTGGGGGCTTTTCCCTCATAAGGTTTAGCTCCCAGGTCTTTTATCTGCATTTAGATCATCTTGCATCATATTTTGACATTTTGATGAAATGAACCCTAAGTTTCATGACAAATGGGACCTAGGGGGATCCCTTGAACCTAACCATGACCAAAATAGGGGGGATGACTTGGGCACCTGCACCCTAGTCGTGCCCTATTTTGGGTCAGTCCCAAATTTTGGGTGTTGGCTTGTGACCGTTATTTAGGTCCTATGCCGACACGGTAAGTTTGAATTATGAAATTCTTGGCAGGAGTGTTTATAGTTGCATATATAAGCATGTTTAGGCATTCATTTGTAAACTAGATGATTACTAGCTAGTAATTTAGATTCTCAAGTTTATGTGAAGGTGATTCAAGGCATTCATTGTGTAGCAAGAGCAAATTTGTGTTGTCTATGTGTTTGTATTTGCAGATTTGAGCAATCATCTCCTCATAGCATGAAGAGATTCTTCCTTCCATGATATCTTCACTACAAGGTGACATCATTTGTGTTTTTGAGCATTTATCATTTGGTTTTGCCTCTGTCCCTCAAGGGCACGTACTCTTTATCTGACAACGGTGCTCAAAAGACTTGAATGTCTCTCTGGGGCTTGACTGAGGCAAACCTCTAAACACCACAACCTCGTCCCAAAGTTTCTATGATAACAGGTTATAGGATGAAGATACGGGAAAGGTGGAGTTGCAGGAGGCTACTATAGATGTCAGATTTGTAGATTAGAGTTGAAAATAGCACCCTGGACTTGGGCGCTTGCTCTTTAGTCCTTTAGATTCTGCAACGGAGAAATCTCTGTGACAATAGGAACAGGTTGCAGATTGAGTTCCCAGATCCTAATAAAAAGCATGGCACTAGACTAGGGTGCCCACTCATTAGTCCCCAACTATTCCGCTTCTGAACCTCAAAAATAAGTGCACAGTTATCTGTCATTTTACATCTTTCTGTAGCAGCATTTTCCGATATTCGTCCGTTTGCTTCCGTATTTGCATAATTAGGGTTTTGATGTATAATTAAGCATAATTGATAATAAAATCACATAAATCCAAGTTCCCCTACATTCCTAAGTGACCAAGGGTATGATAGTGCATTGCCACTTGTGAGGCCTACCTTTTCATTGCCTTATATTTGACTACTTTATTGTCGATGACACATATTAGACTTATGGGACTGTTGATCTTGATTTGCATGACTATTAGACTTTTTGCTTATGTGGATTTATTATTGGTGTAGGGGCACCTAACACAAGTCATTTAAATTTATTTTTTGTTTTAAATCATGTTGTAATAAGGTCTATTCGACCAATGCATGTAATTTCAATTTATAGACCCCAAGTACTTAGGTTGTAATTGTCAAATTAAAATAAGATGGTGGGTTTTCTCCCAGCTGCTTGGAGATAGTTAGTTTTGCTCCCAGCCGCTTGGAATCACTCTCCCAGCCATTGGGAATAGGGTTGTAGTTCTTCTGGGTGAATTTATAAAACCCAGAGAAAGGAACAGGATCAGGCATGAGGATCAATATTGTAATCGGATAGATTGAATGTAATCAAGCATTGTTAAGGAGAATCAAACTATTTCTGTGTTGTTAATTCTATTTCCCATCCTCTGTATTTATACGAATTGCATAATCGTAGCTTTCCTTTCCTTTCTGTTTTCCCCATTGTTGCAGTATGTCAATTTGAAGCATTCCATTGATAAGATTTCTGTCAAAATCAGTGGAATGGCTTCATTGTATATATATTTGTTTTCATTTCCTATTTGTTTAATTGTTTTGATGGTGCAGATGTTCCAGTTCGTGGGTTGTGCACAGTAGTTCGCCTAGCATTTTGTATGTGCTAAGGTTTAGTGAAGGCAGACTATGCAAAGGTGTATGGGAGTATCAGCGTAGCAAACCTAGCAGGCCGATGGTAAATGCCTCGTCAGTGAATGAAGAACAGCGGAGGTTCATTGGGAGGGATCTGTGAGTCGACGATTGTGGAGTAAGTCTCACTGAAGGAGTTGGGACTATCGACGCATCGGTTAAGGAATGCAAGTTTGCTGAAAGGTGGAAGTCAAGACTAGTGGTGAGAGGTCGCAGGAGTCCGTTGAAAGTTGAAGTCATAACGGGCTCAATGTATATCAGCATATTGGAAGGATGAACAAGGAGTTCATCATTGATACAAGCAGTGACCGAGTGTAATGGTGAATTGGTGTATGTAAACCAGTGATAACAAGTCAAGTGATGTGTATGAGTTGATCTGCTGACTTTTTTGTCTGCTTCTGTTGTGCGCTCTGCATCATTTTGGTATCAAAGCCAGCAAAAGGTCTACATCAAGTATTGGCATTGTCTGTGAATGTTTATGTCACACAGAGAAAGTGAAGGAGGGGCTAGCGAGATGCCTCCAAAGGGGATGACCACTAAAGTGGCCAAGAAATTCAAGGAGATGGAGGATATGATCAAGACTGGAGTCAAGGAAGCACTCCAGGCTGAGTTGAAAACCTTAGGAAAAGGCAAGAAACCAGACAAGGAGTCTAATGGAGAAGAAGAACATGGGGAAGAAGAAACAACCCCAGCACAGGTAGATATATCTACAGATCAGAAACAATTCTCGAGGCCATAAAATCACTTGGTAAGGAATCGTCTGAATCAAGAATGGAGATTCTGATGTTCAGTAGAAATATGGATGCAGAAGAAGTCATCGAATGGGTTGAGGCTTTGAACAATTACTTCAAGTACAAGGAGGTACCGAAGAATAGAAGAGTCAAGTTTGCAAAGACAAAATTGAAAGGCGCTGCACTCATGTGGTGGAACTACACCCAGGAAGAAAGGGTGAAGAGTGGAAAGAGCATGATCTCATCCTAGAGTCAGATGGTAAAGAGGATGAAGTCTCAGTTCCTACCAGCAGATTATGAAGTGCAGATTACAAGAAAATGTAGAACCTTAGGCAAAAGGATATGGATGTATCCACCTATATAGAGGAATTCCATAAATTGTCCCTAAGGTGCGGACATGCTGAAGATGAGAAAGGAAGAGTTTCCAGGTATATTAATGGCCTAAAGTATAGTATACAAGATGAGATTACCATCTGACACCAGAAACTGTGGACAAATGTTTCCAGGTGGCACTGAGAGTCGAAGAGAAGTAAAAAAGAAAAGGAGAATAGTAGAACAGAGGTAGAGGTGGAAAGAATTTTAGGGGCAGAAACAACTTTGGTGGCAAAAATCAGTTCCAGAAGAATCAAGTGGAGTCCAGTCAGCAAGAACACAGTGGAGAAATTAGTTCTAGAGAGGGTTTTAGAGGAAGGAGACCCAATGGGAGAGGCAAATTTGGTGGAGCAGGCAGAGGTCCTAATGTCTTCATAGGAAGATGTTATAATTGTAACCAAATTGGGCACACAATAGGCAGGTGTCTGGAGAAAGCCTCAAGCTCTCATGGAGGAGAGAGAAGGAACCAATTGATCCAAGAGGAAGATTACCAAAGTGTCAATTCTCCAATTGGAAGTGTAGCCCCGGTCCATGAAGGAGAAAGCTTGATGATGAAAAGAACTATGTTGAAGGTGCCTCAAACTCAAGAACCCCCTCAAGGGAAGACTTTGTTCAGGACAACATGCAAGGCCTATGGTAAGATTTGTAAGGTAATTTTCGATTCAGGCTCAACTGAAAATTTGGTTTCCATTGAAATGATAGACAAATTGAAATAGAAAAGGCTTCCTCATGTTAGTCCATACAAAGTATCATGGTTGAATAAGGGACAACAAGTTTTGGTAGATGAACAATCATGGGTTGAATTTGAGATAGGAGAATATAAGGACAAAATTTTGTGTGATGTGATTCCTATGGATGCTTGTCATTTGTTGTTAGGACATCCATGGCAATATGATGTTCAATCACAACATGATGGTAAGACTAATTCTTTCATCATAACTAAGAATGGTAAAAAGTATAGAATGGATCCATTACCTGATGAGCATGTAGAAAAGAATGTTGGTTCAAGTGTCATGGTTATAAGTGGGAAAGAGTTTCTCCATACTTTGAAAGAAGAGAGAACCCAAGGATATGCTCTGATTTTGAAACCTAAAGATAGTTCCAATTCACCTAAAAACAACAAGGAAAAGGTCCCCAAGGAAGTGCAGGAATTGTTAGACAGGTATAAGGGTATCATGGTGGAAGATATGCCCAATGTACTACCCCCCTGTGAGAGACATAAGCCATTAGATTGACTTCATCCTAGGATCCACATTGCCAAATAAACCAGCTTATAAAGTGATGCCTAATCAGAATGAGGAGATTGCTAAACAAGTACAAGAACTGTTGGATAAGGGTTTGGTGAGGAAAAGTCTCAGTCCATGTGCTATACCCACAGTTTTAGCTCCCAAGAAGGATGGCAAATGGAGGTTATGTATTGATTCGAGGGCCATAAATAAGATCACCATCAGATATATGTTTCCTATGCCCAGAATAGAGGACCTCATGGATTGTTTGGGTGGAGCTCAGTATTTTTCTAAAATTGATCTCAAGAGTGGATACCATTAGATCAGGATTAGACAAGGGGATGAATGGAAGACATCCTTTAAGACTAATGAAAGTCTCTATGAGTGGTTGGTGATGCCATTTGGTCTGTCCAATGCTCCAAGTACTTTTATACATCTAATGAATGAGGTATTGAAAGATTTTATTGGCAAATTTGTTGTTGTCTAGCTTGATGATATTCTGGTTTCCAACAGAATGAAAGAAGAACATTTGCAGCATTTGGAACAGGTGTTGAAGGAGCTGCATGAGGAGAAACTGATGATTAATATGGAGAAGAGTATCTTCATGAAGGAAGAACTCACATACCTTAGATTTGTTATATCCCAGGGCAGTTTGAAAATGGATCTAGAGAAGGTAAATGCTATTCTATCTTGGCCAGCGCCTACAACAGTGAGTGATGTAAGGAGTTTTCATAGGTTAGCAACATTTTATAGGAAATTCATAAGAGGATTTAGTCATGTTTGTGCACCCATTCTGGATACCATAAAAGGAGGACAAAAATGTAAGTTTGTTTGGAATAGAGCAGTAGATGAATCTTTTGAGATTCTCAAACAAAAAATAGTAGAGAAACCCATTTTGGTTTTGCCTGATTTTAATAAGTTATTTACTGTGGAATGTGATGCCAGTAACCTTACCATTGGTGTTGTCTTGAGTCAGGAAGGCATACCTGTTGCTTTCTTTAGTGAAAAACTGAATGATGGTAAAATAAAGTTTCCACATATGATCTAGAATTGTATGCAATGGCTCAAGCATTGAAAAAATGGAGACATTATCTCTTGCCCAAGGAATTCATTGTTTATACTGACAACCATGCTTTGAGTTTTCTAAATTTGTAGGAGAAGCTAAATCACAGGCATATGAAGTGGGTTGAACAACTTCAGGTGTATACCTTTTCCATTAAACATAAGAAGGGACAAGCCAACAAAGTGGCAGATGCTTTGAGTAGAAGAGTGTGCACTATACAGGAAATCCAGTTGCAAAGTGTGGGAGTTGATTCTCTCAAGGATATGTACCAAGATGATGAGGACTTCAAGGAGATATATGCAGTTTGTTCACAATTTTCAGATTCCTATCATTCTGATTTTTCTAAATATTTGTTACAGTAAGAGCTACTATTCAAAGGTAGCCAACTATGTGTGCCTAGGTGTTCCATGAGGGAGAACATCATAAAAGAGAAACATTGTGGTAGTCTTGGAGGTCATTTTGGATTGGACAAGACGTTGGAACAAGTGAGGAGGCTTTACTTTTGGCCTAAGATGCAAATAGATGTCAAAAAATTTGTAGACAGTTGTCACATTTGCCAGAGAGCAAAAGGAACTTCATCAAATGCAGGTCTCTATCAACCACTTCCAATTCGTCAAAGGCCATGGGAGTGCATCAGTATGGATTTTGTTTTGGGTCTTCCCCAGACTCAAAAGGGATTTGACAGTGTATTTGTGGTTGTTGACAGGTTTAGTAAAATGGCTCACATATTGCTGGTCTTTTCTTCAAAGAAATAGTAAGAATTCATGGTTTACCATTGAACATAGTTACTAACAGAGATCCCAAGTTTGTGGGTCATTTTTGGAGGACATTGTGGAAGAAATTGGGCACCCAATTATCTTTCACATCTGCATATCACCCCCAGACGGATGGACAAACTGAGGTGGTGAATAGATCACTAGGTAATCTTTTGAGATGTTTGACTAAACAGCATGGAGAAGCATGGGATATGATCATCCCACAAGCATAATTTGCATATAATGATTCTGTTAATAGGAGCATAGGAAAGAGCCCTTTTGAAGTTGTATATGGGATTCATCCCAAGGGAATTTTGGAGCTCAGGGATCTCTAGAACATGGAGAAAAGGAGTGCACAAGGAGAAGATTTTGTAGTTAGTATGAAAGATATCCATGATGCTGTCAGAGAAACTATACAGAAGAATACAGGGAAATACAAAGAGAGCTGATCAGAAGAAAAGGGATGTCCAATACAAAGTTGGGGATTTAGTTATGGCATATTTGAAGAATGAAAGACTTCCGAAAGGGCAGCCCACAAAACTTCTCATGAAGAAGATAGGTCCATGCAAGATTATACACAAATTTGGGCCTAATGCTTACGAGATTGAACTTCCTCCTGGATTAGCAATTCACCCATCGTTAATGTGGTAGATTTGTTTCCATTCAGAGGGGCCAATGCAGCAGAGATAATCATAGAAGATGCAGAATGGATTTATGATCTCCCACCCAGCCAGCTAGTTCAGTTGGACTGTATTTTAGACACAAAGATTCAGAAGAAGACCAGACAGAAAACCTACAAGCAATATCTGGTCAAGTGGCATGGTTTACCTGATGAGGATGCAACTTGGATGAGTGAGGAAGACATCATCAAGCATGGGGTTAATATTTCAGATTTGGTTCCTCAAGGGACTTGAGTTCTTTTAAACCCCGGGGGTATGGTGCGGGGACACCTAACACAAGTCATTTAAGTTCATGTTTTGTTTTAAGTCATGTTGTAATAAGGTCTATTCGACCAATGCATGTAATTTTGATTTATAGACCCCAAGTACTTAGGTTGTAATAGTCAAATTAAAATAAGATGGTGGGTTTTCTCCTAGCCACTTGGAGATAGTTAGTTTTTCTCCTAGCTGCTGGGAATAGGGTTGTAGTTCTTCTGGGCGAATCTATAAAACCTAGAGAAAGGAACAAGATCAGGCATGAGGATCAATATTGTAATCGGATCGATTGAATGTAATCAAGCATTGTTAAAGAGAATCAAACTATTTCTGTGTTGTCAATTTTGTTTCCCATCCTCTATAAATACAAATTGCATAATCATAGCTTTCCTTTACTTTTTGTTTTTCCCATTGTTGCAGTATGTCGATTTGAAGCATTCCACTGATAAGATTTCTGTCAAAATCAGTGGAATGGCTTCATTGTATATATATTTGTTTTCATTTCCTATTTGTTTCATTGTTTCAACGGCGCAGATGTTCTAGTTCACAGGTTGCGTACAGTAGTTCGCCTAGCATTTTGTATGTGCTAGGGTTCGGTGAAGGTAGACTGTGCAAAGGTGTATGGGAGTATTGGTGTAGCAAACCCTAGGTGGCTGATGGTAAATGCCTCGTCAGTGAACAAAGAACAGTGGAGGTTCATTGGGAGGGATCTGTGAGTTGATGACTGTGGAGTAAGTCTTGCCAAAGGAGCTGGGACTATCGATGCATTGGCCAAGGAATGCAAGTTCGCCGAAAGGTGGAAGTCAAGACTGGTGGTGAGAGGTCACAGGAGTCCACCAAAAGTTGAAGTCGCAATGGGGTCAATGTATATAGGCATATTGGAAGGATGAACAAGGAGTTCGCCATTGATACAAGCAGTGACCGAGTGTAATGGTGAATCGATGCATGTAAACTGGCGATAACAAGTCAAGCTATGTGTATGAGTTGATCTGTTGACCTGTTTGTCCACTTTTGTTGTGTGCTCTACATCAATTATGTTAGCATGTTTATGATGTGATTAGACCTTAATGTTGGTTCTCTGATGATGTTAGACATATGGTTTACATTATGATGTTATTGGGATACTATTCATGTGATGTTAGTTAGAAATTTATTATGTGATTCTATCTTGGGATGGATTGTTGAAATGCAAATTTAGAGTTTGATTATGATGTGATTCGTTGATGCTTATAAGATCATGTGATGATGTGAGTGTATGTTTCACTTTGCTTCAGCTATTATATACATGTGGGATTAACATTTCATTTGAGTGCACAGGTGTTTCTAATGAAGCCATAGATACTCGGAGATCATCTCACACATTATATTATTTTCCCATGTGAAGCCGATCTAGTTCCAAGAGGAACCATGATCAACTTTGTTTGCATGATGAATTTTTTTAATGTAGTTGCATGGTGTTAGTTGGGTTAAGTCTACCCTACTTTTATTTGATTTTTAATTGGTGTTGTAAGTTGTAGTGTCATTTGAATTTTATTTTTTGAGTTATAATTTTTGTGACCCCTTTTATGTGTTTTTACTCAACCTTTGGTGCTCAAAATAGGTTAAACTCAACGCTGGGTTGCACCCCTAGGGTCTAGGGGTCATTTGGGCTTGTGTAACCTTATGTAAACTCCTATTTGGTCACTTTAACTTCACCCTAAAGTAAAGTGACGAAAATGGAAGCTTGGGAGGTGAGGATCAGTCGGTCAAACACTTAACCTCTTCCTTTCCTCTTCCCTAGGTTGGGGAAGTCTTCAAGACCCCTTAATTATGGAGGACTCTACTCCAAGTCTCTCCCACAATTGGTGAGGGTACCTTGGGGTTGAGTGGTCCTTCTTAGGAGGAGATGATTGGGGCACATGTGGCACCCATTCCTCAAGGCTTATGAGAAGAGCCTATTTTTAATCCCTCTTGACGAGAGGGAGGGGGTTGTTGAATTTTTGGCAATTTTTGATTTTAACTATTTTGGGGGAAAAAGTTAGAGGGAAATTGGTGGCTCAACTTGGAGAAGGAGTTAGAGGAGCTCTTCTCAACTATCTTCTATTTGGGCTTTATAAGATAGGATTCAAGGAAAATGCCTTTCCTTATGCATTTTCCTTACTTGCATGTTGTGTGTGTGTGAGTTTTTTTTGTTGTTTTTACTTTGTTGATGTGGGAAAATTGGGAATGCGAGTTGTGAGAGCCTCTCCTACTTAGGAGAAAATGCTCAACATGTGTGGGGTGGGGGAGTAGTGAACCTCCTCGGGGTCACATCCTTGGTTTCATGGAGTTTTAGTCTTGAGGGCAAATTGTGAAATTGAACAATGTGTATATGTGAAATATGGGATATGGCTTGAGAGCTAAGAGAAAGTTGTGAAATCATGTTATAAGTGTGGGCTTAAGAGCTTGAGGGATTTATGTTTTGGTAAGTTTTTGGAGTGGCACTCTTGAGTTGAGTGATGTCCACTCCCCTACCCCATTAAACTCATCTTGAGTGAGTTGTTGTTATGTGAAAACCATGGGAGCTTTCTTGTTGTTGTGTTGAGTGAATTTGTTGTAAAGTGGTGTGTGCTTACCTTGTGTGAGGATGACCTCCTAGCTCGGGGGTGACTCATGAGTGAGTCAATGGTAGGGAGGAGAGCAGTTTGAGTGGCTTCTTTTCCCTTCTTTATGTTTTATGCATGTTTTCTTTTGGAGCTAGGTGGTGATGAAGAAATTTTTATTATCCATATAAGTTGTTATTTTTTTTTTCTTGAGAGAGCATGGCCATGAGAGGCCTTGTGTATCATCTTTTAAATTTCAAAAGAAGAGAACCTTGTTCTCTCTCTCAAGTTGTAAGAGTATGTTTTTGCTTGTGTTGTATAAAACTATTTACATTTGAAATAGAAAATTTAAGTTGCTGATTTTAAAAGCCATGTGAATTCAAAAATATATATAGAGTATTGAAAAGAAGGCATGTTCTAGTTGATGTTATTACTTGTAAGATTAAATAAAAAAAATTGGATAGTTGCTAAGATAAAGTGACAATGTTTACATTTTATTTTCTTAAGAGAAGAAAATATAGATGTTGTTATTATGAAAGAAAAACTAATTGCATTTGCTAAAAAAAAAGAAGATAATGAATAAATCTTTTGAAGGGTTATTTATGTGGAAATATGTTTTTACAAAAAAAAAAGTTCATTTGCTCAATATAAATATGTTATAGAAAAATGTTTCTTTTGCCTTATTGTTTTATAAAAAAAAATTTTAGTGAGATTTAGAAGGACAAATATATTTGAAAATACAGTTATATATAAACACACACACACACACACACATATTTGAATGTATATATTTATATATAATTAAATATAGATTTTTTTTAATATACTGTCAAACAAAAAAAAAGGGGCTACATTTGTGTATACAACAATAAGTATATATATATATATATATTCCTTAGTACTGCTGTCATATTATTTTAAGTAATAAACTGTGGTTTGAAATGAATCTGTGTTATGCTGTGTATATATATATTAAACCCATTAAAAAAGAACGTTGTGTAAAGATGATAATAAACTGTGTTTTCTTGTAACAGATCGCAGTATTCAAACATAGTGAAAATGTATGGTGGGGAGGGTTTCGACCCCCCCACCGCCACTGTTTGTTTATGGGTGTGGGGAGGGGGCAGAGCCCCCACCCACACCCCACTGTGGTGGGATGTGGGTGGGGGCTCCACCCCCTCCCCACACTCCCCATTCCCTTCTCCTGCGGACCTTTCCCCCCCATCACCCTTGTTACCTCCACCGGCCATGCTGTGACTCCCCCCGCCACCATCTCCACAGTGCCACTCCTCTCTCTCTCGCCTGCCACAAAACCCTTGGGGTTTCTAATATATATATATATATATATATATATATATATATATATATATATATATATATATATTTCATTATTGCTTGCGGCATCTATTTCCACACAGTCCGCCGCCATGGTTTTGGCCATTTGGCCTTTTGGACCTGTATACCTAAATTTCATCAATGCAATATATATATATATATATAGTGCATACGGGTATACAAATGGGTATACCTCTTGTTTTGGAAATCTATTCATGGCTTCCCATCACCACAACCTGCAACACCAAATGAGAGAAGAGAAGAAGTAGAGAGAAGAAGAAAGAGGGATGGAGAGAAATGGGGGCTAGGGTTTCTCCTTCCCTCTCATAAGGAAATTGTTTTTTCTATTGAGGGGAATTTTAGGGCTTGTTATTTAATATTGTTTCTTTTATTTAGTTCCCTTTCCTTTTTAATAGTTTTCTCCCATAGTTTTAATTTTTTTTTTTTTTTTAAAATGGGGTTTTGAGATAAATAATGAATGGGTAATTTTTATTTCTTTTGGGAATGTTCTGTTTAATTGTGGTGGTATGTTAATATATAGAATAGTTTATGACTAGAGGGAAATTATAGTTTGTTAATTTTAATTTGATTATTGAAGATGAATTTTTATTGTTTTATTTAATGATTACTCCAATTTAATTATTGAGATGTATTTATTTTAAACAATTGGGTTAAACCTTTTCTTTCAAACCAAATCCGATGGGGTTAATATAAAATTAGTTGTTAATTTTATTATTTCTTTTTAATTATTTTAGAGCGAACTAATTAGCGAATTAAATTAGCCATTTTTTTAATCCCAATTGGAAACCTAGTAAGCTATCTAAGTGAAGTTAGTATAACATGCTTCTGTGATCTGGTCTACCAAGAAATTAGGAATAATGTAAAGGATGCAGTGATAGCTCTGATTGATAAAAACATGAAGGAGAACAAATTGATCGAGCTTTGTTGAACAATAATTTGGGCATCTTATAGAGATTTCATTAATAAGTTTTGGGGTTTTAATTAATCTAATTAACTGTTCTACCAATTTAACTAGTAAAACATAGGTAATTTAAAACCAACCTAGTAAACTTTTGATCAAATTTAGTTTTATTATAATAAACCCTAATCACGCCTGTGAGGTGTTATGCTGCCAGATTTTTCTAGAATTTAGAGTATAGCTAGGTTAGTAAAATTTGACCTTGCTTAGGATTAAATTATTTCTTTTAGCCGGTTATCGACATTAGGTTTTGGTATTAAATTATATTTTCTCATGCACTAGAATTTTGGCTTTTGATTTTGACTTATGTCAAAATCCATCATTCACTTAGATTAACCTAGGGTTTCAATCGTTGATCCTAACCCTATTGGCAACGTTATCTGCGTCGCATCAACCCCCTAGATGGCCTTCATTGTGAAATGGTATGTTCAAGTGAGCGCATTACTTTGCCTTCAATTGTCATGTTTACGCCTTATGCGTAACGCCACCGAGCATGCTTATGTGTGCGAGGGGGTTTCTAGGGAAGCGTGGTAAATTTTTTTGATATTTCATGTCATGACCACATGATAAATGTGGACATGACCACATGACAAATGTGGTCATGACACATGTGATGCATGTCGTGACCACATGGGAAATGTGGGCATGACACCACTCGACCCACAGTCCTTGAATGAAAGGGTGAAAGGAGGATACACACACAAAACTATCAAAAAACCAATCATCTAAATTTCACCCTTTACATTTTTGTGAACCCATGTTGTTGGACTTGTTTGCACCTTGCTGAGTGTTTCTCTTCAAATTTGTAATGATTTCATTCATTCATATCATCATTCATCTTATTGCATTGGAAACCTTACAAAAAAATTGTAAAATTTGAAAAATTCAAAAAAAATTGCATTCTAGGGTTTCTATTTTGCAACAATTAATTTGAATTTCATCAAATTTCTGATATTTTTGCATTGGATCTGAGTTAAATTGTAGAAAATTACAAAAAATCAATAGCTTGCATTGCATTTTTTATCATAAAATTGCTAGGGTTTTGTTGGAAATTTTGCATTTTTTACATAGCCTAGTAATTTCAAAAACTAGGGTTTGTAGGCAAAATCTTGGTTTAGATTTTTATATTGATCTGAGACACTCATTCAAATTTGCATTTGGTTGTAGTGTTGCATGTTAGTGTAAATTTGCATTTAGAAAAAATTACATTTTTACATAGAAAATTTCAACAAAAACTAGCATTTTCATTGATTTTTCCTTAGATTTGCACTTGCATTTTGTATGGTAGGGTGTGAAAATCATTTTCAGATCTGAGTGGAGTTAAATTTCATCATAAAACATATTATAAGACATTCATATAGCATTTTGCATCAAGATCTCAAACCTAGGGCTTGAAAAACCTTGATTTTCACTAGATTTGGCCTTATCGACTTTCAAAATTTGCACCATATGTGTGTTGTGAAGAATATTTTTGCACTATTTTGATGTTATAATGGTTATTATCTTCTTCCCTTTCTAAAAATCTTCACAACACCTTGTTATTGGGCTCTTGTATTGAAATTTTGGTGAAAAATTGCACATTTTTGCTATATTTGCCCTAGGATTTGACCTAGATTGCAGTCCAAGCGTGTTGTAAAATATTTTATGATTCTAGGTGACTGATATCATTGCTATTATTTTTTGTACCCCTTAAAATTCTTTACAACACCCATTTTGCTAGGTCTTGCCATTGAAAAACTGTGAAAAATTGCATATTTTTGCTATATTTTCACTAGGATTGGATCTTGAGTGGCACTATAAGAGTGTTGTGATGTATTTTTTGGAATTAGGTGGCTGTTATTGCTGATATAATTTTATTTCCATCATAATTTTCCTCACAACACCCTTTTTCATGCTCTGTTGCATTGAGATTTGGTGAAAAAATCGCATATTTTTCGTGTATTTTCACTAGGTTTGGACTAGTCATCATCTTAGATTTACATCAAGAGTGTGTTTTGAAGGATATTATTGTTGTATTGGACTGATATTAGACATATTATTTTCTTCCCCTGATCAATTTCCTTACAACACCTCTTCTTTCATATATATACATTGAAAAAGTATAAAAAATCAAGCATTTTAGGTCATTTCTGCATATAGTTTTACACTTGTATTTTGCATGCTTTTGAAAAAATTTTAAAATATGATCTTGCACTGATTTAATAAAATACACATGGCACCTTCATGTCATTTTTCTATGGTATCTCTGCATGAATTTATCAAAGATCTTGATTTTGACAAATTTCTAATCCTCATGAGTGAACATCCTATGATATTAGAAAGCTTAACCAAGTTTTGTCTCCATGAGTAGCAATGAAAAAGATAATTGTGATAGCAGTTCTCCTACATCTACTACATGTGATGATAACATAAATTTTTCCTTTGGGCAATCTTTGAAAAATGACTCTTCTCATAAGGATATACTTGTACAAGATAATGAAATCACTGATTCCTTGTCAACAATAGAAGAGACACAACTTTTGCAAGACATCATGCCTCCTACAACTACAATAGAAGAAAAAATATCTCATGATGTTGAGAATACTATTGAGGTGATAGCATATGTACCTGATGAGCAAGTAAACAAACTTGATAAAGACCTAGCTGAATTCCAAGAATATGTGCAAACTGAAAGAATATTGGAAGAGGTTGTACCTGTGATTCGCAACATAAGATAATTAATAAAATAAGGGCAAGATGGCATTAATGTTGTTCAAGGCTTAGCAGACATTATAAAACATAATTTTATGCCTCTATATTACCTTATGAATACATACCCTCAGAAAATGGAAGATTCAACAAGGCACATTAAGAATGATGAGTATGAAAATCCTCTACATGGAATGGAATCATTAGCTAAAACTTATGATGATGAGGATGATAATGATACAACATATAAAATTCTTGACAACACCTTACCTTTCTTTCAATCCAATGCTCTCTCTAGCCAAGAAGAAGCATTAGTGAATACAGAAAGATATTTCATAGAACAACAAGTTTATTATGACTATTATCAAGATGACTATCTGGAAATAGATAATATAATCGCTATTATAGAAGTGGATTAAGGAAAATATTGAAGTATTACCTCATCCACGAAGAAATGATATTTATGATGAGGTCCCTCCTTTGTTATCCCTTCAGGGATCGATAGGCAATCAAAATGCATTAGACAGACAAATGGAACAACTTACATCTCTCTCTAGCATTCAGATATGGAAAGATCATCACCTCCCCGATGATAACTTCTAGCATGAATCTTCCTACAGGTAAGTATTTCTAACCCTTTATCTCTCTCCTGATGTGTGTCCCCCATGATGTGTTATGTGTTGTTTAGGCCTCCTAGGATGACCCCTGATTCTCTTGTAAGGTCTAGGATACCAAGAGACCGCATCTGCTGTGACCTTCTATTTGTATCATCATTCTTCTATATTACCTCTCTCTTTGATTTCATTATTGCGTGTTGTGTCTTATAGACATCTAGCATTGCAGTTGGTGACTTGGGGGCACCCTCCTATGTGACTGTCCCTAAGACACTTGTTTCTCCTCTCTTATTTAGTGTTTCCCTTCCTCTAGTGTTTCTATCTAGCAGGCAGATGACGAAAAATATTTATACTGATGTGTACCTAGCATCCCTTTAGCGAGAAATAAAAAATTGGACTTAGTTCCTAATATGACGATGGGGTTGTAATATCTTATCCGATGCTTGGCTAGTAGAAGCACTCTGTGCTTTCTACATTGTAATTTTTGATGATGTTTTTATCTCACTTACAAACCTTAACAATACTGCTACTCCATGCAATTTGCCTGTCTTTGAATCTCGCCTTGGTGACACTTGGTTATGAGATTTGTAAGCATGTAAGTATAATCAGAAAAAAGATAACTCCATATACACCACAATAAAATGGTGTTGCAGAAAGGATGAACTAAAAAATCATGGAAAGAGCTAGAAGTATGTTGAGTGATTCAGAGTTGGAGAAATACTTTTGGGCAGAGGCTGTGTGCAGCTTGTTACTTGATTAACAAAACTCCTAGTAAGGCTCTCAATTTGACACCTTATGAAGTGTGGACATGTAAGAAGCCTTATGTTTCACATTTAAGGGTTTTTGGCTATGAGGCTTTTGTTCATGTGCCTAAAGAAAAGTGATCTAAGTTGGACCCAAAAGCATAGAAATGCATCTTCATTAGATATGGTGAGAATGTTAAAGGTTATAAGCTTTGGGATCCTCTAACCATAAAAATTGGTTTCTCTAGAGATGTTATTTTTAGGGAACTTAGAGATATTTCTGAACCTAAATAGCCAATAGAAGAAGATAGGTCAAAGGTAGTGCATTTTCATTTACAATAGGAAGATGCATAGCCAGAAGAACAAAATGATGGATTGGGGGGTGAAGAAGAAGAAGAAGATTCAACTAGAAGTAGTTCTGATGAGGAAGATTCTATTGTTATAGAAGAAGTTGAACATCTAGAAGAACCAGGAGAGTCTCTTACACCACCCTTAAGGAGATCCATAAGACAACAGAACCCAGTTGATAGGTATAGCCCACCAGATTTCCATTGTGTATTTTCTTTATTGAGTACTGATGATGAGCCTAGGTCCTATAGGGAAGCTATTCATGCAGATAATAGTGAGTCTTGGCAGTTAGCCATGTAGGAGGAGATGATGGCTTTAGACTCTTGCAACACCTAGGATCCTATTAGTTTACCCAAAGGAAGAAAGGCCATAGGTTGCAAGTGGGTCTTTAACAAGAAGTTTGGAGCAGATGGTTCATTAGAGAAGTACAAGGCTAGACTGGTAGCCAAGGGCTACTCCCAGAGAGAGGGAGTTGATTTCGGTGAAATTTTCTCTCCTGTTGCTAAATTAACTTCTATTAGATTTCTTTTATCCATTGCTACAACTTTTGATTGGGGAATAGAGAAAATGGATGTTAAGACTGCGTTCTTGCATGGAGATATTAAGGAAGAAATTTATATGCAACATCCTATAGGTTTTGAGGTAAAAGGGAAAGAACATTGGGTTTGCAGGTTAAAGAGGTCTCTTTATGATTTGAAATAGTCCCCCAGAATGTGGTACCAAAAGTTTGACTCATTTGTGTTGAAATTAGGTTTTGTTAGAAGTGAGGAGGATCACTATGTTTACATTCATTGTATTGATAATTCTATACTGATCATTGCATTGCATGTTGATGATATGTTATTTTTCAGCAATACTAAGGGTATGATCAGTGAGCTAAAAGCCCAACTTTTAGGTGCATTCGATACGAAGTATCTAGGAGAAGCCAGGTATATTCTAGGTATGGAGATTAGGAGGGACAAAGGTAGCATAAATCTTTGGTTGTCTTAGAGTAAGTATGTGAATACCAATTTGTAGAGATTTAGTATGCAGGATTGTAACCCAATTAGATTTCCTTTCCCATTGGTACTAAGCTTTCATTAGATATATGTCCAAAGAATAAGGATGATTTTGAGGATATGTCTAATGTGCCATATGCTAGTGTTCTAGGGAGTTTGATGTATGCAATGGTTTTCACTAGGCCAGATATTTCCCAAAAAGTGGGAGTTTTGAGGAGATTTATGTCTAACCCTGGCAGACAACATTAGAATTATGCAAAGAGGGTGTTTATATATCTTGCAAGTACTCTTGATTATTGTTTGGTTTATTCTAGTACTAATAGTGTTGATAAAACTTTAGACATATAGGGATTTGTTGATACAGATTGGGCAGGTGAATTGGATAGTTGAAGGTCCACTAGTGGCTATGTATTTACTTTGTTTGGAGGAGTAGTGAGTTGGATGAGCAAGAGGCAACCCATGGTTTCTTTGTCCACCATTGAAGTAGAGTATATGGTTGCTACTCATATCTCTAAGGAGCTAGTTTGGTTGAGACTGTGTATAGGTATTGGTTTTGATTGCAAGGTTTTTCAGATTGGTTGTTGTTATGTCGTAAAAAGTATCCCTATGAATTTTTACCACCTAGTTTAGCTCCTAAGTCCCCTTAATTTCACTATGCATATTTAAAACTTATCCCGGAGCAAATTCCCTTGAAACCCATGTCAAATGGGGCATAGGGGTCCACATTTAATGTTAATTTAGACTCAAAAAGCACCCCTGGACTTGGGCGCTTGTGCCCTACTCCAGGACTATTTTGCCAAGACCTAAATTTAAATTGTTAGCATTGGACCTTTAAAAAGGTTTCCCTTTGTTGGCCTTTTAAATTTGAATTATGAATGTTAGCGGGAATACATATATAAACATGTTTAGGACTTCATTTTAAACCTAGATGGATAATGTGAACTTGTGACATTGAGCTAAGGGATTTCAAGGCATTCATTGTGTTGCAGAGTAGTATTGCATTGTTATTGTGTTTGTTTGTTGCAGATTTGGCTTTATCAATCCATTTCCTCATGGTGTGAAATATCTTCATCTCCGTGAGGGCTTCACCTCCAAGGTGACATCTATTTATGTTTTAATCAATCTATTTCATCATTTGATTTTGCCTCTGTCCACCAAGGACACACACTCTATCTAACAACATGTGGGAGTTTGTAATGTGGAGTTACAGAGGATCAAAGAAGAGGATAGAGATTTGGGATCTTAGTAGAAAGTGTGGAAAATTAGACCTACTAGACTAGGGTGGCTACCCCATAGTCCTCCTGACTGTCATTGCCAGAAACTCTGAAACAGGTTAGAGTCCTAACCACCTCACTATTCTAGATCTACAAAAAAAGTGGTCTGTTGGACTTGGCGCCCACCCTCGTGTCCCTAAAGTTTCTGCCTCTAGAAATCTAAATCTTGGTATGTTTCTAATTTGTATTTAGTGCGTTCCTATGCGATCATTTGTCGTATCTTGTTTGTCTGTATCCTAAATCATATGATTAGGGTTTAAGGCTTAATTGAAATAGGGTTTGACAAATCTATTAATTAATTAATACATTCTATCTTTCCTTATCATTTCAGACACCAAACCTATAGTTGAGTCCTCTTGGAAAAGTAGTGACTTAACTTGGTTTATGTCCTTGAATGTGTATGTGAAAGGAGGGTTTGACCGGATCTTCATTAACTACATTTCAACTCTTATCTTCATTTTTACATATAACATTTTGGTGAACCCGTGTTTTTACTGAACTTGCATCTTGCTGAGTGTTGTAATCAGTTTTACATTCATTAATATCATATTCATCATCATACATTCAAAGATCTTGCATAAATGTAAAAAATTTCAAAAAAATAAGCATTCTAGGCTTGCATTAAGGCATAATATTGCATATTTTGTGTTGCATATCATAAAAATATTTAATTTTGTGATATTTACATCAGATTTGAGATAAATTACATATATTTTATCATTTCATGATCATTTACCTAGCATTTGCATATCTCATTCGCTAGGGTTTTACTTGAAATTTACATTTTTTCATATAAGTTAGTAATTCCAAAAGCTAGGGTTTGTAGTTAAAATCTTGTTTTAGATTTTACTACTCATTTACACACTCTTTAAAATTTTATTTTGGACTGTAGTGTTTCTACATTGTGTGTTTTTGCATTTACATTTGCATCATTAGCACATTGGCATTGAAAAAGGTGAAAATTTTGAGCATTTTAGGTTCATAAACAAGCATAGACTTGTATTATTTCATTACATTCATCATAAATATCTTTCATTTCAGATATTACATTCATTTTCAAGCATACTTTCATTTCTTATTTAAAAGGTTTGCATCATTTCATCCTTTACTTTGAAATTTTCACATGTTTGTAATTACACAATGTGTATTTCAACATAGGTAATTTAACCTCTCTCTAATATTTCTTTGCAAGAAATATTAAAAGTGATCTATACTACCTTTTGTGCAGCACTTTTACATCTTAAACACTCCATTTGTAAGGACACTAATGTGTTTTTATTCCTGGTAACAAGCTTCAAAAATCTGGTTTTCTCAAACTAGTGTCGTGGTGTACAAAAGTCTCTCATATTGGTTATATTTGATAAATGAAAAGATCTTATTGTGCATTTCTATTCCAAGACATTCTATTATGGCATCTTCATCTCATTGGTCTTTGGTATCTTTACATGCATATATTAAAAACTTTGAGAATTTCTACACATTCCTTAACATGATTCCTCATGTTCTCACTCATATACAATCTATGTATCACAAGTCTATATCTTTAAATGCTCTTCATTTGAAATCCTTGATTATGTATCTAATTTTGACAACTTCATAGCTCTCATGAATACATACCCTTTGGCATTAGAAGATCTAACCAGATACATCTCCATGAATACTCATGAGAAAGATGATTGTGAAAGTTCTTCTATGAGCACCATAATTCATGATAATGTCTTAGACATAGTCTCTAATGTACATGTGACGGTGACCTGGATTTGCCTATTTCACCCTATGATTCCTCTCCCAAAGATGTTTCCACTTGTGAGGATATCTTGGCACAAGAAGATGAAAACATTGTTACATTTCTTAACATCACCCTACCCTCTCTTCATTCCAATGCTATCCCTTTGGAAGAGAAAGAATTAGAGAATGAAGAGCTTCCTCTCAAAAAGGATCCTCCATGGGTAGTTAATGGGTGTTCATCTAATAATCACATGCTACATGAGGTTTCTAAGGCTAATCCGATGGATCTCCCAGAAGTGGAAACCCTTGATCTTTCTCCTTTGATTGAATGTTCAACTACCTTGTATATCTCTAAGGAAGTGAACAAAATGGATAGATCTACTTTGGTTGCATGTTGAAACCCTTGGAAAATCCCTAAAGATATAAACAACAACACTTTACCTTCCCTTCATTCCAATTCTCTCTCTCCGAAAGACGAAGCATTGGTGAATGAATAAAATCAAATCAATGTTAATTCAATTACCGTTAATAGGTTTCTTCTACCCACTAAGGGGTTATTAGAAACATGTAGTACTATTCCTAAGATGATTTTGAGAGGGGCACTTAATGCACCTTCTTGCTTAAAACTAGTGATTACGGTTCTAGGTGATCAAAAACCACCTCGACCCCCAGATTACATTCTAAATTATGCAAGACAAATCACTCAAAGGAATCAAGGTGTTCAAAATGTGTCACAGCAACCACATTACAATGTGATTGCTCACACATACAATAGCTGTAATAATAAGAAAAGCAAGAAAGCACCACATGTGCTTGTCGCTCTTCCATTTTCTCAACCTATGCTTCCCCCACCACCTTGCCTTACTCATAAAGGTGGTCAAGATGATGATCTTGTTGAGCAGCTTCATGCTACTCCTGCTAAGATCTCTCTTTGGGAACTCATACAAACATCACCTACATACCACAGAATGCTCCAAGAAGTTTTACAAAAGGTGATTGTACCACTGCTATTAAGCTGAACGATGTAGCAACTCTATTAGATTGTATGCATATGAAAAAAGTGGATATTCTGTTTCAACCACATGAATTACCGTCAATTGAAGTTCAAAACAAAAATGATCCACTTATAATATTTGTCACATTAGAAAAAAAGTTGATAAAGTGAGTAATGATTGACAACGGATTGACGCTTCATGTTTGTGGGATTGACTTACTATGCAGAATCAAGATTGACACATCTTTAATCAAACTAAATAGGATTAGTATTTGTGGCTTTGATAATATTTGTAGACAATCCCTGTGTACCATAACTTTACCCATAAAGGTTGGACCTGTGACATTATCTACCCTTTTTCATGTCATGCCTGGTTTGCTTTCATATAATATGATTCTCAGTAGACCATGGATTCATGCTATGGTGGCAATTCTGTCTACCCTTCATCAATCAATAAAGTTTATTTATGAAGAAAAATTCACACTGTTGAAGCTGATCCTAATCCAAATAATTGTTTACATGTTGAAATGCAAAAACAAGTTAACAATCATGTGAGTCTAAATAACTTACGAGTTGATTCATCAACACATCTTGCCACATATAATGTTGTGCAAGACTATAAACCATTGAATGCACTCTTTGGTGACCATTGGAGTTCATTAGATTTTACTCCTTCTTGTATGGGGGAATATAAACTTAATAACTCTAACACATCAAAAGTGGCATTAGTTTCATCCAAGCAATCTATAGAAACACCTAGGAGACCCAAAGTCTCCTTGGTAGAAAACAAAGACAATACTCTTACTTACACTATAGGTTATGAGACCTATGAGGCCTCGCCATCCTCTAAAGAGATGGACTCTCTCTATGGTCGCGGATTTCAAATTTTTTACAAAAATTGTGACTATGTAGGAAATGGTTGTGGTGTAAATCAACAAGGAATCATAGTACCTTTACAAGTTGCTAGAATTAACTACACGACCAGTATTGGATACCATTCTTTGAAGCCCACCAAAGCCTATCGTCATCCTAAACTTAATGTTAATACAATATCAACAAGACCAAAAATTAATGCGATACATCTTGTGTTGATAGACAAGGATTGTCTGCTAGGAAATATCCCATGAATCAGGTAAGTATTTCTCCCTCCTTTAACCACACTCGACATAGCAACTATTCTAGTTTCTCTCAAGGGCAGCCTCCTCCTAGATATATATGTTGTTAGCATTATATTGTGTTCCCCTGTGATGTGTTATGTGTTGTTTAGGTCTCCTAAGATGGCCCTTGATACTCTTGTAAGGTCAAGGATACTGGGAGACTGCCTTTGTTGTGACCATTCTTCTGTTTGTTTCATCATTCTTCCATCCCTCTATTCTCTATTTTAATGTTGTGTGTTGTGCCTTAGGAGCATAGCTTTGTGGTTGATGTCTTGGGGGCATCTTCCTACGTGGTGTTCCTAAGGCACTTGTTCTCCTCTCTCATTTTTTACCTTCTTCAGTGATTCTACCTTGTTGGCAGATGATGAAAACAAACAAATATAATTGATACGGACCATGCATCCCTTCAGTAAGTAAGAAAAAAAGGACCTAGTCCATATATGAAGATGGGGATATATATATATTCGACACTGGACTAGTAGAATCACTCCATGTGATGTATCATGTTGTCTTATCTCTTCTAACAAACCTTTGCAATACAGCTACTCTGTGCACATTGGATTGTTTTGTATCTCACCTTGTTGCTACACTCAGTTCTGAGATTTTTGCAGTATATCCCAACAGTTATACTCAGCTTCAAACCTGTGAGTGTAGCCTTGGTCCTTGATGTGACTATTTTCATGCATAGCTTTCATGATTTGATTTGGTTATTATCTTAGAGTAAGATCTCTAACCATCTTGTGGTTTATCTTAGCAAATCATATCAATGTGTTTGTGGGAACATTCAGCGATCGTGGCACATGTCACCTTTGGGGGCATGGGCTTTGCGAGAGCTCTTGTTCCCTTGCATGTTTTCACTCTACCTTAATGTCTTTGATATCGGTAAGTGACATAAACCACCTTAAGGTGGGGGCATATATAATGGTGTATGTTTAATTATTTTGGTACTAACAAACCATGTTTGCATACATTGATCTATTACATATACCTCCTTTTCACTGTAAGGCATCTCCGTGATGTAGGTGGGGTTGTATACTTTGAGCACATGCTTCCTTTTCATTGTAAGGCATCTACGTGATGTAGGTGGGGTTGTATTTTGAAAGCCCTTTTGCAGAAGGTAGATGGTGTATCTATTGAGCTAGTGCACATCCTTTTATACAAAGTCCTCTGCGGAGGCGGGGTTGGATCTTGAGCTATCCTTCCTTAATCATGTCTTTGGTGGTTTTTGTAGCATAATCTCAATCGTTAGGTGTGTTTGGCATGTTTTAGATGGTGGGACTTAGAAATAAGCTCCTTCCATCACTCGTGTTTGCCATGTATAAGACGTATAGTGTGTCTCTGGCATGCTATGTGGCGCTCATATATTCCATGTATTTTATGCATGTCTTCTCTATGTGTCTAGCATGTCTAGCATGCTTTATATGCATCTTAAATGTTTTTGATGGTGGTGCGTAGCAATGAGCTCCCTTCCCATCATTTAGTTAGATGTATATATATATATATATGCATTTGCTTAATCATGTCTTCTCTGCATATATATATATATTTATATATATATGCATTTTCTTAATGATATCTTCTCTCCATGTATTCTCTGTGTCTTGCATGACTACTCTCATGTCTTATCTGTGTCTTGCATGCTTCTTACTATCTTCATTATGTCTTGCATGTCATCAACGTGTTTTCTAGTGCTCACCTAAGATTGGGGGCTATAAATAGTTCTTCAACCTTTGTGTATGCCTTAGATTCATGTGGCTGGCGTGTTTGATGCATTTTTGACCCTACTTTAATGCATGTATGGCTCATAAGATCATACATACATTAAAGTGGGGACTAAATGTTATGTCGTAAAAAGTATCCCTATGACTTTTTACCATCTAGTTTAGCTCCTAGGTCCCCTTAATTTCACTATGCATGCTTAAAACTTATCTTGGAGAAAATTCCCCCAAAACCCATGTCAAATGAGGCCTAGGGATCCATATTTAATGTTAATTATGACTCAAAAAGCACCCCTAGACTTGGGCGCCTGTGCCCTAGTCTAGGCCTATTTTGTTGGGACCTAAATTTAAATTGTCAGCATTGGACCTTTAAAAAGGTTTCCCTTTGTCAACCTTTTAAATTTGAATTATGAATGTTAGCGAGAATGCATATATAAACATTAGGATTTCATTTTAAACCTATAAGGATAATGCGAACTTGTGACATTGAGCTACGGGATTTCAAGGCATTCATTATGTTGTAGAGCAATATTGTGTTTGTTTGTTACAAATTTGGCTTCATCAACCCATTTCCTCATGGTGTTGAAGATCTTCATCTATGTGAGGGCTTCACCTCCAAGGTGACATTTGTTTGTGTTTCAATCAATCTATTTCATCATTTGATTTTGCCTCTGTCCACTAAGGACACACACTCTATTTAACAACGATGTTGGAAGTCTTGAATACCATTTTGAGGCTTGACCAAGGCAAGCTCCTAAACACCTCAACCCCTAAACCCCTCTCTTTGTGATTGTAGGTTACAGGTGCGAGAGTTTGTGAAGTGGAGTTGCAGAGGATTAGAGAAGAGGATAGAAATTTAGGATCTGAGCAGAATGTGTGTAAAATTAGACCTACTAGACTAGGGCGCCTGCCCTGTAGTCCTCCCAACAGTCATTGCTGAAGACTCTGAAACAGGCTACAATCCTAACCACCTCACTGTTCCAGATCTACAGAAAAAGTAGCCTATTAGAATTGGGCGCCTGCCTCTATGTTCCTAAAATTTTTGCTTCTAGAAATCTAAACCCTGGTATGTTTCTAATCTATATTTAGTGCCTTCCTGTGCGATCATTTGTCATATCTTGTTCGTCTATATTTGGAATCATATAATTAGGGTTTAAGGCTTAATTGAACTAGGGTTTGACAAATCTATCAATTCATCAATACATTCTATCTTTCCTTATCATTTAATAGTGACACCAAACCTATAGTTGAGTCCTCTTGCAACAATAGTGACTTAACTCTATTTATGTCCTTGAATGTGTATGTGAAAGGAGAGTTTGATTGAATATTCATTAACTAAATTTTAACTCTTATATTCATTTTCACATATAACAGTTGTGATAGCTAGAGTGCTATTTGTTTGGCCAAGAATCCTATGTATCATGCTCGGACTAAGCATGTTGATGTTCAATATCACTTTGTTTGAGAAATGGTTGCAAGTGGACATATTGAGTTGAAGAAGGTAGACAATCAGGAGAATGTTGTAGATTCATTGACCCAGCCTGTGAGCACAAAGAAATTTGTTTGGTACATAGAGGCCATGGGCCTTGTTTCTAGTGCTTGATTATTTTATTTTGATTTCCTATGGGTTGATTTACAATGTATAAAGTCAAGTAGGAGAATGTTGGGATAAGGTGCCATTGACCTTGTAAATCCCAATATTGTATTTATTCCATTTTATTATTTGTAATTACTCATAAGGGAATGAGGTAGTTTCCCTGACAGTGGTAATTCCAGATTTACCAGAGGTAGTTACAGAATAACATTTACAGTTGGCAATTGTAAAAATCAAGAGTAATTGAGGGTAGGTGCCACCATGGAGGAATCAACAATTTTTAGCATGTATGACACACATCATAAAGTTGGTGAGTGGATGTAAGAGAATCTATGACATCTGCAAGTTGTCATAAGATTCTATGATAGATAATTAATAGGTGCAAGTTGTTATTCTTGGCTCTAGGTACCCATCCTGGGAAGATGCTTTTTGGGAGAATCTATGACAGCTATGATGCATCATAAGATGTTGTAAGAGACTATTTTTATGCTTGGGCACCCAACTTTGCATGGTTGACTCTTGACAAGTGTCATGAGCTTGTAAGAAGTCATTTATTGTTTGCATGTTGAAGATTCCTAGGTGAGAGAAAGTGGACACCTAGTTTTGAGGAAAAATACATCGATAAGTACAATGCCATGTATGTGTTGTAATATGACATATTTTTTCACACAGGTGCTATCAGATTAAAGGTTGGAGAGATAGAGGAAGTGCATGTATTATGTTATTCAGATTTTGAAGATAATACAACTTGAGCCTCTTTTCTTGGTGGAGTTTTTTACTCGAAAGGGTTTTCTTCACATTATATCTGGTGTTGTATGGTTTATTCTTCTATGGTGTTTATTCCTGTGTTGTGATTTCATTTTTATATGCAATCTCTATTAAATCTACACTGTTTGAGATCATAAACATATTGTAATCTAATTTCTATTTCAGTAGTTGTTTCCTTGATTTCTAACACTATATCCTATCTATATCTTACATAAGGGTGTGTCTTTTTCCAAAATGCCTCTTTGTATGTCAAGTATTTCCTCTGCATAGCTCCTACGATAACCTATTGTAGGATCTATTGGTAGCCTTGTCTTCTAACAACATCATTCCCCCTTTTAAAATTATGTCTTGTCCTCAAGGCATGTTCTGTTCAACTTGAAGGTAGTATGTTCTTATAAATTACTCTAAGTTGATCCAGAGTTGTGTCCCATTGCTTCTTGTCTATTGTTATCATTTGGATTTTCCATTCTATCTATATATATGTGCCTTTTGAATCCCCCAGTGTGGTAGGGATTTGTATCTTATGGGTTGTCTTCTTAGCCTTTGTCAAAATACCAGTCAAGGATGCCAGTCTTAGGCTCACTATCTCTCGTAGCTATTTGATTTGTGACTTTATTTGATCCCTCTTGTCTTGGAGTTGCTGGAGTTGATCATGTGTTGTTTCCACCTGTGACCTTATTTCTCCATTCTTAGGCTCACTATCTCTTGTAGCTATTTGATTTGTGACTTTATTTGATCCCTCTTGTCTTGGAGTTGCTGGAGTTGATCATGTATTGTTTCCACCTATGCCCTTATTTCTCCATTTGTATCTTTTAAAGGATCATATGTAGTGGCTACTTGTGTTATTTGTGTTTCTAAAGAATCCATTTGATACTTAATAGTTTTAGTGGTGGAGGGTCATGGTAAAAACTTGATATATTACCTTTGCTTCATCTATGGCCTACTGGATACTCGTTATGTTTGTCTCTAATTGTGTATGTGCCTTGGTACATTTATTTTTTCCTTCCGCTAATCTTTTCTTGTTTAGCTGCATTGTTATGCATTGTTCGACCTTGGTCTCTAGATGGCTTGTGTGTGCTTTGAATCTTTTGACCAATTATTTTAGTTGTTGGGTAAGAGGTAAGGTTGTATCCCTTTGAAACTTTGGCAGCTCATTTTGAATTATATTGACTATCTCCTATAGTAGTTCACTTCCTTCCACATGTTGCTGCAAAATTTCCTCCCTTGAAGAGGAGTGGAGGATGTCTCAGGCAGCTATAAATTTTTTAATGGTGGTATCCTAGCCATACTCACTTGCCCTTGCACCAAAGATAAATATACGATATAAGGGGTTACAATTGGCTGTATTTGTTTCTACTGCACCAAGAAATCCTTTATTGATTCAATAGGAGATGAAGAGGAGGATGCATCTTGACTATTTGATCTTTGCACCTCTTCCTCTTATTGTGTATTCTCTGTGTTCTATGGAGGAGAGTTTGTTTGTTGATCCTCCCTATCCTCTCTCTCCTTGTCGTGTATCTGTGTTGTGAAGAGGGGACACCCTTTGTTCTTCTTCTTGTGCATTGTGTAGAGAGGATATCTCCTGTTGTTCTATAATTTTCTCTCCCTCCTTCACAGTATCATATAATTTCATTGTAATTTGTTCAATTTCTTGTTGAATTTTGTCCCTATCTTCCTTTTCCATATTCAATAGGGTCAACCCTCTGCTTTGTCCTCAATTCCTTATCTTGTAATTGGGATAACCTATCTTTTTCCTCTATGGATATAGAAGTATCTACAATATCAATGACCTATTGTGCTATCTCTTCCTCTAACTATATGAATTTCCTCGCCTTTTGTCTTAGGGCTTCTATTAAACCCTCCAATAACCCTTCTAAAATCTCATCCAATGTTTTGTCTTCTCTCCCCATATATTTTATTATTGCTTTTTGTATTAATTCCTTGTTCTTTGTGGAGACTTCATCATTCAATTTTGTTGTTTCCTGTAACAAACCATGGCATTCCATTGCATCAATATTAAGTGGCTCTTGTGGTGTTGATGGTTCTTCTACCTCGTTTTTCTTGTTTTTCTTTTTTCTTCTATAGTTGTGACATTTATTCTTCCCCTTCTTCTTCTTCAATCTCTTCTACAAAAGTTTGCATTTTCTTTCTTTTAGCCTATTTTTTCTATCTAGGTGTTGTCTTCTTTTTCTCCCCACTTAGTTGGACTAGGGTTTCTGATGCCACCCTTCTTCCTAGTGAAACTGTTTGTGTTGAGGATTCTAGTTGTGGTACAGTTTGTGCACTAGTTACTGCAGATGTACTTATCCCTGATCTCCTTATAATTTTTTTGGAAGCAGCCACTTGTGGAGTTGAGGAAGTGGTTTGTGGAGCTTCCACAGTGGCTTGTGATGTTGATGTTGTGGGCTGCAGAGTAGATGTGTTTGGTTTGGGTGGTATCTCCCATTGTTTATGTAGTTTTCCTTTATTTTTCTCCAATTATTCCTCCACATTCTTTCTATGTTGTATGTCCATTACCTCTCAGTATGTCCCAAATCTCTCCACAGAGGTATTCTTAGGCTTACTTAGCAAAGTTTCTGCATACGTATTTACTTCTATTGCAGTGATCTCATATGGTAGCCTTGGGATCCAAAATGTCCTAGGCTCTATTGCTTCCATAAATGTGTAGTCTTTATCCACTATGAATGTGATTGTGTTTATTCATTGTTTTACTATCTCATAGGGAATTCTCTCCCTAGCTTGCATCTCAGTTTGTAGGGATTTGAAGAAACCCCAAGACATGGCACTAAATGTCTTTGTATCTTTGAATTGTCTTATGTGTTGTTTGATTTGTGTTGTTACTGTTAAATGTGGTTGCCATACCTTTCCTTTAATTCCTAGTAGCTCATTCAGAAAGTAAAATACTAAGCCAATTATTAGGGTTCCATACTATAAATTATAATTGGATTCCTTAGTTCTCTGCAAATTATCCATCAATTGTTCTTGCATCACTTCATAGAGGTCAAAGTCTTTTCCTTCCTTCACCATCTAGTAGCTAGTGTGGATTGTGGTAGTGGTGGCAGATCCTTCTCTGATTGTGTAGTAAATTTTGTATGATATCCCCATTCCCACGTACTTGACCCCTAGATCTATAATTTCATTTACCCTTAGGCTACAACCATCCAATGTTGCCCCCGTGAGCTCTATTACTTTGTCATTCTTGATTGATTTCATTGCGAGCATTGGTCCAATTGAGATAAACCTTGTTATTGCCCTAATTTCATCCTTGGTAATTTGGTAGGGTTTATCTAGCTATATGAATTCATCATGAATTCTACTAAGAAAAATTCTAACCCATTCATGTGCATCACTAAATTTTGGATAATCTTTCAAAATGTCCAACTTCTTACTTGCTATGTTATGATATTTTTGTAAGTACCTTGTATCACCTAGCAATGTGTCCCTCAATTCCTCGAACTTCATGTGATCTATTCAAGAGATTGTAGCATGAATGTACTTTCTCACATCTTTTGTGTATACCACATCCGATAGCACTCCTGAGAATGTGCCTTCTTTATCCTTCTCTAATGATTTGTAGGGGTATTTCTTGAGCTTAGGTCTAGGCTTCTATGCAACATCAATTAGTACTGGTGTGGCCATTTTTTGCGTCTGAGGGCTAGGGTTTACTCACTTCATAACTTTGTACTTTGGAGTTCAAATTCTCTAAGTGTTTGGATGCAAATGAGGAGTTAATTGAAGGATTAGGGTTTATATAGCCCTAATAGTAACTTTATGCATTTATTGCATCTACCCATTTTGATTTTCATGGATTTTTGTAGCCATTAAGTGTCATAAGCTACTAACAGTTAGTTTATAGTGTCGAGACCTAAAAATGACTTGTTCTGCAAACCCATTTCATGTATTCCTACTATCCCTCCTATTAATTAAATAAATTAATTTATGCATCATCATTTACCCTTAGCCATTTATCCATCCTTTGTGATCAATTAATTCATTTAATTTATCACTATACCTTATAACTATATCCCCATTTGATTAAATAAATATTCTCAATATTTATTTAGTTAATTTGTCCATCTCCCTAATCCTTGTTAATTAGATAAATCATGCTTATCTAATTAATCTACCCTACTAATCAACCTAAACCTAGCCTAGTTGATTAAATGACAATTATTTAATTAGCTACCCTAGCCTACCTATCCCCTAGACCTAAATTAATTAAGCTTAACACTTAATTAACCTTGCTTAGCCCATCCTCCCACACACCTTTGAATAAAAATCAATTTTTTATTCAAAGGGTCAAATCCTCCTTACAACTCATTTATCACCCTCTTACACATATAAGTGTACATGTGTCCTTCAACCTTCACATCTCCACATAAAAGTGAATTTTTAATTCACACTCCCCCATGAGTTGAATTTTTAATTCACTTGTCATATCCACTCTTCCCAAAAATAAATTTTTAATTCATTTCTATCCTCCACACCTCTTCCCAATGTGAATTTAAAATTCACAAATAATGAGAGCCCTCCAAATCCATTGACCAAATCTCAACCCTTGATCTCTCTCATCCACTCCCCTTGTGACACTTGTCACAAGGCTATGACTTCAATCCAAACACTAACTCTCAAGCATTTCTAGACCTTGATCTCATATTTTAATCCTCACCCTCCATCCATTTTCCAAAAATCCATAAATGAGACCCTTCTCTAAGCCATTTGGAACAACTTCTTCTTGCATCCTTATCATGCCCAAATTTCTTCAAATCTTCTCATCATACCATCATAATGCCAAAATCATTCCTCATCCCCATCTCAATCTCCATCTAAACCCAAATCCCTCATCCTATTGTGTTGAATCTCAAAGAGAAATCCACATTCATCTACTTGGGTAAATCTAAGGAGTTTGGGTGCAACTCCTTCCACCCTATCTCAGATTTGTGGGTCACATGTGAAGGTATATCATTTGTTTTTGCACTTGATTTGTGTTTTTGGCTTTCATTTTTGACTTCATAAATCATATATAGTACAGTATGTTATAATATGATACATTGTTAAGATACATTTTATGATTTCTCCACATTCCACCTTATTATCCCAAAGATTGATGATATTGTTTTAGTCTAGCTCCATTGACATAACTAGTTGATAATTTTTCTTCCATATCCCCTAGTCTTACTGCTCCAGACCTTGCAATTTCATCTATATAATATGGTCCTAACCATCTTACCTATAATTTGCTCTATTTTTTGAAATTTTTATCATACAGTAGTACCAAATCACCTTCTTTAAAGATTTTCTACTGCAAGTTTCTATCATGCCATGCTTTCTGGCTCTTCCTCTCTAAATTCATATTGTATGCCACCATTAATCTATTTTCATCTATTTTTTTCTAATTTCTCAATCCTCTATACAAGGGATTCCCCCTGATTTAGCCTCAAAGTTAAAGCAGTATGAAAACTCGGTAGTATGAAGTGTACTGGTATTGTGGCATCCATTCCATATACTAGCTCATATGGTGTGAATTTTGTTATCTTTTTATAGGTAGTGCAGTAGGCCCAAAGTATTGCAGATACTTTTAGGTCCTAGTCGGTTCTATTCCCATTAGACATCTTTGTTAATGTTGTTCCAATTATCTTATTCAAAGATTCACTTGCCCCATTTTCTTGTGGGTGATAAGGTAAACTTTTATTATATACTATCATGAAGTTCTGTAATAGATCTGTAATCATGTTACTCACAAAGTGTTTGCCTTGATCACTTGTTATGCTCAATGGACAACCAAATCTAGTTATTATATTTTCATATAGGAACTTTGTGGTGGTTTTGGTGGTACAATCTTTAGTTGGTTGAGCTTCTACCCACTTGGTTAGGTATTCCAGTCCTATTGTGATATATCTTGCTTTTGAATGCTTACTAGGGGATCTATAGGCCCAATGAAGTTAATTGCCTATTTTTCAAATGGGATTTGTGCTAGCACAGGTTTGAGTGGCATTTCATATTTTGAGGTAGGTCTTCCTATGCATTGACATATATCATAGTGTTTAACATGTCCTTTTGCATCTTTAAATAATGTGGGCCACCATAATCCTGCTAACTTTATCTTCCTTGTGGTAAGTTCTTTGGAGTTGTGGCCTCCTACTACTCCTTCATGTGCCTCCCTTAACATTGTCTCCCTTTCATGTTCATAGACAACTCTCCTTATTATATCATCTCTTCCTATAATATGTAGTTCCCCTTCTATTCGTGTGTATGGAAAAACCTTCCACATTAGGATTTGTTTTTCTTGCTCATAAACATGTTTGTGCTAGGGAGTTCTTTGTCCCAACTTTCTAGTTCATCTCATGTTTCAATCCTAGACAAGCATACCTAGTTTTACCATTATGGTGAAGTTAAAACAACAACCTATTGTGCCCTGAACACATGCCCCATTTCACTAGATGGGGACCCCATTCCTTCATTTTTGGCGTAAAGTGTTGGCTTAGTTTCTGTTGGTCCTAAGATGTTCTACTTGCACTATCAAATAATCCATCTAAGAATCAAAGTTTCAATTTTCCCTAATGGAGAGTGTTTGGGTTGCCTTAAAGTTCAAATCACTAAGTAATGAGTCCCTTGCCATTAAAATTCAAGTCGTAAAAACCTTTGTGCTAAAAACATGTGTCACTTCCCTAGTGCTAAAAATCTAAGTCACTAACTTTGCGCTGATAATTGAACTCGCTGACTTGCGCTAGAACTTACTGCTGCCGACTCATGCTAAACTTGTGCTACACTACCTTTTGTCCACATACATTGGAAGTAGTGCTAATTTGGTGAACACCAAAAGCTACACCAAGTCAGTTGAGAGTAAATCTCGTGCTGGGTCGATTGACCCCAAGATCCTAGCCAAGTCAGTGAAGGTCAAAACTCGCGCTAAACCCTAAATCTCACTCTATTGAAAGTGCATTGAGTTGTCGAGGTACATCACATTAATGGCAAAAATATGGAAGTACAAAAGGTTTTTTGATCCATTTTGGGGCTCATTTCATATTTAACAAAATCTCGAGAGCTCAAGCAACCGCAATTGACAAATTTGGAGCGAGAGGAATTCGATTGGAGCATGTGCTTCAGACAGATCCCTCCTATTTTTGCAACTCTCTAAAAACTAGGTTAGGGCATCAAATTGTGTTTTATTCCTTTCAGTAGACCTAGGGTTTGTGTAATTTTGATTTGTTTTCTATGAAGATCCTGTGTGAATGTTATTTATCTATCAGTCTTTGTAGAAACTTTAAAAGGTTAGGGTTTTGTGAAGTGAATCTCGCAATAGTTCTAGGAACTATTTGTCTTTTCATTATGTTAGAAATGGTTTTGATTCAACTTTTAGGAAAGGCATATCTAGAACCTTTAGAAAAACCAAACCCTAGTCTGCGAGTGGAAAAAAGCTTAGGTCACACGTAGTTTAAAAACTAGAAATTGGTTATAACTCTACAAAACCTCATTTAAATTTCTTGTTGAAACCAAAACCAACAAATTGTGCTAGAAAGTTCTGCCTCCCTTGCGCTGAAATCTTGACATTTCCCCTTGAAAAATGTGCAAGGTAGTGTAGATTGAAATCACTAAATTTGCTCTTAGAAAAATTTGGCACTAAATATGTGACTGACTCACTCACACTAAAATCACCGCCGACCGACTTTATGCATTAACCCTGTCGATTATCACAAGTCGGCACCATGAGAATCTCCCGCCAACCATTGTGCTCAGATCTAAGCATGAAATTTGTTGCTTCCTAACTTGCGCTAAGGATAGCCTTGACTGACTTTTGTCTGATATTTGCCAAATTAGGGCAAGTTCATGACACTCAAAAGTAGCACTAAAATTAGTTATCGTTCATACATTCTATATTGAAAATAAACTCCCTGACTTGCGCTAAATATCACCCTAGCTGCCTTCAGTTAGAGGAACACAAAAGTCATGCTAAGTCAGTACTCTAGGAAATCCACGTTGGTTGGTGCCTTCATGAAACCCCATCACTGTGCCTTCATACTCCTAGTGCTAATTTCATCTGCCACAAACCTGCGCTAAAAATCATACCAACCCACCTCATAGGGTATTGTTTTAAATTTACATCAGTCAGTCTGAACTGAAAACCATGCCAACCCCCTTACTATACATCCTATGTAGAAAATCATCCTCACTGACTTTAGTCGGTGAACCTCAAAACCCATGCTAGGTCAGTATAGGCTAGAATCAACACTTTAGTCTATGAACCCTCAAATTAGCACAAAATACCCTTAGATTGTGTTTCCTTGAAAATTTCCAAGGGGATATGATTTTTTTTTATCAAGTTAATCAATCCAAGGGTAAAATGAAGATGATTTGCATGTTTTGAGTTGAAGTTTCAAAAAAAATTTCATTTATTACATGAGTTAAGTAGGATTTTGTTTAAAATGTTGTTTTCATTTCTTTCTTTATATAACTTATGTAATGAACATTATAGAGTAAGTTAGGATGCAAATTTCAAACTTATGCATTCTAGAGAGGACTTTGTAGGTGCTTTATGAGGAACTTGAGTAAGGCATCAAAATAGTAACCATTCACTCAAACTTAGAACTAAGGACATCTAGGACAACTCTGTTACAACCTTTACTCATTAGGTCATGTACTATAGGATAGATATTTGCCCGAGCTAACACAATGAAGTATGAGTTCAAAGGAATCCCTCCAAAGACCAAGATCACATCTGCATGGAAGAACATAGGAGATACCAACCTAGGGCACATAGACCTAGAGGATTTCAAGCTCAGGGTGTTTGGGCCAAACCCCACTCCTCTAGCTAAGAAGGTCAAAGACAATGGTATTGCAAAGGCTGTTGCTTTTCCTACTTTTGCATAGTGCGCTGAGCTCATTGTAGCATGTGCAGAAAGATATGATCCATTGACTAGAACTATTCAAACCACAAATGGGCAAATTTTGGCAGATTTGAGCTCATTGTCTCTTGCCAAAATATTTGGAATACCTGTCTTCCTGGCGCTCTCAATCCTAGATAAGAAAGATGCAGAAGACACATACAAGAAAGATGTGGAGAAGTGCAAGAAACATATTAATGGAAACTAGATGAAGCACAAAAGGTCCACTTTAATCAAGCTACCCCACACATTATATACGAGTTACTTTCATGATGAAATTGGGGACTTGGTAACACTGTTGAGCAGAATTTATGGACTCCTTGCTGCCTCCACTTTTGAAGAATGGATATTTTCTCTTATTGAGGAGATAATACATGGAGATAAGAAAATTCACTGGGCCCAAATCCTTAGTGACAATATGCATGATGCCTTTACGAACTTTAAGACAAAATAAACTTTTAGGTGGACTTCCTATGTTGTCTATGCCTTGGCTAGATGAACAAAATATCTTGGACTATCTAAGATAGGAGAAGTTGGGAATGGAGATCAACAATTGAAGGTTTATGAATGCTATACCCAACTGATAATCTCTCAATCTGTCATGCCCACATTTTCCTTGTGGTCACAACACACTTCGCACGTGTCATAGCCACATCTGTCATGTGGTTATGACACGAGATATGAAAAACTTTTCTCACACCGTCCTAAAAACCCCTTTCGCATGCGTACGCATGCTCAACGGTGTTCTCTCATGGCGAAACACTATACTCATCGACGGAATACAAGTACAATGGCGTGCAAACGGAAACATATAGATCAACAAGAGGGTCGATACAACGCTGCTAACGTCATTGCAAGAGTGAGATTACCCAAGTTCTTAAATCGAACCCTCGGCAATGTTCGGTAGCAAAATGCCTTACGGCGTTAGTGGGAATTACGCTGCACTCATTTACGCACGTGGTTCGCTGATAGAGGAACCACTCCCCTCGACGCCTTGTTCCAACTAAACCGGCTAGTGATCTCCCTATTTAGTCATTTTTCAGCCAGGCACGGTTGTCTGTCTCCTCTCTTGTTTCCTGAAACATACTACTCCTATGACTTAGCATTTTCAACAAGGCGGCTTGGTTGCCCTCTCTTCCCTTTCCACAAGTTCTTAAGTTGGATTATAACTTTATCGCCCTTACCTTAACTATCTCTTAGTTCATTTAGTGTGTTTATATTTCGGTCTCTCTCTCTCTTTCATTTTCTATACTTTCTTTATGTGCATCCTGTCCTTTCTTCGTGATTTACGTCAATCAGGGTTATTACTGCAGTTATTGTTGATATTAAACCTAATTTCAGGATGATCTAGGCCACAAAGGCTGGTTTACTATTTCGCTGGACTCAGTCTCCTAATCTTCCCCGATCTAGGTTCCTCCTCTTCGTAAATACTTAGTCAACTTGTACCTAAGCACAATTGACAGAAGGGTCCGTCAACTTAGTTCTCTTATCCCGTGTGAGATATGTCGCGCATTTTCTCCTCTGTGTTTTCCAATGTTGGTTTTTCCTTCTTCGGAACCTCTTACAGGTTTACATATGAGATTGTTTGCTACAGTTGAGATTAATATGGCCACATGGATTGTTAGTGGTGGCATCATAAGTTTATTTCCAGTGTTCTTTTGCACAAGGAGTTGAGTAATTTTCCTCTTCATTTTCCGGGTGTTTATAAGTACGTTAACAGATGAAACTTCTGAGAAACTCTTTCCAGAGTATCACTGAATATTCCTAAACTCACTTTACATCTAATTTTATTTTCTCTTATTTAGAATTACTGTTGTTACTGTTACTCTTAATTACGATTCATACACTGTTTGTAACTCGTATGACGTTGTCAATAGATGTAGGTGGTTCACCACTTTATAAAACTCTGTTCATGGTAATATAGCTTCTTTGGTTGTTGTGTTCAACACTTAATAACATCTCCTGTGAGATTATAATTGTTATATATATATATATATATATATATTTTTTCTCTATATCCATGAAACATAGTTATTAACGATTTTAAACGAGGGCCCAATAAATATATATATATATATATATATATATATATATATATATATATATATACATACTTACATATAATATATTTATTTTAATATCTCAATAATGAACAAATTGGTTTCCCACAACTTATAAACCTATATATATATATATATATATATATGTATATATATAATCATTCTTATATTATATATATAGCTATATACATAGACATACATAATATATATATATATGCCTTTATATAGAGCTATATAAAAATAAACTGAATTTATTTACCAAATAACCCATTCATATGTTAGGGCCCAAGCCCTACATTTTTTATTGCTTTCAACCCACAGCAGATGGCGGCCATGGGCGGCAGTGGCCGCAGAGCGGCGAACGGGGATCTGTGGTGGCCGCAGAGCGGCGGACGGGGATTTGTGGTGGCCGCAGAGCGGCGGGCAAGACTTCGCGGTGGCCGCAGAGCGGCGGAAAGGTTTCGCGGGAGGCATAAGGGTTTGGAGGGGGGGGGAGATGTGGAGTGGGGCGGAGCCCCACCCACATTCCCACGGCGTGGGGTGTGGGTGGGGCTCCGCCCCACTCCACACCTCCATATGTAATAACAGCTCGCGGTGGGGTTTACTCCCCACCGCCCAAATAAAATTTCGACTGTGTTTCTTTTATCCGCGGCTAACATGTTGACAGTCTTTCACCATTCGTTGGTTCTTATAATAATAATATATTATATATATATATATATATTTATATATATTCATATATAAATATATATATATATATATATATATATTTCAACAATAATATATTTATATATATCTATATTTATATAGTTCATATATATATATATATATATCCCCCTTTTTTTTTATATTGTTATATAACAGTTATAATTACTTTCAATTACTCTTTTATTTTCTTAAAATGATAATTACTCAAAATGAGAAATATATATATAGCTCTATATATATATTTATAAATTTATTGAGAGAAAAAGAAATACTCTTTATAGATTTTTATAATTCCAATTTCCACAATTTTCTCAAAATTCACTACTCTAAGCCCATTTTTATAAACATACAAGACTTGTAAATTTACAACCAGATTATATTTACATGCTAGATTTCCTCTAATCCTTCTAATTTAACAGAATCCATTAAATAGGGAGGATAACACAAATATTTAAAACTGTCTTTTCCATTTTAATATTGAATAGAAAATCAGCATTTCAACTAGTGAAGCAATTCCAAACTTTCAATGTAAACAACTCAGATTAAGTTGCAAAAACGAACTTATTCCTTTCAGTAATACTTGAAACACAAAAATTGCTATTGAACAAAGGTTGCAAACATCAACTTAAAAATTTAAGCACAGTCATATTACAACTTCTCAAACATGAATACCAACTTCCCAGATATGAACTTTCTCCTCCCAAACAGTATACAACTGAAAACTTATGACAACCAATAAAAGTCCAATAATAACAAGACCAGGGAGGTGATTTTCTTCACTCCCAGAATATCAGTAATTTACAACAATAACAAGAGAGGTGTTCTCTCTTCATTTCTATGAAATAATCCAGGCCTAATTCTCATGACAAGAAGATGATCTGTTTCTTCATAAAATAGCCAACCAGAAAGCTCCAAGAGAAAAACCTGCATATCAAAGACAAACAAAGAAGAAAATACCACTTGTCTAGCTCTCCTCCCTACCGTAGACCCGCAAGAGGGTCACCCCCGAGCTAGGGAGACCATACTCACACCTGGGTATTCAAACACTCCACTTCACAACAGAAACAACAACAATCCCAAAGCACACATACACCCATGGCTATTTTACACAATACGGAAACTCAACTACAGTGAGTTTCATAAGGGGCAGGAGAGTGGATACACTCGACTCCAGAGTGTCACCCTGACAGATAAATGAACTCATATAAATATCTCTTGGTCTCAACCAAGTGTGATCACATTTTGCAAGAAATCTGTATATGACTCTCAAGTCAAAAATACAGTCACAGATACATGCCCTCAAGGCTTTCAACATCCCAAAAGATGGAACAGGTATGCACCCGAGGAGGATCTCTCCTCCCCTACCCCAAACTTGATGAGCATTTCTCCCAAGTGGGAGACGCTCTGTCAAACACCCGACAAGAACCCCACAGAAAACAAATTTAAACACATATTCCAAACACATTTCATACACATTTCAGTTCTACCAAAACAAAGGTAAAATTCAGACCAACCTTGCAAAGCCCTCCTGGAATGAAGTTGTTGCAGAGTCCACAGAGTTCACTCCCAAGCTTAGCCACCAACTCCCTCTCCCTTCTCTATCTTCCAAACTAACTTCTCTATTTTGGGTAAGGCCAAAGATGAAAGATTTTCCCCAAAATTCAACTAACTCCCTCTCATCCCAAAATTTGAAAATAAATAACCCAAAATTCTCTTTCTTTCTAATTTTGAGAAATGGGGAAGTGACACTTGTCACCTCCTCACCCTTCCCAAAAATCACTATTCTGTCTAGGTGGCTTATGTCACTCTCCATTCCCAAGGGTACTCCTTATTCCTTTCATGTGACTCCACTTTCTCATAGGAGAAATAAAAAAAAGAGTTAAATGGGAACAAGACAGGTGACCCATGCCTCTTTCTCCTTTCTTCACATGGGTGTCCCCATAGTACATGGGGGAATCTTACTAAAGAAGAGGTAACTTTCACTAATGGATGGCATCTCTTATCTAGGGGAAAGTAGAGGGGATGGGTTGAGTGTTGGTACAACCCATCATGTCCCCTCCTACCTCCAATTTTCGCCACTTAACTTCAGGGGGAGGTTAAGTTGACTAGATGGAGGTTACTCAAGGGTTACCCATGCCAAATAGGCCCCTAGACCCATGGGGTAGAACCCAGGGTCAATTTTAACCCATACAAGACACCCCAGGTCAAGGTAAAGCACAAGAAAAAGGGCCTCATAATTTAAATAAAAATAGAAATTTCAAATTCAATCTCTTTACAACACTTACTTATAAAAATAATATTACATGAGGGTAACCTAACCCACTCGACCATACGAAAGACCACATTACATCATGACATCAAACACAAAGAGATCTTGGTTCATCGTGGAACCAGATCGGCTTAACAGGGAATAACAATTAACAAGGTGTGGAATGATCTCCGAAATCTGTGGTTTGATTAGTAGTCCCTGCACACTCAATTACAAGATCAGTAACCACATAAATTCATCATAGCCGAAGCAACTTAAATAACACATGCATTCTCATGCCTTAGTACAATCTAACATAATTAAAAATCATATTACAATTTTCCATCATCTCTAACATCTCTAATTCATTTTTCTGAAAAGTAACTTATCCAAACATCACCCAATTAGTTTTTCCGAAAACATAATAAAGTTAAATAGTCTGACAAATTTCGGGAACTGCTATCCCACAAATATGAAAGTAACAATAACAGCACTGTAAAGAGTCATGACAACAGTAGTAAAAAGGGCGGTCCTCACACAATCATTGATTCATTATAAGAGAGTAAATGATGTAGTCACTATGCATATCACCAGGCTTCTCCAAGACAATACTAGATTAAGAATAACTCCTGGAGCCATAAACATTGTACAACAATATGGGAGATGGTATCTACAATTTCAAAAGTTCATCTACTTAAGAATCCAAGGCTTTACCGGTGCACTGTATAGGCTACCTCGATATCCAACTGACAAGGTGGTGCTTCTTGAGCTAACAAGGCAACTCCTCACATGTGTAGAGAGGCTGAAACATTTGCATAGGGTTAACATTAAGTTTCCAATTCTAATAGTCAAGGGCCACTATTCTTGCACAATCTTAGAAGCAATAGAACACTCATAAAAAGAATTACAGTTGCTAAATCTCCATCTGCATATAAGGAGGAAACACTTTGATCCACACGAGACTATGGAAAAATATGTAAGTAAGAAATTATTCCATCGAGACCATCTTGAAGACTTTGGGGCAAATTGTGTGGATGACTATGAGGTGATAGGAAGAAATTACTCTCGGCTATCCCTAGATCACATAAAGAGATTTTGTATCATACAAGTCCCTGACCAAATAGTGGAAGATGGTAATGTAGTTCAACGGGGGCCATGGGAAGCATTGCTTGGTCAACCAATCCTTCCTCCAAATTGGGCCAATGCAAAGGAGAGTTCATTAGATGAGGCAATGAGGAACTCAATAAAACTTAGCAAAATTTGGGTCAGAAGCCAAATTGCAGTGTTGGCACAAGCAAGGGTCGCACTAACGTACATAGAGGAAGATTCAGAGAAGGAATCAGAAGATGAAGAAGATCAACCTCTAGAAGTAATGAGTGCAGAAGAACAAGAAGTAGTAAAGGATACTAATAGTGAGTAGCATGTGCCATTGGCAGAAAAAGGAAAATATAAGAAGATTGCTCCCAAGACACAAAAGAAATATCCTCCTCCTGCCACGAGGACCAGAGCAGAAAAAAGGAAAGTTATACCAAGTGGCAAAGGAGAGAGTTTGAAAGCTAAGAAGCCAAAGGCCAAGGCAGCAGATGCATCCACTACCACCTCTACCAACACCACAGCTGCCCTTGTAATTTCCCCATCTTCAACAAGTGCAGCTTGTACTTCCCCTACTACATAAGATACTGTATCTTCTACTCCCTCTGTTTCAGTTACAATATCATCATCATCTTCATTAGTAGCCAATGTAAGCATACCTAGTACCTCCTCTTCACTTGCTTTTTCTACCATCATTCCTCCAACTTCCTCATCACCTCCCATTTGTACCATGTCCTTGACTTCCATTTCGTCTATTTCCTTCTCCACTAAATCTCATTACCACCCATTTCCACAATCTTAGTGCCTTCCTTCTCTCTCCCATCACTTAGTCTTTCTTCACATGTCACTATTTCCTCCATGTTTTCTACCCCTTCCATACCACTCTCACTAGGATTTACTTCATTTGTTAATTTATCTCAAGCCTATTTGTCTTCTATAGTGGCTCATTCCTTATCTACAATAAATAATTCTTTGGCACATTCAATTATTGTTTCCCTAGAGTCTGCCCCTTTGGTTGTCCTACAATTGCCAAGTATTGAGAAAATATGTGCAAAATTAGAATCCCAAGAAAAGGAGGCAACCATAGAAATGACTAAAGACCTCATTCCAGACTCTATAGACATTGAAGTGATTGAAGTGTCAGACAACCTAGTGGAGAAGGACACAACAAACATAGTTTTGGGAATGACTCAATAGAATATATTAGAAAATCTACAGAACATTGAGTAGTCAAATGATGAAGAGGATGATAGAGATAAAACAATTGAGAATGAGTTAGAAATTCATGATGAATCACTTAATAAAGGAGACAGTCACATTGACTCTCTTGAGGATTCATCCTCCTCAGTACCAACTTGGATGCAACAGAGGTTAGAAAATAAGGCCCCACAAGTTGAAATAATGAAAATTGACTTGGATGCACTCTTGGCCAGAGTAGAGAAACCCAAGAAGCAAAAAAGGGCTAAGATTCAGTCAAGAATCCATAAGAATGTAATAGGGGATAGGATTGCAGAGATAGCTATCCCACCTGCAGAAGCAAACAAAGGTGAAGTAAGGGCTGAAGATTATACAATTACTACTATCAATCTAGGACCGACCACCAGAGGTCAGAAGATAGGTGAATTTAAGGGGATAGTGTCCACAATTTTGGATTAGTTAAACAAATATGAAATGACAAAGCAACAGTTAAAACAACAAAATGAAGAGCTTCAAGCATGCATTAAGTTTTTAATGAAACCAATGAATTTAGATAGGGAACCAGAAGTAGCTCATTCCCTGCTATCAAAAGAGGAATTGGCCAAATTTGATGACATCAAAACAACTGTTGTGGCTACACAAGAGTGGTTTAATCAGGTGTACAATGAAGGTTGTGAGGTGATAGCCTTTGCATCTCTATTGCACAAAGATTTTCATATTTTGTAAGAAGAATGGGAAGATTTGCATGATGAATGTGAACCATATGAAGAGTATTATTCCCATATGTTCCCAAGAATACAGGCCATGAGGAGACTGTCAAAGGAGGTTCTTCTCGTAGAAAATATTTTGACAAAGGATAGGCTGAAAAAACTTGAGGAATGACATGAACATATGAAATTGAGGAAAGACATTTTTGATAAGGTGAAAGATTCCTTTGAAACAACAAAGGCCAAAATAATGGAGCTGATATATGAAAGAAATGATAAATTGAGGGACTGCATAAATACTGGTCTGATGCAGGGACTTCCGGAGGTCATAACTTTTGACTCAGATGTGGGTTTTCTACGAAATTTTACAGGTGGATGCGTTATGAGGTGGCCAGTGGTTTCCCAACCCACCCTAGTTGGTTGGACCTCGTCTTGGCACTTTTTTGGGGCTTGAAACTTTCATCTTGGCCCTCAAAATGGCAAATTAGTGTTTTTTTCTAGTTTTTTAAAAGTTGCTTTTTTTAATAACTCAAAACTCATGTTTCAAATTTAGGATGTTAGTTGGTTTTTCATCCTACTTTAGCTTTATGAGCTTTTTGGGAAAAAATTGGATTCTCAAGATATGATTGTAAAATTACCTAAAATGGCAAAATCTGGCAATTGTCAAAATCTACCAAAAAAGGTAATTTTTTGTTTTTTTGTTTTCTTAGATATAAGAGAGTTTTCTCTCATTGTAGCGGCAGAGTTGATGAATAGAAGTTTTGTTATGTTTCAGCTTCCAAATTTTGGTCTCTCATGTTTAATGGCACAATTCTGTTGAGTGTATGTTGTGTGTTGCATCATTTGGTATCAGAGCAGGAAGATGGCTGGGAGAGGAAGAGGAAGAGGCGGTCTTGCCCAGATGCATAGAGAAATGCAAAATCTACAAAGGCAAATAGCAGAACTTACAACACGGATGGAAACCCAAAGACTGGGTAGAGGAGACGAATCTGATGAAGAGATAGGTTAAGGAGGTGCAAATCAAGATACAGAACATGAAGAAGAAGAATTAGAAGGCATGAGTTTTGAAGAGAGGATGCTCAAGGCCTTAGAAGGAAAAAATGAAGGGATCAAGGTAGATGTTTCAGATTATGCAGATAGTCTTAAACTAGAGGAGTTGATAGACTGGTTGAATGGCATGAGAAAATTTTTTGAATGGAAATCCATGACAGAGGAGAAGAAGGTAAAATTCGCATGCACCAAATTAAAGGGTCATGCAATGATTTGGTGGGATCATCTTCAAAAGGAACGAACAAGGAAAGGCAAGGATAAGATCAGGACATGGAATAAAATGGAGAAGAAGTTGAGAGAAAAAAATTTGCCCATAGATTATGCGCAAACCCTTTTTCGTAGGTTTCAAAATTTAAAGCAGAACCTCTCTTCTATGCAAGATTATACAAATGAGTTTTATACACTGTCTATACGTATAGAGCATCAAGAAATTGATGAACAAATGGTTTCTAGATATGTGAATGGCCTGAAATTTTCTATTCAAGATGAATTAAGCATGCATCGACTCAACAATATGGAAGAGGCTTACCAATTGGCTCTAAAGGCTAAAGAAAAATGAAACAGACAGTACCATCAGAGGAATAGAGGAGGAAGAAGGGGTACATCAACCCCATTTCGAGGAGGTTCAAATTATGGCAGGGGAGAGTCATCCCATGGTTTGGAAAAACAAGTAGACACTCGGCAAGATCCTCCGAATCAAGAATGAGGAAGGGGATTTCAAAGAGGTAGAGGTTATGGTAGCAGTAGAGGATGGGAAAACTAGAGAAGGCATTTCACTTGTTTCAGATGTGGAGAAGAAGGTCATAGGGCATTTGAATGCTCCAATTATAACATGCGAGAAAGAAATCAAGGAGGACAACCTAGGGTGAACATGATTCAAATGCAGCATGAAGTGGAAGGGACAGAACTGGAGGTTCCACCAGATGTGGGAGAAAGTCTCATGATGAGAAGAGCAATGGTGATTCCAGAGAAGGAGAAAACACAAGCCAAAAGCTCTGATGGTTCATGGCTTCGAACCAATATCTTTAGAACCAGATGCACTTCGGGTGGCAAGGTATGTCAAGTCATTGTTGATGGAGGTAGTTGTGAAAATATGGTTTCTAAAGAAATGGTAGACAAATTGAATTTACATTGTGAAAAACATCCTCATCTGTATCGCATTGCATGGTTTTAAAAGGGAAATGAAGTCACTGTTGATAAAAGATGCCTAATTAAGTTTAGCATAGGGAAGATCTATCAGGATGAGATATGGTGTGATGTTGTCCCAATGGATGCCTGTCATGTGTTATTGGGAAGACCATGGCAGTATGATAGAAAAGTTATGCATGATGGAGAGAAAAACACATACACCTTTTGGAAAGATGGCGCTAAGATGATTTTATTGCCTCTCAAGGATGAAGGAAAAGGTGAGACCATGTTGTCTGAAAGAGATCTTGTTAAAGAAATGAAGGTGACAGGGTGTTGCTATGCATTAGTAGTGAAAAAAGGTGAAGAGGAAGACATTTCAGTTCCCCCAGAAGTAGCCGAGCTATTGAAAGAATTTGTTGATGTTTTACCTAATGAATTACTTGATGGTCTACTGCCAAAGAGAGATATTCAGCATCATATTGATTTGATTCTAGGAGTAACTCTACCCAACCAAGCAACTTATAGGATGAATCCAACACAACATGCAAAGATGAATAAGCAAGTAACAGCACTCCTAAGTAAAGGTGTGGTGAGAGAGAGCATGAGCCCATGTGCTGTACCTGCATTGTTAACCCCCAAAAAAGATGGAACATGAAGGATGTGCACTGATAGCAGAGCAATTAATAAGATTACCATCAAGTATCAGTTTCCTATACCTCGTATGGAGGACATGATGGATGTCCTTGCAGGGACTAAATATTTCAGCAAGATCGACCTACGAAGTGGCTACCACCAAATCTGGATTCGAGAAGGGGATGAGTGGAAGACAATCTTTAAGACTGGAGATGGATTATATGAGTGGATGGTTATGCCATTCAGGTTATCAAATGCACCTAGCACATTTATGAGATTGATGAACACTATACTACGCCCTTACATTGGTAAGTTTGTGGTAGTTTATTTTGATGATAGTTTGGTATTTAGTAACAACAAAGAAGAGCACCTACAACACTTGAGGATCATCTTTGGTGTGTTAAGGAAGGAGGAGCTCTATGCCAATTTGAAAAAGTGTAGGTTCATGTAGGATAGTTTGGTTTTTTTAGGCTTTGTCATTTCTAAAGATGGTGTCAGAATGGATCCAGAAAAGGTCAGGGCAATTCTAGAATGGCCTAGTCCAAGCAGCATCATAGCGGTAAAACATTTTCATGGCTTGGCCACTTTCTATTGAAGTAGAATGTGATGCCTCCCATGTGGGAATAGGTGCTATGCTTAGCCAAGCTGGAAAACCTATAGCTTTCTTTAGTGAAAAGCTGAATGCAGTGAGAAAGAATTATTCTACTTATGATTTGGAATTTTATGCAATTGTTCAAGCATTGAGGCATTGGAGACATTATCTAGTTCCCCAGGAGTTTGTATTGTTTATAGATCATATTGCACTGAGATACTTGAACACACAGAAAAAGTTGAATAGTAGGCATGCCAAGTGGGTCTCTTTCTTGCAGGCTTACAACTTTGTGCTGAAGCATAAGTCTGGAAAACAAAATCAGGTTGCAGATGTGTTAAGTAGGTGTGTTGCACTTTTGACCACAATGGAAGCTGAGGTGATTGGTTTTGATGCCATCAAAAATTTGTATGAGTCTGATGATGATTTTTGGGAGATTGTGGAACAATTGAAGGCACCGATATCTGGTAACTTGGATCACTTTAGGGGCGAATATTTTATGCAAGATGGGTATCTATTTAAAGGAAAACAACTATGCATACCGGCTGGCTCTATGAGGGACAACATTATCAGAGAATTTCATAGTAGTGGGTTGGCTGGACATTTTGGCGAGGACAAGACAATAGCCTTGATAGAAGATAAATATTACTAGCCAAAGATGAAAAGGGATATAACTAAGTATGTAACAAGGTGTAGAATCTGCCAAGTGGTTAAGGGACATTCACAGAATATAGGATTGTATATGCCCTTACCAGTACCAGCTGCACCATGGATAGATTTGAGCATGGACTTTGTGTTGGGACTTCCACATACTCAGTGAGGTAATGATTCCATTTTTGTAGTTGTTGATAGGTTCTCCAAGATGGTTCATTTTATTGCCTATAAGAAAACTAATGATGCAACGAGTGTAGCAGAGTTATTTTTTTCAGAAGTTGTTAGACTACATGGTGTTCCAAAGACTATTACCTCTGACAGGGATACCAAATTCCTCAGTCATTTCTGGAGGACTTTATGGAAGAAGATAGGGACCAAGTTACAGTTTAGTAGTGCCTATCATCCTCAAACAGATGGGCAAACAAAGGTAGTTAATCAGAGTCTGGGAAATTTGCTGAGGTGTATTGTTGGAGAAAAGCGAAAACAATGGGATTTGGCATTACCCCAGGCCAAATTTGCCTATAATAGTTCTGTTAACCGATCAACAGGAAAGTCCCCTTTCCAGATTGTGTATGGCAGAAATCCTTAGGGTGTTCTAGATTTGGTACAGCTACCAATGAAAGATCGGGTCAGTGATGATGGGGAAGCATTTGCAGAACACCTTCAATAGTTGCAGCAAGAAGTGAGACAGAAGTTGCAGGACAGTAATGAGAGGTATAAGAATTCAGTGGATACTAATCAGCGACATCAGACATTCAGTGAAGGTGACTTAGTGATGGTATATTTGAGAAAAGAGTGGTTTCCTACTGGAACATATCACAAGTTGAAGTACAAGAAAATTGGTCCTTGCAGAATTACAAAGAAGATCAATGATAATGCATATGAGGTCAGTTTACCAAATGATCTCGCTATTTCTCCTATGTTTAATATTTCTGATTTATATGCATTCCATGGTGAGGATGATGTTGAAGATAGTCAACCAGAGGTGGCATGGCACAACCACATTCCCCATAAGAAGAAGGAAAAGATTGCACAGATTCTTGATAAGAACACTATCTACACTCAGCAAGGGCGTTACAACAAGTATTTAGTATAGTGGGAAGGATTGCCACCAACAGATAGCACATGGATTAGAGAGTGGGAAGTGCAGAGGTTAGATCCCATCAAATGGCAGTAGTTTGAAGACACTCACTTGCAGGAGCTGCGTTCTTTTCAACCAAAGGAGAATGATGCAGGGACTTCCGGAGGTCATAACTTTTGACTCGGATGTGGGTTTTCTACAAAATTTTACAGGTGGATGCATTATGAGGTGGCCAGTGGTTTCCCAACCACCCTAGTCGGTTGGACCTTGTCTTGGCACTTTTTCAAGGCTTGAAACTTTCATCTTGGCCCTCAAAATGGCAAATTGGTGTTTTTTTCTAGTTTTTTAAAAGTTGCTTTTTTTAATAACTCGAAACTCATGTTTCAAATTTAGGATGTTAGTTGGTTTTTCATCCTACCTTAGCTTTATGAGCTTTTTGGAAAAAAACTGGATTCTCAAGATATGATTGTAAAATTACCTAAAATGGCAAAATCTGACAGTTGTCGAAATCTGCCAAAAAAGGTAATTTTTTTTTTTTGGTTTCTTAGATATAAGAGAGTTTTCTCTCATTGTAGTGGCAGAGTTGATGAATAGAAGTTTTGTTATGTTTCAGCTTCCAAATTTTTGTCTCTCATGTTTAATGGCACAATTCTATTGAGTGTATGTTGTGTGCTGCATCATGGTCTCAATGACTTGACTCCATTCGATGAACATCAGGGCAAAGATAAATTATATCAAGTCATTCATGGAGATTCACCATTGAATATGATTGGGAAGCTAGAGAAAGTCAGTGATCTCTGGATTGCTTTTTTGGCATTTAAGAGGGGAAGAAAATCAAGGGAAGCCGTATACTACAAATTTTCCATAGAGATTGATAGCTTGAGGTTCAGAGAAGATTATGTCAAAGACCCAAATCCAGTAGATATCAATCCAGCTTTGTTGGCATTAGTGGCATACAATAACAAGAAAGCAGAAGAAGACAAAATTGATTTGGATGAAGATGGGCAATAGAATACTTAAATTCACATGTAAATCCTGTCATTTGTAATTAATTCTATATTTGGAGGGTCATGTGACCTTATTTTGTCTTTATTATGTCATGGAAATTGATTTTTCCCTATGGACAACTTAATGGGTATTCAAATTGTCTAGATTCAATGTATTTGGAAGCTGTATTTTGTCTTTTTCCTACAAGACAAATACTAATACGAAAATACAATTAGCTACTGTATCACATTAAATGCCATGTAATCTGGACCGTCGGCGTTGAGTTAATCTCCACCGTTCATTCAAAAACTCAGTATGGAGTCTCCTCTATATAAACAGCTGCCATTTCTCTCATTCTAATAGATTATTGATGCCGAATTGTTGACACTATGCCATTTGAAGTTAATACAAAGCAAGCTTCTGCAGTTTTCCTGAGAATTTGTCTATTTGTGTTATCTATTTGGTTCTCATGGTTCGCTTCATGATCTATAATTAATTAATTGTGCTTTTGCAATGTTAATGGTTTGTTGAAGGTATTTGATGAATATTCAAGTCCATACTATTAGTATCTTGTTGATTGTAGGTTACTGTGTATAGTTAGCTTAGGCCATTAAACTTAGCTTAGTTCAATTGCATTTCATAAGTTCAATCACACCATAATTTGGGTATTTGATGAATGAATGTTCTAAAAATCTTTAGTCTCCATTGAAGCTAGCATCATTTTCTGTAGCACTGTAGCATTCTTGTAGCTTGGTAAAATAGAAAGTGGTTAACCTAAGAGTGTTTGTCTACCATTAATAAGCTTTGCATTGTGAATGTCACTTAGGATTCCTCTCTAACCCTTTACTCTTTGCATTTTCTTTTACAAAAGTTGTTAGATTTAGATATCGTAGAAGCAATCAAATCTCAAATCTGCTGAAAGCATCATAGGGTTTTTGCACTTGTATTGCTATTATTTTTTATAAATGTAAGACCCCTCGTTGGTACAACTAGACATACCAACTAAGTTATTCCTGCAAGCTAAGACCTAGCTGTAGAATCCTTGGAATAGTCTTACCTAGGGTAGGATACTTTTTAAGAGAGGTGAGATACTTTGTATTTTACCCACGTTGTTGTGTGTCAAAAACACCATCAACACAACCAACAATCGATTCTTCCTTGGATAACTAGTTTATTCAATAGGTATTTTTGTGGCCCATGATCAGTATAGAAAATTAAAGGTGTAGATAGGAGGTAATGTGTATAATTTTGTAATGTATACACCATTGCTGGGGCTTCCCTCTCTATTGTAGTATAATTCTTTTCAACCTTGGATATTTTCCTACTAGAAAATGCTATAGGATGATCTTTTGTTTCCTTGGGCTGGGCTAATAACATGCCTACTACTATTCTTGAAGCATCCACATGAACATGAAATGGAATGTTCCAATCAAGAAATATCATAATAGGGGCCTCTATAATTTTCTATTTTAATGTATCAAAGGAGGTTTGGCATTGATCATTCCACTCAATATTTTTTCCATTTTTCTTCTTTAATAGTTTTTCAAGAGGTGCTGCTATTGGCCTATATCCTCTAATGAACTTGCGATAATATCCAGTATATCCCAAGAAATTTTTCACCTCTATTGCTATTTTTTGTTCTGGTAATGTAAGGATACAAGTTACCTTTAATGGGTCTACTATCAAACCTTCTTTACAGATAATATGGCCTAACGAGGTCCCAAATGGTACTGTAAAAGTACATTTCTTTAAGTTTAATGATATTTGTAGGCTTCTACACTTATTCAGCATCATCCTTAAGGTTTGTGTATGGTCTTTTACCAATCCATATACCATCCAATCATTCAAGTATACCTTTAAGAAATCATGTATAAATTCCTTGAATGCATTTACCATAACTCTACTAAATACTGTAGGTGCATTCTTCAACCCAAGGGGCATCATTGTATACATATATGATCCAAGTTCTGAGGAAAATGTCATTTTTGGTTGATCTTTCTCTCCAATTTTCACTTGATGGTAACCAGAGAACCCATCAGTGAATGAATAGATTTCTCTACTAGCTACCGATTCTAGGATCTCCTTTGTAAATGGTGTTGGAAAGGGATCATGAATACAAGATGTGTTTAGTTTTTTATAGTCTCCACATATCCTTATTTCTCTTGACTTCTTATTTTGGACCACCATAGGACTAATCCAATCTACTTCTTTCAATAGTTTTATAATTCCTACTGCTAACATTTTATCAATCTCCACTTTGACCCTCTTTTTCATATGTGGGTTTAGCCTCTATGGCCTTTTCCTTATGGTTTAGTTTCTTCTTTTAATTGGATTTTCATCATACCTGCCTCCTTCTTGATTCCCTTCATTTTTGTGAATGTAGGAAATAAATTGTCAAATTTAGATAGAATTTCAATTACTTGGGCCACTACATTATCATCCCAATAATCTCCTATCTTTGCTAACTTAGGATGCCCATATTTTGCAATGTTTTCTTCCCTCAATTTGATAGGTTTATTGTATTATTTCTCCTTAGGTTCAGTTGGTAGTTCCAGTTCTTTTTCTCCTTGAACATTTATTTCTAGGTCATCTGTACCCTCATCATCTATTTGTGTAGCCTTATAGCATTTATGACCCATGTGTGTTGACTCTTTGTCTATCCACTCTATGAGTTTCTATATACCTTCAGTTTTAGGTGGTGTTGGACTTTGTTTTGTTCTTCTTGCTCCTTTTCTATAGTTTGTTTGAAGATCATTTCCTTTATTTTATGGAGTGTTTTATGTATATGTTGGCCTTGGCTATGAAAGGAAAATGTGTATACAAAATCATTTTGTATCTCATCCCAATTTATGGTTTCTCTTCTCTTTTCTTGGTTTATGTACCAATTTTGTGCAACTGGTGATAATGTCCAATAGAATAGATGTGTATACAATAGATTGTTGTACTCATTTCTACCTTTCCATACCATTATATAGATGTTTAAGTGCTCCTGCAGTGGGATCTATCCCTCATATTTGGGTATGATTTCATGTTCTCCTTCTTTCGGTAGATATCTTGTCTTGATGAGAATCTTAAATACCGGACAATGTTTAATTGTATCTTTATGTGTATTCCACCAATTTGTAGCATTACATACTAATATATGCTATACTGTTTCTAGTCCCCTTTGTTCATCTAAAAAATCTTTCTCCGTCTCTGTTAAGTATATTTGTAGGTCTTGTACTCCTGAAAACTTAGGCATTTTGATGTGTGAAATGCCTTGCATAATATGATTTATTTGTCAAGATATCAAGGATTTATTTGTATTCTTCTCTTCAAAGTTGCCGCATGCATTCTGTAGTGGATTCTCATCCAATGTAGAGATTTACAGTAGGTTTTCCCTACTGGCTCAAAACATAAATATCCTCTTGAACCTGGTCATTCTTCGAGTTCTCATCTCTGGTTCATTTCTTATCCATGCCTCTAGTACTTCCTCACTATCAGTACTATAATTATCATATTTTGCTTCTATCTCTCCCTTTGAATTAGGTTCTTCTCCTATCTCATCCATATCTAACTTTGATATTGAATATATAGTCTTAGAATAATCATCAATACCTTTTAGATAGTTAGATTCTTCAATGTATGCCACTTCCATGGTTGCTCCCAAAGGTATGTGTACAATTTTATTATTATCTGTAAAAGATAATTCCTCTTTACAGGAGTCAACAATACCATTTGCATCAACAAACCATTTCAACCCTAGTAATGCATTGAATGCATCACCTTGTTCTTTCATTTATACTACTACAAAGTCTATGACTTGTTTTACCCCCATTAGGTTTACTTCCACTTGTTTCCAAGTTCCAAGTGTTCCCATACTGGATCCATCTACCAAAATTATGTTATAAGGAGTTTCACTCAACCTAGGTTGTCTTAGTTGTTCCCATAGCCTCTTAGTAATCATGTTCACATCTGCACCCAGCTCTATCATAACATGTTTGAAATTTTTATGGTTTATATGAACATCTACCAATAGTGGTTTTGTTTTCCACTGTCAATCTATTATGCCCATCTGCCAGATTTGGTTTTTATGTACTTGCTCCTTGTTCCAATGTTTAGAAAGCTACTTCAATTTCTTAATGAGATTGTGTTGTTGTGTTAGCTTTGTTAAATTTTTCAATATCGTCACCTCACCTTTTTTAAAGAACTGATTACATTATTTCTCCTTGTTTTGCTCTTGAACTTCAATTTGCTTTGTTTTATGTACTATCTTGTCATGCTACATTTTATTAGGGAAGAATGTGTCTTCCTCCTCACTTTCTTCTTCTTCTGTTTCACTAGTATGATGTCTTGCAGTATTTGTTCCTTGCCTTGTTACTATGGCAAACTTTTCTTTCCCTTTATTTTTCTTCTTCTTAGATTGATTGTGATTGACCTTCTTATAATGGTTCTCTTCTTCTAAAGGTTTCATTGAAGATGTATCAGTCTTATCATTATTGTTTCTCTAGTAGGTTCTTGCTACCCGACCTTGTTCTTTGGGTACTCTCCTAATTATTCGAGCACCTTTTTGTCAATTAATATTTTGTAATCGATCACTCTTTGATTGTTGCAGTGCGTTACAGAAGTACTTTTGTGCTTTGTCACATGAAAATAGGTCATTTTTTGTACTATTATAGAATATGCACTATTTTCTTCGCTCTTCCAGCATTCATTGGCAAAATGTCTCAGTTAACCATAATTATAGCATGTTGCATCATCTCTCCCTCTTCTACCTCTACCACAGCCTCAGCCTCCTTTATATCCTCCAAATTGATCTCTTTCATCATTACTACAATTTATTCCATATGGTACACTATTAGGGTTTGAATTTTGTATAATGTTCATATTCCTTTGGTTTCTCCAGCTAGGTTGTTTGTACCCCTAATTGTGAATGTATAAGGGTATTTTCGCCAAGCCTTTCACATATGCCATAGTATTGTTTTGTGCCTTTTTCTTATGGTGTGTGTTGCACCATGGCTCATGTTCATCCTCATCTTCCCTTACTCTAAATAATTGCGAAGGGAAATCTGGTGTCTCATGGTCATCCCACTCACCACATAATCCACAATATACTGTATTATTTCTTGTAGGTACTTTTATGTCTACCTTCATGGAGACAACCTGTATTTCACATCTCATCATCAGACATTCATTTCTTATGTGTCCTTACTTAGTACAATATGAGCACCATATATTTGGCCTTTGCTTATGTGAATTTTCCTCCTATTTTTCTAAAGTTCTTGTTTCAGCTTCAATTGTTCCAATTCTATCCTCATCTTCTCTAATTCTAAGATTTTTTATTCTTATCCTACTTGCACCATGTTTGTGAATCTATGTGGCAAGCCAATGTAACTACTTCTACATAGGTTTCAAATACCCTGCCATCCAAAGATGTTTTAACCTTTGGGCTTATTCTGGATATGAACCATTCAATCTTTTGTTTCTTAGTTAAAGGCTCCTCCAATTTGCGAGTTGTTTCTTTAAACCTCTTATCAAATTTTTATTGTTTCTCCATCCTTCTGTACTAACTCCGTCATTTTTCTCACTCCCTCTTTAGGGATCTCCAGAGTTTCAAAGTTTTCCAAAAATTCCTTCTTGACTTCTTCCCAAGTTTTATCATGCTGAGGATATGCCTTCCTATACCATTTCAAGGCATCATTCTGTAGTGTTCCTATAATATCAAACAACTTGGTTTGATCCCTTGTTATGTCATTTCTATTGCAAATGGATTCTAAAACAAAGATATGTTCTGTTGCTTTAGTGGTGTCCTTTTCGAACACTAGTAGCTTAATTGGTGAATCCATGGATACTTTCTTTTGTCTTTCTAGTACCTTTGGTGTCTCGTGGTGGTTTTCTTCCTTACCTTTCTTCTTAGGTTGTCATTTCTATACTAGGGTTTTGTTTTGCCTTCCCTTATCTCTTTGTAACTTGATATCAAAATAATCCTTTATCAATATTTCTTTGAAATCTGTCTTAATTTATTCCTGCTTATTCACTTGATTGTTATTGTCTTCTACCAAAATCATTCTTGTTTTATAGGGCACTTGGGGTGACTCTTGGTCCAGGGGTTGTGTCTCTTTAAAATGCCTCTTTGTTTTAGGGGATACCTTTCCATTTGTTAATGACATCATGTCTTTTGTAGGTGACTTTTTACTAAATTGTCTTATACTTTCCAAACTAATCTCATTATATACTACATATTCTTCTCTTTCTCTAATCTTCATTACACTTTGATTAACTACATTATCCAGGTAATCTACATATAGATTAAAGGGATGGAGGTGTGTTACAGGATTTAGTAGTTGTTCCCATTATTTATCTACCTTAATCTAAACATTAGCAAAGTCCGACTGAACATTGAGGGTTCTTCCTAATTGCGGTAGGGATAGGGTTTTATTAAACTCATGTTCCCATGTTCTTCTTGCCTAATCATAAGTATTAAAACTTCCTCCTAAAATTTTAAGGATTTCTATAGCCCTATCAATATGTACTATGATCAATCCTAGATTGTTCATATCTTTTATTATCAATTCTACAATAACCCCTCTAGTGCGCTCCTCCATTCTCTCTTCTTCTCCTACATTCTCCTCTCTGACAACACCCACCTTGGTGCGCTCATCTAACTATTTCTTTTCTTTTGCAACTTCTCTTATGCGTTCTCTTCTTATCTCTTCTACCTTCTCCATCCTTCTTTGATATCTTTCTTAACATTCCTGAGTCTATATCTATCTCTCATCCATGCTCATTTCTATTCCAGTTAGTATAATCTCATTGATCTCCCCTAATCTTTTGTTATCCCCTTTTTTCATGGGTGTTTTTAATTTGGTATTACATAAATCCTTATGAATTCCATGGTTAGCTCACTTTGAAGAATTACATCTTTTCAAGGATCTTTTTCAGATCCTCTCCTTTTCCATTTGTCATCCCCTTAAGAGTCTGCCCCTCTCTCACAAGGGTTGGGACCTTAAGAGAATTCAATCTTCTCTACATATCATAAAAAATTTCTATCACTTTAGTTTTCTTCCTTTCCACTACTCTACTCTTCCCTTTTTACTGTTTCATCCTCTCTATTCTTCACTGTCCTTTCCTAGGGTCTCGGAAATGTAAAAAAATGTTGGCAAGAAATGGGAGGAACCAATCCAGAGATCTGGTCCTCAGTTAGAACTCTAAAGTTAGTTTATACCCTGGTCATATGGTGAGAGAATCCTCAAGAAATAGTAAGGAATATTAACATGCGGTACAATTAGATCACATATAAGCATTCATTATATACACATAAACAGATAAATCCTTAGATCTCCATTATATATATTCATCATGTAATCATATACATACTGGTAGGTCTAAGTCCTTGCCTTTTACACACTCTTATACTTCCTTCTATCCTCTCATACTCTCTCTTCTCTTGTTTGTACATACTATATCCTATCTATATATTACATAGGGGTGTGTCTTTTCCCAAAATGCCTCTTTGTATGTCGGCTTTGTCCTCCACATAGCTCTTGCGGTAACCTATGGTAGGATCTGTTGGTAGCCCTGTCTTTTGCTAACAAATGCATTAGCTTTATTTAATTATTGTGTAGAGTTAAATTGCTAAGTGTTTGAAATAAAAGAATCAATGCAACTATTTTATTTAAAAACATCTATTTCTTTCAAAAAACCTTTTTAGGAAATATCTTACAAGTGAAAAATGGAGAAAAAGGAAAAAAGGGGTTTAGGGAATATTAAAACAAAAGGAAAAAGGGAAGACATTTTATTATTCACTTTGCATTTTCTTGAAACAATCCTCTCTTCCTCTTTTAAGCAAATGGATTTTGAGAGAAAGAATCGATGGAGTTGATTGAAGTTAGATTTAAATTTCTTATTCTTGGAGTTGGAATGCTTGCAAGTGGATAAAACTTGCATGGATGTGTGTGTGTGTGTGTGTGTGTGTTTCTCAAGAGGGGGATTGATCCATCATTGTGAGCTTGAGGAAAGAGGTAATCTTCTTGTTTAATTTGTGTTTTAAATAAAAAAATTTCAATTTGTCATGCCCAAATTAGGTGGAGGCATATGGCCTTTGTATTAGAAGAATAATTTAGCTTCTTTTTGTAGTTTTAATTTTTTTTAAGTACGTCTTTTGTGGCCAAGTTATGGAAAACTTTTCTAAAATCCTTGTTTCACAATCTTTGAAAAATTGACTGCAAAAGACTATTGTTGTGTATGTTTGAAGCAAAAGGACACTCTTGAAATTAAAAAATTTATTGTCATTTAAAGTTAGAAATTTAAATTTGCATCCCAACTCCGTTAATAGAGAATTTGGGGATATTTTATGGTTTTGGTGTATGGAAAATAAATGGAAATTATATTTTAAACCTTAAACAAATGTTCTATTTTGTGGAAAGACTAGTCTTCTCCATGATTATGAATTATTCATCATTTAGAATTGTGATATGAAAATTATGCATTGATTTTTGTGCCATGCCCAAATCATAAATTTAGAGTAATGGACTTTTAGGAAAGGAGTGGGATCTCACCATTTGTTGCAATATAAAAGGATCTTTAGATAGAGTGGGGGTAGAGTTTAAGTCAAGTGATAATGTAATACATGTTGGTTGATAAAATGATGAATAAAGATGTCACTCCATGATTGAGTGCCTTGTATGGGTTCGGTCTTGGTTGTTGAAGGACATGTCACAACTCTTGGAAGTTGGTAAATGTTGTGGAGAATTTTCATATGAGGAAGATCTACTCCTAGGATAGTGGGGTGGGCCTGAAGAAACCACATGGTTGGGTGGCACTAAATCACCCTCAGGGATAGGTGAACATGGAGGATACTCATTGGAGATCATAATGGACTCTTATAGTATTATTCCATTTGTATATCTTATTTATTGTGATTTATAGTGACCTTAGAGATCTTGACTCTACTCCTTGTCTTATTTTTTGTGCCAACCATGTTGTTTATAAGTTTTCTTCTTCTATCACCTTGCATCATGCATTGGTGTGCATGCCAAGTGTGTCATTACTTGTTGTTATGACACCTTGCACATGTAGGAGTGTTGTGCAGCTTTCTTAATGCCACTTTTGTATCACAAAAAATACTTGTCTAGTTTTTGTCCATTAATGTCTTGAGTATAAGTTTGAGGCATTACACTTGGTATCAAAGCTCATGTTGTAGCATTGGGAGCTTTGAGTTGTGGTTTTTTCTTGTTGTGTTTGAGAATGTGTAAGGTCTTTATGTGGTTGTGTGTCATGGGTTGCACTTGTTGTTTCTCTATATGTTTTCCTTGCATGTGTATGTTTGAGGAATACATTGTTCATGGAATTAGGTTGACCCTTGTGCTTGCTGAGAAGTTGCTTTTGTGTGAATTTTCTTCTTGATTATTTGAATGCTTGGAAATAATCCTTGTTGTGTGTATTAATGTTTGAGTGACCTTTGTGGGGTCATGATGGTGTTAATGTAACCACTCTTGATAGTGTTACTATGCAAACCTTTGTATGAAAGGAATGCTGATGTTCTTGAATTTGTAATTAAACATTGTGTAGTCTCTTGTGAGTTATGCATTTAGTTGTGAAAGAGATGATGTTTATTCATATGATTGATAAATTTGAAAGGAAATTAATGTGGTAATGTTTTTTAAAGGAACCTTGCATTGTCTACCCTTGTGTGTATATCATGTTGTAAGAGTAGCATACCTACTTACCCACTTTGTCATATTTGGAATCATTATTTCCCTCTTTATGTGTGGTGACTAGAAATGCTTGCATGAAGTACATCTTGCATTAGCCTTCTACGAGGGTATGCCATTATGTGTGAATTGATTATGTGGCTTCATGAAAAGAAAATGTTGAATTATTGGAATAGATCATTTGGGTAATGACTTATGTCCCCAAATTGCATTCTTCCATAGGATTCATGTGGGAACATGGGTGTGTTATTGCATTGCATTAATTGAAAAGTTAAGAAAAGGGCTTGTAATAGGGTGATATACATGGAGATTGTGATGAATATTGTGTAAATATAATGAATGCATTAGTAAATCCTACATTTTGTGACTTTAAATTATGTTTCCCCTATTGCATAGTGTGCATATTGGATTGTAGAAAGTAATTGTGCATTGAAAGAATTATTGATTTGGCCTAGAGTCTCCAACTGTATTATTATTCATTGTGAAACATGTCAATGTTATTAATCTTGTTATGTAGAGAACATGGTTGTGGTGTTTTTATTATTTTAATTTTCCCTTTGAGTGAATTTGCACTTGCACTCTTGTTTTGTGTGTATTTCATCTTGGATGTTCTTATTATCATGCGCTAGAGAAATTGTAACATTGTAAGGATAGAATGTTGGGTAAGGGAATAAGTCTCAAATGAATCCTTCCCTTTTTTATGTTTGTATGTGTTTAAATCTAAATGTTGCATTAATGCGTTACCTATATTATTGGTGAATCCTTGCATGGTGTTGAATGTTAATTACTCCTTGATGTGTGAGTGGATGTGTTGAGTTATCCTAGCTTGTGAGTCAAATTTTTTGTAGCTTAATCTTGGTTTGGATAATGATTGCTATGTTGCAAGTATGGGCCTAACCGGTGTTGTCATTGATGTCAACATACTCCTATTACATTGATGATAAGGATTGGATGAGCTGTATGGTGAGGATATTGAGAAAATTAGTCCTATCAGGAATAGAGAAGAACAATGAAGACAGTGAGGTAAAGATCCCATCTAAGATGAAGATCAGAGGATATGCTTCAAAGGATTTTTAGATATGTGTCTTAAGATGATCTAGTAAAGATTTCAGAGGTTCACATGAAGATCTAAAGAAGTTATGGCCACTTAAGTAAAACCGGTTCTGGAAAATGTTCAGAGGTGACAGAGTGACACAGATAGGTCTGGTAAGATCCAGAAATGCAATATCTTGTTCTATGGATTTGGTGGAGTGTTTAGGAAGTCAATGTGAATTGACAACTCAATGGGTTCATGGTCTGGAGGTCCGCAAGCATCTATTCCAATATGAAAGTGATGACAGACTGTGTTCTTGAGGTTCTGGATGAAGGAGAGAATGATTTCAGTAAGCAAAAGTTGTGTGGATGTTCTTAGTGATTCAGGAAAGCTTGTGGAGGTCTTTGGATTGTGTCCAATTCGTGTTGGTGGTCCACATTAAAGATTGAGCTCGTAATTGAAGAATTACTTCCAGATGATGATGTTCTTCCTAAATCTAGCCGACCAGATGAGTCACACATCCTGCAAATGATCTTGAAGATGTCCTATGAAGAATGGCATGTTCCTAAACAAAGATTAAAGTTTCAGATCTGTGTGGCCGACAGTGTGTTCATCCATGTGAAGTTTTTTTGTAATAAGTCATGTTGTATTTATGTATTTTCTCTATAATGTATGCCGACCTGGATGATTATTCCTAAGTCGATGTCTTGTATAAATAAGGAGTTGTAAAGTCATTTCAAAGGCATCTTATGGAGATGAGAGTGTGGTAGAGAGGAGTAGAGCAGAAGTATTGGGCTTAAATGGACCTGACTCAAGCATGGTGAAGATGCTATTCTTCATTTTAAGTATGTGATACTTATTATTCTGTAGATAGTGTGTCTCCCGTAGGCAGTGGGCCTCTTGTGAGTAGTGTGCTTGGGTAGTAAGCCCTAATTGGCATGTGCCATTTTGTTCTTTCTATTCTTTTAACAGAAAATACAATCTTGGGTTAGTCACCCTGTGGTTTTTCCCTTAACCGGGTTTTCCACGTTAAAAATCTTGGTGTCATATGTGTTAATGTGTTTCTGCTCTTGAATTGTTGCATTATGTTTCCATGATTGATTTATTATTATGATGCTGAATTAAGAAAAGGATTTAAGTGATTAGTTGCAAGAAATTTTTAGACAACTGATTCACCCCCCCCTCTCAGTTGTCTGTCCTAAATCTAACATGCTAGTGTGTGAGAATGTGTACCATTGCATTATACTTGTAATTCCCTTGAATGTGATGCTTGAGAGAAGTGGCACTCATGTGTAGAAAGGTAAGTTTTATTTGATGCCTTGGGCAATGCCATAAAAAACCTTGTAATGATCTTCTTGTGTAATGATGCTGATGTGATATGATGAAGAAGATAGTTTCTTGACAAGTTGAGTTATGCTTGGTATGGATAAGTGAGAAGTATGATATTTTTCTTTATGATGTGACTGGAGTCTTTACAGAAGACTCACTTGCTTAGTGTTTATTGAGCATGCTCTCTCACTCATAGTGGATATTGAACTCCAAGTGTAGAGTAGCATTTCATTCCCTTGCTTATGAATAGAATTAGTTACATAGTGCATGTAAATTGTACCTTCAATATTTTTATGCTTTCTCTTAGTTTTTTATTACTATAAGCTGAGAATGAGGGTCTTAGCCCCTTACATAGCCATAGAATTTAAAAGTTTAAACAAAACACCAACATCAAACATAATAGAATGGTACTGGAAAAAAACATAGAGGCCGAGAAACACATAGATAAAGAGTGGCAGAAGAACAACAAACAAACAACAGAAAGAATAGCACCATGATCAGAAAAGAGACTACTTCCTATTGTTATGGATCAAGGAGTCCTAATCCTTATTCATATTCTTCAGTCTCATTCCAAGTGTCCTCCAAGGACCACCTTATCATCCTACACCTTAGTCTTCTTTTTGGTCTTTTGATAGTTACCCTCTTGTTGATGTTTACATTTGTGAATCTTTGAAAAAGTCACACCACCAAACTTAAAATTAATCATAATCTCATCAGTGAGAGTGACAAGTTCATTCAACCCATTCTCCATTTTCATCATTCTATAATGATACTTTTGCATAGCATCCTTCATGGTAGTCCAATTTTTATGACCACTATTATCGTTGTTATTCTTGTCCTAAATCTCTTCTAGCTTGGCAATCTTGTCTTGGAGGTCCTTAATGTCATAAGCACAAATAAAAAAGTGTCAACCTTACCATCCTCTTTCCCAGTAGCATAATCAAAGCTATCAATGTTAGGGGAAGCTTCCTCGTGATTCTCCTCATCAAGGGAGAGACACAGATTGTCTTCAACCTCCTATAGAGGAGGCTAGTGCTCAATCTCCTCCTCCTCTCTGACCTCCTCAACAACAAACTCTTTATCACCCCCTACTCTTCCTCAATAATCTCTTCCTCATCCCTATCAACAACAACCTCTTCCTCAGCCCTTGTTTCTTCTCTAGAAACCTCTTCCCTAACCCTATCATTGTTAGCTAACACTTCCTCAATCTTCTCTTTTTCCTCAACAAAAACATTATCATCCCTCAGAGTCTCCTCAATGAAAGAGTCTAATAGAATTTCATGGACAATCACCTCCAAGGTCTTCACCCCCTTCCCTGACTTAATCTTAATACCATCTACCCTAGCAAGGTGAGCACACCTCCTACTAGTAGTGGCAGTATGAGCATAAACATCATCTGGGTTACCTCTAGGATTGAAAGTGACAAAAGAGGAATAGAGATTAAGTTTAGCAGCAATTGATTTAATCTAAATGCTCTTTTTAGTGGTTTTGATAGGATAACCAACCCCAAAATTGTTATCCTTTAGTGAAATAAAAATATTTTCAAGAGAATCCATAGGGTTCTTTAATGTTTTCTTACTTTTGGTAACTAACTTAGGGGTAGAAGACATAGGTTCTTTCTCCTTCAAACCCTTCTCCTTCCCTCTCTTCTTAGTAGGTTTAGCAAAAGAGGAAGGGACATTTGTCAAAGTATCTCTGTGAGTAATAGTATGAGATAAATCCCCCTCAAAGGAAATTCTTTTCTTGCTAGTGCTCGAGGATCCTATCTTTCCAGGAGAAACAAAGGGTTTACTACTGGGGCCCACAATAGGAAGAGTAGTTTTACTATTGGTTATAGGCTTCTTATTAGTAGAAGAGAGGCCGACTTTAGGAATTTTCAAAGGGGTTTAAAGAAGACTATAGTGATACATAGCATGGATTAAAACCTCATGAAGGAGAGGATTAGAACCATCCTTAATGCAATTCTCTAGGGAGAACAATAGAAATAAGGGGAAGCTTATCAAAATTTCATGTCTAAAGTGATCTAAAAGAGGAAAATGATACCCATGTATAGTTTCATACCTCCCTTCAAGAGTGAAATATTTGATTAAATGATAGCTAACTAGTGCCATGGAGTTGGGAGAGCCATGCAATCATAACCATTTTGATGTCTGACTAAAGATTCCCCTTCAAAAAAAGAAGCAATGAACTACTTGTAGTCACTTTTCCCTAGCCTGTGGATTTTTGTTCCTTTGCAACTCAACCCAGTAGTTATTGAAATTATGTAATAGTGAATTTTACCCCTGCCACAACTACTTCTTTGTTATGCTAGGAGTTAGCAAACTAGGTTGTGAGGGTTTCATTATGCCCTCTAAGCACTTGGAAATAGGAAGACACCCCCCCTTTTCAAATATTTCTCAAAGATCCATATTCTTCTTTAGAGAGGTGAAAGATATGGGCTCAGCACAGAGAAGCTAGCCACCCATATTTGTCACAACAGAGATGGTAGTAAAAATGAAAAGTAGAACAAAATATAGAATGAGATGAGTGAAACCCTAATTGAAAACATTCTACATATCATTATGAGAGGTAAGAATGATAGGGATATCTCTCCAGTCACCTGTATTACTATCATTATAATGCCATAGGTTACCCAACATGGAAACTCAAGCAATATGTAGAACATTATGTAGGAAAACATAATTTATCATCACCAACTTAAGACCACTTCCAAAGGGTTGTATAGAGGCAATATGTAAATCCTTAAAAGGATAGAAAAGTACCACTTCAATCCTAGGAATTTCCTTATTATGTGTTACCTTTTGAGTCGCCCTTATTTATCTATTGGTAATATTTCCTAAACAAGAGTCAATTTGCTGTGTTGTATTATTGGTCATACCTTTGTTTCTTAAATCGGCTCTTGATCCTTCAAATTTTACCCGTTTATCATCTTTGTGTGTGAAGTTACTCAAGGTTTGAACCTTTGAACCTAAACCATTCTCTAAGTTCAAAGTTCAAATGGTTCGATATGTTCAAAGTCTCTCACAAAGACGAGCTGTTTTGTTCCATGTAATAAAACCTTTTTGATTTTTTGTGTTGAACTTGAACCTTTTTTTTGTTAATGGTCCTAAAGGTTCAAGGTTCAAAGTTCAATACGCGGTGCTTTGTAATGAGTCACATTACCCAGTTCTTTGTTCAGTTTTATATGTTGGTGAACCTCCCACTTGAACCTCCTAAAAGTTTATGGTTCAAGGTTCAATGGTGTGCTTTGTCATCATTTAAGCCTTTTTACAAGTCATGTGTTGTTAGTCAGTCTGTGCAGTTCTCGTATCTTTGAACTTGAACTTTGAACCACGTTCCCAAGGTTCAATGGTTTAAAGTTCACTGGTTTGATGATTTCAACCTTACCACTTCTCGAGGCTCTCTAAGTCAAATTTTGTGGGAAAATTGAACGAAATTTTGTCTGAAACTCATTTATGAAACAAAAAGTTCTAATTTGGTGGAGGTTACAGATAATTATTATACATCATGATCACGCATGAATAATACTTGCTATTAATGAAGAGGTTAGAATTCATGTCTTTTCAAACATTTTTGGCATGTATTGTTTCAGGTAATAATTATTCAGTCTGGTTAGTGCCATTATTAATAAAGAACAAGCCAAATTTAGCAAGCAAACATACTATGCGACGCAGAGCAGAACAGTGCAGGAGATATAAGGTCTGAATGCCCAAATTTCATGGTAATTTTAGTTTTCCTAAAGGTACTTCCAAGTCATTAACTGGAAGGAGCCCTACTACTAAGAAATCTAGAAGAGCCCTCACAAGTATTCTACCCCCTCGTGCTACCAGGTTGAGAACCAAAAGTAAGAGAAAGAAACAGGTTTCCGAAAGAATAGTTGTAGATCTGAATTCAGAGGAGGATTCAGGAGAACCCATGGGTGATAAGGAATCTAGTCCACATGAAACAGAGGAAGTTAATACTAGGCCACAATCAGAGGTTGTTCTAGAGACCTCTGAACTGTTAACAATTTCTAATGTATCCTCTGATGGATTAAACCTTGAAAAGAAAAATTTAGCCCCTGCACCCAAGTGGCTGGAGAATTCTATTGCTGACAAGAGAAAAATAATTCCTTTTTCTGTATCTTTAGAGGACATGGTGAGCAAATGTTTAGGGAAAACACCCAAGTCTAAGAAGCTAAAGATGACATCCAGAGTAAGCATTGATCCAAATACTCGAAACTGGAGTGCTGAGATAGCCAAACCAATGACTGAAGAAGAAGTACAGGACCCAATTGTGTAGGATTTCACTGTTGAAAGAGTGGATCTTGGCACTGCTTCAAGAGCTGTAGATGTTCATCATCTTGAAGCATCCACCAAGAGGATAGTTAGTCAGAGTTGGAAGGATGAAAAGGACAAAAGGGAATTGAAGCAGACTCTGCATTCAATGGCAAAGTACATCGATGCCATCCATAACCCTAGCCCGTAGCCAGTTTCACAGTTCTCCCTATCTTTCGATCCTAAGTCACCAGTTAACTAGAAGATGCTGGATCAAGTTCACAGAAACAAGATGGTGGCTAAGATATTTGATGGTTGGTTGGACTGCATTGTACAGAAGGGGACTGAATACATTCGTGAACTTAAGAATATATATGATCTGACTGCTGCCACAATTGAAGACCTTAAGGCATAGATTACTACTTGGGTGAAAGATGAAGGTAAATGGTTAAATGTAATGAATCAAATTGATGAAGTTCAAAAATATGGAGTAACAAAGTTTTTGACAGAAAAGAGCCTAACTGGTTTGGATGAAGATCTATTATATGTGAATAAGAAAAATATTGAATGGAGAAATTCCATATCACGGTAGGGGCGTTTTGAACTTACAAAATTGATTAAGGAGATAACTGAGTTCACTCAATCGCTGCAGCATGACTTACAATGTATTGATGCCAAATACATAAAAGATGATGGGAAGCCGGAGGAGAACATCGATATAGTGATTCAAACCTTCGTGGATAAAATCAACTTTGTCAAAGAAAGTGATAATATCTTAACTAAAGATTTATCCCAAATTTCTAAGGTGGAGTCATTGCTTTACCTTTGTATCGACGCACTTCTAGAAGATAAGCAAAAGGTTGGAAAATACAGAGAGAGAGAGAAGTTTGGAAATCAAGAGTGAAACACATAGGCATCCCCAACCTCCCAAAAATTTAGGAGTTTGTTGCAGCTTTTCAAGAGTGGAAGACTCAACATGCTTCTCCGACCATCGATGACAAATCTAGAGATTCAAATCCATTGCCCCAGCAGTGATCTTATTCACTCATTTTCCTTTATTCAGTTCCTCAGTTATGCTATTTTCATAATCTTGATCTTTGAATCAATTTGTTATAAACTAAATCCCGTATGGGTTAGAGTTACTTTAACTCTGGGTTTGGTTTACTTGATGATATGATTAGGGCATTCATATATATAGGTTTTTGAATCTTTCATAAAGCAGATATAGAGATAGAGAGAAAAACAAGAGGGGAATTTTGGCTGAACTATTTTATGGTTTTACAGTATATGATGATTGTTTGATAAATCTTTCATCTGTGAATGAAAAGAAGAAACAGTTATTGTTTACTTAGATCTGTGTGTCTGAGTGTTTGAAATTAGATTTTCTATGTGAAATCTCCTTTCATTTGGTAATTGCTCTTTTATTGGACAACTCGTTATATGTGTTCTATTATTTATTGGTTTAGCAAATATATATGTATGTGTTTATGTATTTAAATGTATTGAAAATAGAATCTGTGCATTCTATTACTCACTATTATTGCAGAAATTTACCGCATTCATAACATAGTTATGTATGAATGTTAGTTTGCCTTAGGCACTTTCTGGTAAAAAATGTATTTGGATAGTTGAATAGATTGAATTCATTGGAAATCTTAAAGGGAACTGTACCTAAATTCAGAGGGGAACTAATTTAAAAAGTTCACCCATTTGTTGCTTAACTCATTTATTCTTTAAAGAAGGGTATAGAGTCAGAATAAAACATTTTCAGAATAAGGACAAATCTATTAGCCAACATTATGATTACTTCCCTTCAATAATCTCTTCATCAATACAACTTTAGACTTCATTAGGAATATCTTGGATATTGGACAAACATTGACAATCATCATATTGCATACCTAGGTGAGCAATTTTATCCACCACCATATTTCCCTCTCGATATGTGTTAAGGATATTCAAATTATGAAAGTTTACAAGAGAGGTTCTAATGTCTTCAATTAAACTATTTAGCTTCCATGGGGGTTTATATTTACTTTGAGAAATATTAAGGATAACTTTGGAGCCCCCTACAATTTTGACATGGTGAAATCCATGGAACATAATTCTTTTGATACCGCACCCCATAGCACATGCCTCAACTTCATTGTTGGTTTTGAAACCAATGCCCTTAGCAAAATATTCAATCATATTACCTTTGTCATATATGATGATACCCCTAGCTATAGCTTGACTAGGATTACCCTTAGAGAATCCATCAAAATTAAGTTTGATCCATCCTCGGGGAGGACTCTTCCATATGGTATGTTTCCTAACATAAGCTTTCTGCAAATCTACATTGTTGAGGTTATGAGTGATGTCCCAATTTTTACTAACCCTTATCTCAAGAGTTATAGGAAATTTTTTTGACTTACCAATTTTAGCCACATTGACATTCTCTTGAATAGCACAACCATTTTTCTGAAACACCTACTGAACTTCAAAAAAAATTATCTCTAAATTTTCTATTATTTCTCTCTTTCCATAAACCCCATGCAATATGGAGAGGAATTTAAACCCAAAATTCCTTGATAGTAGGGTGTTTAAAAGAGGAAAAACCATTCCAGGTAGGCACAAATGTAGCCAAGTTAGTAGGCATGACCCACTGAGTCTCCAACTTAGATAAACACCTCTCCCAAATCTCCATGGAAAAGCTGCAGTGAAAAACAAATGGTTAACTGATTCTTTAGCTGAACAACAAAGAGGACATCTATTTTGAAAATAGAAACCTTGCTTAATAATATTATCAAGAGTAAGAACCTTGTTGTGAGTAGAAGTCCACCAAAAAACATTGATCTTAGAAATAATTCTATGGTTCAAAACCAAATTCTAATCAAAAGAATGATTAGGAGACCTATTGATCATAGAGTAAGCAGAGGCGACATAGAAGCTCCCTAAATTTTCAAATGTCTAGAAGAGTTTATCTTTTGTAAAGGAGTTGAAAAAAGTGCATTCTCCTAAGAAAGACTAAAATTGAGCAATAAGAATAGCCAGGCAATTCCACTGATCAAAAAAATCCTTAAAGTTCTTCCATTGGGGAGTGTGACTAGTGAAGGATATATAACCATTAAGAGTTGTGCCAAAAAGTCTTAAAAATTGATCCTTGAGTTTAGAAAACTAAGGATGACAAAATAAAAGATAGTTACCCTCCCAGATATCATCTTTAAAAAGAACCTTGTTGCCACTACCCACTCTCCATCTTGATCCCTTTCTAAGCATATCATGAACTTTCTGCTAAGCATTCCAAATCACCAAATCAATGTTAGTTACCTAAGGAGGATATGATATTATAATGTATTTAGGTGGATGGAGATGCCGACATGTAACACAGATCCTTTAAGTTAGTTATATTGGGTCATGTGGACAACTTGTATAATTAATTATATTAGGAGTTGAGTAGGCCTTCATTAGGATTACCTATCCATCCATTATGTTATTAGGTTGAGGTATATATAAAGGAGGTGATTATCATTGTAAGGAGATGTGGAGTATAATATTGTATTGGATATCTCTTGGATATATAGCGCGGAGTGGCTTCTTCCATAAGAGCATGATCTTGGCACCGTGAAGGCAAAAACAAGGTGATTTTTTTAATTTTGGAGGTCATTTTGGGAACTACATATCTCTCTTATTTTGGTGAATATTTACAAGATTTTTAGTAGTTTTTTCAAGGGAATATTGAAGCTTCTACAATCCAAATTTGAGTACAATTGTAGCAGAATTAATGGATGTATTATAGAATTAGGTTTTTCACCATTTTTTCTCCTAGGGCTGCAATTCAACTAATTGTTTCTTGATTTCTGGAGGGTTGAACAATGCCATTTTTATACACTTACAATCTAGATTTGGAAGAATTGGAGTTGTTTTCAGTAAGTTATTGCAATTATATGATTTTTCATAAATTCACTTTCTAGGCAAGAAATCGGGGAGTTTTTTGAGATTTTTATATTTCTAGAAATCTCACCAAATTTTGATATGGGTCTATTCTTTACTTTTTATTTTTGAGTCTGAAAACATAATGAAATAATTCAATCAAATTTGGGTATGCTGGCAAAATTTAGAAACCCTAGTTTAAATGGGGATTCCTCATTTTGATGGAAGTGGAGATGCATTAGAATGGTGGAACCAATATAAAAGAGGTTATAGTCAAGAACAAATATTAAAATCATATTTTCATTTAAGTGGTGAAGTTCAAAAATGGTATTTGACATTTTATAAGAATGTTTCTTCTTTAGATGAACTAGAACAAGCTTTCTTAGATAGGTGGGGTCAAGAAGAAGATGATGAACATGAAGATGAATAAGAAAAAGGAGAGGAAGAAGGAGAATAAGAATAAGTAGATGAAGGAGGAGAATTAAAAGAGGATGATAAAGATAAGAGGAAGGATACACGTACATGCACTTTAGCTCCAAGGAAGGAGGATTCAATACTTCAATTTCATGGATGTATTCAAAAGGCAAAAGTGATTGTTTCTATAAACTCTAGCAACTAGTATAACTTCATCAACATAGAATTAGCCAAGAAGCTATAGGTAAAAGTAAAGAAAGTCAAGAATAGTCAATATTGGGTAAGGATATTCAAAGTTTTAAAGATTTGAATCTCTCTATGGATAAATATGTTTTGCATTCAAACTTTCATGCTTTTGATATGGATGGGCTAGTTATTGTTCTTGGTTATCCTTGGTTAGAATCTTTGGGAACAATAAACATCAATGTGCAAAAGAAGATCATGAAGCTTTGGTATAGGAGGAAAAAAGCTACATTACAAGATATTACACATAATGAAGTCCAAAAGAAAGTCAAGGAAGAGAAAGTTCAAGAATCTACTGAAGATTGCATCAATTAATCAAGAGACATGCAATAGGAGCTAGATGTAGATGAAAAATAGGAGACAAGTAATTCTTTTCATGAGCCGACAAAACAAGTGGCAAAAAATGATGAAGAATTAGAGAAGGCTCTAGTGATAGCAAATAGTGCAATATATAGGCATCCACATCATTATGAGAGACAAGAATCATGGAGGAATGATACTAGATGAAAATAACAATCCAATCACTATGGACCTATATGGAATCAAAGGAACAACTGCAATGATTCATGGTAACATAGAAGTAAGGGTTACTCATAGCAGCAAAGGAAGGCTTACTTTGATAAGGAATCGAATCAAATGGGTGCAACAAAATATGGATCAAGTATTAGATCAAGGTACCGTCAAGATAAAACCACTATGAAGATCAACTATGGATGGTTGGATGATTGATCATGGTAGCACATTTGTAACAACTTGTGATAGTCTTACTATTTGGCTTCTTCTCATGTTTCACAAATGAAACATGTCAAGGAGAGATGGCATGTTAGGTACCTAAGGACATGATATTATAATGTATTTAGGTGGATGGAGATGCCGACATGTGGTGTTAGAAATGAAGGTGAACAGCTATAGAATGTAAATCTGCTTACAACTATAACTATTAATCTAGTGCAGAAGAAAAATGGAGATAGTATGAAATCAACACAAAAAAATAGTAGAACAAAAGATAAAACACATAACACAGTGTTTACATGGAGAAACCCTTTTGGGAAAAAAGTCCACACAAGGAGAGATGCACTAGTTTGTATTAGCTTCAAATAGAGTTTACAATACAACACTATCAATCTCCTCTGTAGTCTTCAATCCAGCAGCACCTATAACACTATCTCATACACAACCGTAATACAATATCCTCATAAAATGGGTTGGCTTCTAGGCAAGACAAGCCAACAAAATATCTACTGTCAGATCTGGGACCTAATGATAAATGATCAATATTTACAATGGTAATTTATATATAAAATGTGGCTTCTCAGACCCCTAGGGGGTACCCCTAAATAATCTACATTCATCGAGTACCAAGATCAAACATACAGCTAAAATAAGATCGCTATTTGGTGAATACTTCATCCCTTATGAATGATTTACAAACCATATTATGAGTAATTAATTACATAGGATTTACAAGGTTGATGGAAGTTTAATCCTAACAATCTCCCACTTGACATCACATATTGTAAATACATCCATAGGAAAACATAAAACAACTAAGCACTAGGAACAAGGCCCATGGTCTTTTTGCACCACGTAAACTTCACAAGTTTAGTAAGTGAATCTGCAACATTCTCTTGAGTGTCAACTTTCTTCAATTCAATTTGACCATTAGAAATCATTTCATGAACAAAATGGTATTGAACTTCCATATGCTTAGTCTGTATGTGATACATGGGGTTCTTGGCCAAACATATTGCACTATGGCTATCACAACCAATCTGAATAATCATGCAATCAAAACCAATACATGTACACAATCTCTATAACCAAATTACCTCCTTAGAGACATGAGTAGAATCCATATAATCTACTTTGGTGGTGGATAAAGAAACAATGGGTTGCCTTTTACTCATCCAACTCATAACTCTTCCAAAAAAAGTAAATGTATAGCCACTAGTGGACCTTCAACTATCCAAGTCACCTGCCCAATCTGCATCAACAAAACCTTGTATGTCCAATGTCTTATCCACATGATTAGTACCAGAATAAACCAAAAATTAACCAAAAGTATCACACAAATATCTTAACACCCTCTTTGCATAATTCCAATGTTGTCTTCCAGGGTTATACATAAACCTGCTCAAAACTCCCACTGCTTGGGCATTATTTGGTCTAATACAAACCATTGCATACATCAAACTTATTACAACATTAGGATATGGTACATCCGACATATCCTCTAAATCATCTTCATTCCTAGGACATATATCTAATAAAATCTTAGTACCAACCGGTAAAGGAATTCTAACTGAATTGCAATCTTGCATGCTAAATATGTACAAAATATTAACAACATACTTACTCTACAATAACCAAAGATTTATGTTTACTCGATCCCTTTTGATCTCCATTCACAAAATATACCTATCTACCCCTAGATCCTTCATGTTAAATGCACCTAAAAGTTGAGCTTTCAACTCACTGATCATACCCTTGGTGTTACTAAAAAATATAATATCATCCACATATAAGGCAATAATCAGAATATGATCATCAATACATAAAATATCGACACAAGATCCTCTTCACTTCTAACAAAGCCCAATTTCAAAAATAAATCAAACTTCTGGTACCACATTTTGGAGGACTATTTTAAACCATAAAGAGATCTTTTTAACTTGCATACCTAGCACTGTTCTTTCCCTTTTACCTCAAAACCTGTAGGTTGTTGCATATAAATTTCTTCTTTTAGATCGCCATGCAAAAATGTAGCCTTAACATCCATTTGCTCAATTTCAAAATCATAAGCTACAATAATGGATAAAAGAAATCTAATAGAAGATAATTTAGCAACATGAGAGAAAATATCACCAAAATTGACTCCCTCACTCTGGGATTAGCCCTTGGCTACCATTCTAGCCTTGTACTTTTGTAATGAACCATTTGCTTCAAACTTCTTCTTGAAGACCCACTTGCATCCTATGGCCTTTCTTCTTTAGGGAAAATGTACAAGATCCCATGTGTCACACGAGCCTAAAGCCATCATTTCCTCCTACATGGCTAGCTGCCAAGACTCACTATCATCTACATGAATAGCTTCCCTATAGGATCTAGGTTCATCATCAGTACTTAATAAAGAACATACACAACATAAATATGGTGGGCTATACCTATTGACTTGGTTCCATTGTCTTGTGAATCTTCTCAAGGGTGGAGTAAGAGATTCTTCCTCATGTTCTTCTCTATGCTTAACTTGTTCTGTAACAATAGAGTCTTCCTCATCTAAACTTTCACTTGAATCTTCTTCTTCTTCTCCATCCCCTAATCCCTTATTTTGTTCTTCCTAATGTGTATTTTCTTGTTGTAAATCAAAATGCACTATCCTCTTCCTTTCTTTTTCTATTGGTTGTATAGGATCAGAAATAGCTCTAAGTTCCCTGAAAATCACATCTCTAGAAAAGATAACTTTTTTGGTTAGAGGATCCCAAAGATTATAAAATTTTACATTGTCAGCATATCTAATGAAGATGCATTTCTATGCTTTTGGATCCAATTTGGATTGCTTTTCCTTAGGCACATGAGCAAAACCCTCACATCCAGAAACCTTTAAATGTGAAACAGAAGGTTTCTTACCTGTCTACACTTCATAAGGTGTTGAATCAATAGTCTTACAAGGAGATCTATTTAACAAGTAACAAGCCATACTCACAGCTTTTGCCCAAAAGCACTTATCTAACTACACATCACTTAGCATACTTCTGGCTCTTTCCATTATTATTTGGTTCATCCTTTTTACAACACCATTTTGTTGTGGTGTATATGGAGTTGTCTTTTGTCTTATGATACCTACATGCTTACAGAACTCATCAAATTCCTTAGAGGAATACTCCCCTCCATTGTAAGATCTTAATATTTTTATCATAAATCCTGATTGGTTCTCTACTAAGACTTTAAACTCCTTAAACTTAGTGAAAACTTTAGATTTATGATTCATAAAATAAATCCATGTGAATTTGGATACATCATCAATGAAGGTAAAGAAATAATAAGATTTTCCAATAGAATCATTATCCATAGGTCCAAACACATCTAAATGAATAACTTCTAATTTCTGTTTCACTGTATTTCTTCCTAAAGGAAAATAAATTTTGTTCTATTTACCAAAAACACAATACTCACAAAAATCAAAGTGCTCATTAGAATAGGAGAAACCATCCAACAAATTTTTATTCATAATTGTTTTAAAAACATTTTCACTTGTGTGGCCCAATCTACGGTGCCACAACATACATGTATTTTTAGTAGTTTCAATTACATTAGTGGATCTACAAACTATAGTAGCCTCAAGCCTAGATAGAGTTCCCATCCTTGTTCCCTTGGCTACCACGAAGTTTCCTCTCACCAGTCTACAACCATGCTTATCAAATGTTACATGTATTCCTGAATCATTGAACTTCGAAACAAAGATAAGATTTCTAGCCAATCTAGGAATATGTAAAACACTAGGAAGGGTTGTAATCCTCCATCACTCAAACATGACTATACCTTTCCTGAGCAACAATAAGATATGTAGAGTTTTCCCCAAGGTAAACATTACCTCCATCATATTTCTCATATGTGGAGAACCATTCCTCATGTGGAACCATATGATATGAGCAACCTGAGTCAATCAACCATTGTTCATTAGACATAACATTACATGAAAAAAGTAAAACTTTGTCACCTACATTTGAGGACTTTTCTGTAGAGGAATTCCACTATTTATTTGGGTTTCTACATTCTTTCTTCATATGCCCCCTCTTACCACAATTCCAACACTTAACTTTGTTCTTCTTCCTAGGACTTTTAGACTGACCTTTTGATTCCTTAGGCCTCTTCTAATCTCCTTTTGGTCCTCTTTCCTTAGACCTCCCTAACATTAAGAGCATCCATTGAGCTATCCATAGCTTTCTTCCTCATTTCCTATGATAGAAGAGTTGCAACAAGGGCATCCATCTTTGGATCTTTGAGGTTAGTAGTGATGGCAAGAATGAAATTCTCCCAAGACTCAGGCAAAGAACAAAGAAGCATAATACACTTATATGAACCTCTATCTAAACTTCCACATAAGCTAACTAACTCATAATCAAATTAAATGCATTCAAATGCTCAGCTATCGAATCACCCTCCTTCATTTTAAGGGAAAATAACTTTCTTTTTAGATACAATTTATTTACCAGGCTCTTGGCTTGATATATTTCACCTAACCACTTCCATAACACATATGTAGTTTTCTTAGAAGAGACATTCAATAGGATAGAGTCTATAAGGTATAACTAGATTGTTCTTCTTGCCTTTTTGTCCATCTTGTCCCACTGATATTGACTGATAGTATTAGGTTTCTTCTCTTTTATCATAGTGAACCATTAATCTCTTTCTTTAAGGAGATCCTCCATTTTCAGCTTCCATAGATCATAACTCGTTCCATTAAAATTTTCAATGTCCAATTGGGATGAGGATGCAACCATGGCTTCTACACAAATCTACAAAATAAAATCAACCAGAACTCCCACAACTCAAAAAACCCTCACTTACACCCAAGACACATAATTGTCCAGGCTCTGATACTAAATGTTAGAAATGAAGGTGAACAACTATAAAATGGAAATTTGATTACAACTGTAACTATTAATATAGTGCAGAACCAAAATAGAGATAGTATGAAATCAACACAAAGAAATAGCAAAACATAAGACCAAATACATAACACAATGTTTACATGGAGAAACCCTTTTAGGAAAAAACTCCATACAAGAAGAGATGCACCTGTCTATATTAACTTCAAATAGAGTTTACAATACATTAACACTATCAATCTCCTCTCAAGTCTTCAATCTAGTAGTGCATGTATTACTCTCTCATACACAACCATAATATAATATCCTCATAAAAGGGGTTGCTTTCTAGGGCAAGACAAGCCAACACAATCTTTACTGTCAGATTTGTGACCTAATGATAAATGGTCCAAATTTACAATGGTAATTTATATAAAAAATATGGCTTTCAAGGGCATTTCCCCAGACCCCCACATGGGCATGTGGCCCTTGGACCCCCCGCTGGGAGGGCCATCCCCCTGAAACCCATAGGGGGTACCCCCTGCAACCCCCTCGTATAACATACATTCATAGGGTACCAGGATCAAACATGCAGCTGAAGCAAGATCGCTACTTGGTGAATACTTCATCCCTTATGAATGATTTACAAACAATATTAGTAGTAATTAATTACATAGGATTTACAAGGTTGATGGCACCTTAGTCCTAACATGTGGCACACATCCCCTAAGTTAGTTATGTTGGGTCATGTGGACAACTTGTATAATTAATTATATCAAGAGTTGAGTAGGCCTTCCTTAGGATTACCCTTCCATTATATTATTAGGATGAGGTATATGTAAATGAGGTGAATATCATTGTAAGGAGATGTGTAGAGTATGATATTGTATTGGAGATCAAGAGAGTTTTCCATTGATTGGCTTCAACTATAGAAGCGGCCCTAAATAGAATAGTGTCATCAACACAATGTTGATGTGAAGACAGAAAAAGAGAAGCAGTTTTGACACCAATAAGGTTGTGTGAATCAATCAACTTGGAGATGTTCCTTCCGAGAACTTTATCCACCAAAATAAAAAGACAAGGAGAAAGAGGATCTCCTTGTCTCAATTCCCTACCACTACTAAAAAACCCCTTGGGAATACCATTCATTATCACATAATACTTAGGAGTGTAAACACATTCTTTGATTGACTGAAAAATCCTACCATTAAAACCAAACTTACGGAGAATTGCAAAGAGAAAAGGCCAAGACACTCTATCATAGGCCTTCAAGATATCAAGCTTTAGAACCATACCAACCTTCATGTTATTGTCCATAGTATGAAGAATCTCATGAGTGGTTAAAACAACATCCAAAATTTGTCTCCCAAGGACAAAGCCTTTTTGATTTTGAGATATAAGATCATGAAGAAGAGGTTGAACTCTTAAAACAATAAGCTTGGAGAATATCTTGTAAATAGTATTACATACGCTTATCGGTCTAAAATCACTCAAAGTAGCTACATCACCTTTTTTAGGAACAAGCACAATAAAAGTAGTATTAAATTGTTTCAATAATTGCCTAGATTTAAAAAAGTTCCTTGCAGCCATAGTCCAATCTTTGCCCACTATATCCTAGTACTCCTGAAAGAAAGCGAGGGGAAAGCCATCATGTTTGGGGGCTTTAAAGGGCCCAAATGAGAAAATAGTAGCACACACTTCATCTTTAGAGATCTCTTTAAGCAAATTATCATTATCAAAATATAAAAGGACAAAAGGGATGGCATCTGACAGGTGATTGAGAAGCTTAGAGTTTCCCTTGAATCTTGAAGGATATTTAAAAAAATTGGTAGTAGTATCTCCAATGTGATCTTCATTAGTGATAATAATGCCATCATCATGCACCAATTGATTGATGATATTTCTTTTCTTGTGCTTAAGAGTAGATTGTTGAAAAAATTTAGTATTCCAGTCACCCTGTTTTAACCATTAGACCCTAGATTTTTGCTTCCATAAAGTCTCATCTCTCAACAACAGTCTATGCCACTCTTCCCTGATAATTTTCTCCTATTGGAAAATTTCAAGATCATTAATTTCGCCAGCCATCTTGTCCTAAACATCTTTTAGATTTAAAGACATCTTCTCTTTTTTATGGAAGATAGTACCAAAAGTAAGTCTATTCCATCCTCTAACTTTGTTTTTATTATATACTTTATTTTTTGGGCTAAACAAAACATGGATGTGCCTTTAAAGGGAGTACTCCACCACTCTTCCATAAGATCCCTAAAGCTAGGTGGGAGGCCCACACAATTTCATAACAAAAAGGATAAGCAACTTTCCATTGTTGTAAGACCTAATCTCTAAGAACGGGGTTGTGATAAAAAACAACCCTTGGGAGAGTAGAAAGATTCAGATTAGAAAGGATGTTCCAAGAATTAGATATAAATAGTCTATCTAATTTAACCTATATGAGATTATTCCCCATTTTTCTATTTGACCAGGTAAATAAAGTCCCATCAAGATCCACATCAATAAGACTAGTGGAGGAGAGAAAATAAGCCAAATTGACCATATTATCAGAGTAGTCCCCTAACCCTCCAAGTTTCTCAGAGGGATAAAGAGGAGTATTAAAGTCTCCATTGAACATATAGTGACAATTATGAAATCTTCCCATACCAATAGCCAAAGTCTCCCAATGTTTTTTCTAGCTGATTTGGAGTTAGGGGCATAAACATTAACAAGATCCATTGTTCATTAGAATTCATATGATATAAAGAAGCAAGGTAACTTTTGTAGCTATCAATAATTTTACCCACAAGAGAAATAGGGTTCCACAAAGTCACAATACCTCCAGAAGCACCTTTCGAAGGACTTAAGCAGTACTCAAAACCTAACCAAATCCAGTTGGTAATAGAGGAAAAAGTAGACTCCATCATCTTAGTGTCTTGAATCATAATAATGTCAACCTTATTATCAAGAATACAACTCTTAAGAAGCAACTATTTATGGTGGCTATTCAATCCTCTAATACTCTACGATATAATTCTAATAGGAAACAACAAAACCAAAAACACTGACCAGGAAACATGAAAACAACCAACCACAACAACCCTTTTCTTTTAGAAAATAAACATTAAGCATAATGCTTATGGGGGCCTTCAAGGCACAAAAAAGAATCTTAGAGATCATTTTCTAATTTTTTTGGAGTCTAAAAGGTTCTTTAGAGTTCTTTGTTTCTCCATGAATACCTCCTTAGCTACCTCTCTATATTGGGTTTCCCTTTTGTGAAGGCCATCCCTATTTATTATCAATACCCACATCAGATTTTTCATGGAGTTCTTTTTCCTCCATTTCCCAATAGGAGTCAATCCTATAGGATTGGCACCCAATCATCCACAAAAATAGATTGAGAAATTTTGTCATTAGTTTGACTGTCTTTTCATTAGTAGAGACTGTAGTCATTGTATCCAAGCTCTCCTCCTATCTTATAATGATCCCACATTTATTATTAGGTGTGACTTTCTTATAGGGTGAATCTACACTGATGTTCTTGATTACTCTAAGACTATCCTTTGTCGATTTAAACTTATTAGCCATTTCATCTTCATTGTTTATTTCTAGAATTAAAGGACTTTGATCAATTTCTTCATCCTCTTTGTCTAAAGCATCCTCTTGAATTTTTCTATTCTTTTGTTGTTCTTCCTTCTGAGAGTGGACTATTTCTCCTTCCTTTCTCACTATTCCATTTCCATTAGTATGAGTCCCCTCAGTACTGCTACTATTCTTTTGTTTTTCTTCCTTTGAAGGATTGTCATCTACAATATTGAGAATCTCCTCTACAAAAGGATACTTTATTTACTGAGTTAACCCCTTATCATCCTCCAATGGCTATTTGTTCTTGGGTTCTTCTTACTGAGTAAGGAGTTTTTACATTCATTTATGAGGTGCCCAAATTTTCCACAATTCTAGAAGAAAGGTCCTAAATTTTGATACACAATCTACTGAATCCATTTATCATACCTCAACTAAAGAATAATCTGCATGGGTAAAGTTTTATTCATTTCAACATTTACATAAAATCTTGCAAAAACTAACCTTGTTTTCTCCACGGTGACTTTATCAATCGAGATAAACTGTCCAAATGTGTTCACTATGCTTTGAATGATTTTCAAATTCCAATATTCTAGTTGCAAACCCAGTAGATGAACCCAAGTAGGGGCCACTGCACACAAATTAGCCAAGGGGTCGAAACTAGGCTTCCATTTACATAGAGAAAGGTTATTATGATGGTTTTTATCAAAAAACTAGGGACCTCCTATTAAAACCTTAATCAAATCTTTATAAATGGAAACTTTGAATAGAAATAAACCTCCAAACATTGCACTAATAGTGACACTCCCTTTAACTTTTCATTACCCATTCAACCATTTTCAAACCAAATCAACATTTGGTTAGAATGAAAAGAATCTACCAACCAAGGTATTCTACATGGATTAAATAGCTTCATCCATTAAGGAATCTAAGAGATTCGTAGAAATACCTTCCTCCATCTGTTGTACCTTGGCTAAACCTGCACCTTTACCCTTAAAAGCTCTAGATCCTTTGACTTGATCAACTGAAGACAATTGACCCATCACATCAGAGTCTTTTAGCATGGTGTTAGAAGAAGAATCTATGATAGGGGGAGCACTTAGAGGGCCCTCGAGTAGTCACCCATCAAGAAAAATCCTGCCAAAACTTTAGAAATTTGAAAAGTAGTAAACCCTTGGAGAGTTATCCCTTCCATTAATTCTTTCTCCTCTTCTCAAATTTGAGAACTAAAATGTATCTACTATAACATCGTAAAATATGTACAACACTATTTTACACCTTGTTTAGCTCCTAGATGGGCCTCAAATGTTTACCCTTGTTTATTAGGACCTATATTAGTACATTTTTGAGCATTAAGCATGTAATACTTGATCCTGATGCACAAAACCTGGAAAAGAACAATAAGGTAGGACTAAGCATGCTCTAAGTACCCTTTTTTGGGAGGTGTCTGGCTAAAGGACTAGGGTGCCCAAGCACCTTAGGCCCTCCTTTATCCCTCCCCAAAATTTGTGCCTTGTCATCTTAAGCCCTTTAAAACATTCCTAATGTCATCCTTATGTGGTTTGATTCTCCAGAATTCAACAGGAATGCATATAAAATTAAGTTAAGACATTCATTTGTATATCTCTACACTCTTTCTAACCTCTTGGAATATACTTATGTTCTTCTATGCTATGTATTCTTCTATCAAGCTCTCTCTTGTGGATTATTACTGTGGCACTAACATATTGTAGGTCTTGTGAAGATCTTGAAGGCTACATCGACTTCTTGATTCAAGTTGAGATGCAATCTACAAGCATACAAGGGTTTCCATGCCCATGGTGTCTTCACTCCTTTATGCTTTGCTTTAGCATTCCATTCTACTTTGGATTTGCCTCTGCCCTCCTAGGGCATGCACTCTTAATCAATCATATTTTATATTGTGGAGGTGGAAATACCATTCACAAGGATTGAATGAGGGAAGCTCCTAAATAGCACCCAACATTTTCCCTCTTTTCATGTGTGTAGGTTAGACGAACAGGTTTCGGAAGGTGACATTCGAGAAGAAGGATAGGCTTGATGTTACAGACCTGATAAAGTTTGTAGTTTTTAGAAACCCTGATTTGGGACTAGGGCACCCAAGCGCCCTTGTCATGGGCATTCTAACCTTCAAGAAAATTTTCTAAATTGTCTATTGATCTTTGTTTTCCATTTGGTTGTTGGGTTTCAGGTACCGACAATCTATTTTACTCAGATCTTTGTTAACTAGGGTTACTTGTCTTAATCCTAGCCTAATTGATTGAATTTGGTTAATTCATTCTATATATAGAAAAAGGGAAGAATCTTTGTAGTTTGGCTCTCCTCCTTGGGTAAAAGCCAAGTTTTATTTGTGCCTCTAATGTTTTATAGAAGAGAGTTTGACCTAGTTTGATCCATTGAGCTAGTATCTCTTTAGAACTACATTACATTTTGGTGAACCCATTTTTTCTTACACTTTGGCATCCTTATTGCATCAGATCTGAGCTATTTTCTTCCTTATATCTGATTATATTCCATTCAATCATTATTTTACATAGTTATATAGCTTAATTTTGCATTATTTCATTGTTAGGGTTTGAAAAATCCTTGCATTTTTGGAAAATTTGGCTAATCTTCAACCTAGGGTTTGTAGATTGGCGAGTTGTTACAGATCTTATTGCATTATTGGATTAATTAATGGGTTTTAAGTTTATGTACCTTATTATCCTTTCTGTTGCAAGTCTTCTTTGCATATTTGCATTGAAACAAGTGAAAAGATCAAGCATTTTAGGCTTGCAAAAAAGCATATTTGTGCATTGTTTTTGTTGCATATATCATAGATCATCATAGAAAGATTTAAATCTCTGATTTTTACATCAGATATGAATAATATTAAATATCAGTGGATCATTTCATGTTGTTACATCTTGCATTTGAAGCTCTCATTTGCTAGAGTTTTGTTGAAAAAGTTACATTTTTGAAAACCTAGAAAAATTCAAAAAACTAGGGTTTGCGGTTAAAATATTGTTTCAGATTTTTTTTGTTGTTATAAACATTTGAAATCTGATCTTGCATTGCTATATAATGTCATAAATTTCATTTTCATTCAAAAATAAGCTTGCATCCAAAAAAAAATTTGTCTAGAAGTGAGCATTTAAGATCTAGGGTTTGATGGTAAAATCGTAGCTAACCTTGCATTTGGTGCATCTTTATCAAAGAAAAGTGTTGTAAATATTTCTTACATTCAAGTGGATACATCATTTAGACACTTATTTTGCACATGCTTCACATCTTACATTTACAAGATGTAGTTGTTGTGGTTCCCAAAAATCTCACAATTTTTGGAAGACCCCACTTCTCTTGCACTTGTAGGTCTTTGATTTCAATCTTATTGGATATTGGTTATGCTTGGTCAATAAATTGTGCATTAAATTATGGCTTATTTTTGGTTGGAATATTTGCATACACATATCATGGAATTTGAAAACTTTTCTAAATTCATGCATCCTCACATTTTAGATGACAAAGCACCTATGCATGATATATCTCATGATAATGATAAATCTTCTTCTACTACTAAAAATCATTTTGATGCCTTGGATTTTCTCTCTAAAGTATATGATGATGATGATGATTCTATGAGTCATCCTATTGATATTCCTCCTCTAGTTGAATGTTCAAGCACTTTGGATATCGCTAAGAAAGTGAAGACCCTTGATCTTCCTCCTTTGGTTGAATGTTCAAATACCTTGAATGTCACTAATGATGTGAAGACTTTGAATGGTTCTCCTTTGGTAGAATGTTCAAACCCCTTGGACATCCCTAAAGATACAATAATTAACAATCCTCTTAACAACACTTTACCCTCCCTTCATTCCAATGCTCTCCCTTCGAAAGATGAAGCATTAGTGGATGAAGAGAGGTCTCTCACATTAAATCATTTGGGGATGGATGTTGAGCTTAATAAAAAATAAAACAATGTCAATTCAATAATCATTAATATACTTATTCCACCTGCTAAGGGGATAGTGGATAAGTGTACTCATGTCCCTAAAATCATTGTGCATGAGGCACCTAAGACAATCCCTCACTTCAAACCGGTGATTACAGTCCAAGGTGATCCAACACCACCTAGACCCCCAGGATACATTCTAAATTATGCAAGACAATTTACTCAAATAAATCAAGGTGTTCAAGATGTGTCACAACAATCCCATTTTGATGCGGTTTCTCACACATACAACACCCGTAATAACAAAAAAAGTAAGAAAGCACCGAGTGTGCCCATCTCTCTTCCATCTTCTCAGCCTATTCTACCTCAAGCACCTCGTCTTCCAACTCACAATCGTAAAGAATATGATCTTGTCAAGCAGCTCCGCACCACTATGGCTAAGATCTCTCTATGGGAATTAATACAAACATCACCTACATACCATGAAATGCTCTAGGATGCTCTACAAACTATGAGTGTTCCACCTATTGTCAGACTGAATGAGGTAGTATCTTTGTTAGAATATATGCAGGCGCTGACATCTGATATATCATTTCAACAATATGGGTTACCTTCCATAGAAGTTCAAAACCAATATGAACCTCTTATGATATTCATTTTCTTCAATAAAAAGAGGATAAGACACACTTTGATTGATGGTGGATCAGGTCTTAATGTATGTGGAATAGATTTGTTACATAAACTCAATATTGATACATCTTTAACTCAACCAAATGATAAAATCAAAATTTGTGGCTTTGATAATGTCAGTATGCAATCATTGGGTACTATCACCTTACCTCTTAGGAATGGACCTAAGATATTGCCTACCCTTATCCATGTCATGCCTAATTCTCTTTCATACAATCTTCTTCTTGGTAGATCATGGATTCATGCCATGGGGGTAGTTCTGTCTACCCTTCATTGTTTAGTAAAGTTTATCTTTGAAAATAAAGTACATACAATTCAAGTTGATCTGACTCCGAATAGTTTCTTGAAAATAGAAGTGAGACATCAAGCTCCCTTGAGTAGTTTGATCCCTTCTTCAACACTAACCTTTGCTTCTACCAAATGTATTAGTTAGGATAGTGCTAGTCCTTAGAATGTATTTTTTGGTGATGATTGGGGTTCATTAGATTTTATACCCTCCTTTGCAGGTGAATATAAAATCTAACCTCCACACTCAAAGACCTCGAAGATAAATGAAATTTATTCAACATAATCTAATACTCCTACAAAGCTTAAACTTAAATTTGATGATGATGCAACCTTTAAAATAGATGAAGATTCGCCTTCCCCTACAAGAATGGTGGCCATTTTTGACAAAGCATCATCTAAATCATTCTAATGCATTTCTTGGTAATGAAGTGGCCTCTTTAGATTTCAACCCCCATGGGATGATTGAAACAAAGATGGACCCTCGTCACAATGGTAAAGATAATGATCCATCTTCTTCAACATATAATCACACATCTAAAGTCAACAAAGCTAGCCATATGACCTCTCTTCGTCCTTCAGTCTTAGAGAAGCATTATGGGCATGGATTCAAAATACTTAAAAAAAGGATACAATGGAAATCAGTTAGGATGCAAGGAAAAAGGAATTAAAGAACCCATGGAACCTAACCCAAACTTTTCTAAAGTAGGTTTGGGTTTCCGGCCTTCTCGTATGTTCTCACCACCATGTTCACAACAAAAAGGATTGCTTCCCACTTCTCCTATATCTTCTATGCTATCTTAACAGGAGTGTATTTTGCCGAGTCTACTCAAAGACCACTTAATAACTCTTCCTCCTCTAAAACATAAAAAGATTCAACATAATAATTCAACACATTATTGTGCATATCATCGAGCACTTGACCTTTCTACCAATGAATGCCAAGTCTTGAGTAGTAAAATTCAACAACTTTGAACAAGGTTTGGCTCTAGCACTTCTCACCATGCTTGATGTAGTCCCTAGAGCACCTTGTCCTCCATCCATTTTTTAATCAAGTTGGGGGATGATGATTTGTTATGGGCTGAATTGCAACAGTCATCCCTTTTTCTCAGTTTTGTTATGTTGTGCATAATATGATCCCCGTATTGTGATTTGATTTGTTGGTTTTCCCTTGACACCCTTGTTAGCACAAAGGTACAAGGAGTTAGAATGCATTGTGTCATTCTTCTATATGTTGTGATGTGCAATTTGGTTATCTTCTCCTTGGATGATTTAGTATCATTTCATGTTGATTTAACTCTTGTATATGTGATCTTTCTTCCATCTATGTGGCACCTTCTAGTTATGCTCGATGTCATACCATGACTACACAAGCCATTGTGTGTCATGCCTGTAAGCATCACATTGGTTTTCCTCTTCTTGGGGGCTTGTTGTGATGTATCTTTTGGAAAACACATCTTATTTGGGCATGTGCTTTTAGAAAGCTCTTGTGCTTGTTCTATGTTTCTTTCTCTACACTCTACCTTAAATACAATTTCTCCCTATTGGAGTTAGCAATCACTTTAAGGTGGGGGCATATATAGTGCTATGCACCTCACTTTCTTCTTACTATCTAGAAACTTGTTGATCATCTTGGTTACTACTCTCTCTTGGAAAGGATTACAAAATGCTTGGAAACAAGATCTTGAGTCTATCTTTTTCTCCTAGGTTGAAACTTGGAAGAAAGATCTTGAGTCATCTTGTTCTCCTAAGTTGAGGCTCCTTTTATGTCTAGGAGAAGGGTTGCGCCATAGCTTAGAGTTTGGTAGTAAGGTCACTTTGCCTTCTCATTCCACAAGGCCTCGCATAATTCCTCTTGTGAGAGGTAGCTTGGTGTTTTCCCTTGAGTGGAAACACTTTCCGTTTGAGATGAATTATGTGTTTGATGTGTTTGTACTTCTCCTCTTTCTTCTTCTCTTTCCTATCTAACCCCTTAGCATTCTTCTTTATCGCATCTTGAGGAATGATGCATGATAACTAAGACATCACTTAGATTGAGGTCTCCTTTGTCATGTTGACTCAAGGTATTTTACATTATGTTCTTATATATTCTTATCCTCTATGCTTCACGTGTATTCCTTGTGTATTCTATGTATACCTCATGCCTTATATGTGTATGCTTCATGTATACTTTGTGTATTACATGTGTGTGTGTTGTCATTTCTTGAGTATGCCTTGTGTATCCCCTGCGTATGCCTTGTGTTATCTCACACCTTCTAATTGCTTCATGTATGTGAATGAATTATGTTATGTGTCTTATGTGTATGCCAATGATCATAGACTCCTAGGATCGTAAACTTGGGGGCTTGGCCACCCTTCATGTTTAGTGTTATTCTATGTTTCCTATGTCTCTTGTGTTTGCATTGTGTCTTCTCCATCCCTTTAGTATGATTCCGAATGTAAGTTCGTACCCACACTAAAGTGGGGGCTAAATTTAATGACCATAAAATATGTACACCACTATTTCACACCTTGTTTAGCTCCTAGATGGGCCTCAAATGTTTACCCTTGTTTATTAGGAACTATTTTAGTACATTATGAGCATTAAGCATGTAATACTTGATCCCGATGCATGAAACTTAGAAAAGAACAATAAGGTAGGAATAAGCATGCTCTAAGTGCCCTTTTTGGGAGGTTCCTAGCTAAAGGACTAGGGCACCCAAGCGCCCTAGGCCCTCCTTTAGCCCTCTCAAAAATTTGTGCCTTGTTGACTTATGCCCTTTAAAAAATTCCTAATGTCATCTTTATGTGGTTTGATTCTCCAAAATTCGATGGGAATACATATAAAAGTAAATTAATTCATTTTTATATCTCTACACTCTTGCTAACCTCTTGGAATATTCTTATGTTCTTCTATGCTTTTTGTTCTACTATCAAACTCTCTCTTGTGGATTATTTCTGCAGCACTAACATATTGCAGGTCTTTTGAAGATCTTGTTCTTGAGTCAAGTTGAGATGCCGTCTACAAGCATACAAGGATTTCCATGCTCATGGTGACTTCATTCCTTTATGCTTTGCTTTATCATTCCATTCTACTTTAGATTTGCCTCAGCCTTCCAAGGGCATGCACTCTTCATCAGTCATATTTTCTATTGTGGATGTGGAAACACCATTCATGGGGCTTGACTAAGGCAAGCTCCTAAATAACACCCAACCTTTTCCCTCGTTTCATGTGTGTAGGTTAGACAGATAGGTTTTAGAAGGTGACATCCAGGAAGAAGGATAGGCTTGTTGTTACAAAGCTTACAAAGCTTGCAGTTTTTAGAAACCCTAATTTGGGGCCAGGGTGCCCAAGTACCCTTGTCCTAGGCATTTTGACCTTCAAGAAAAGTTTTTGAATTGTCTACTGATCTCTATTGTTCATTTGGTTGATGGGTTTCAAGTACCGACAATTTGTTTTAGTCAGATCTTTGTTAACTAGGGTTTCTTGTCTTAATCCTAGCCTAATTGATTGAATTTGGTTAATTCCTTCTATATACAACAAAAGGGTAGAATCGCTATAGTTTTCCTCTCTTCCTTGGTAGAAGCCAATCTCAATTTGTGCCCCAAATGTGTAGAAGAGGGTTTGACCTAGTTTGATCCATTGAGCTAGTAGCTCTTTTCTACATTACATCTACCTTCTCTTAGTTATTGATGAATTATTTAAATGTTTGTAAGGGCCAACATTGATTTATTATTCTTTTTTATGAGTAGTCTAGCCACTAAAATTTTGATATTTGTTTATGTTGTAAATTTTATGGTCATGCTTGATTTATTGTTGAAACTGAGCTTATTTTATGCCTTATTGTTAGAATTGATAATTCTCCCACTTTAGTGTTCCTTTATAATTGTCGTGGCTATGCTAGAATATTTTAATTGCTAGGCATGTATCATGTAATGTTCGTCTCTATCATTTCCATGTCAGTCCTCTAATGGATTGTATAAGGGAGTGGAATGTGGAGAATGTACTAGTTCTTGATGTTTGCATTATTAGATCTATGCTAATTTGAATTATTTATTCTAAAGTTGAATGGAATGAATTTTGTGTGAAGTGTTTGAGAAGCTATGAAATTTGTTTGTAATCATATGGATCTCTTGGTGTTAGTAAGCTTGTTTGTTGGTGTATATATCATGCATGGATGGTAGTGATTGATGTATATTTGAATTCATGTATGAGCTTAAATTTTATTCTTTTTTAGTTGGCCATGAGAATGAGATGTGTTTAAATGCTTGTGTTGTGTTTGTCTTACTTTCAATAACTAGTATGTGGTTGGGTGTTGGATTAGTCCACCAACTACGATTTTTATTTCTTATCTTATTCTTATTTGTCTTAGTCATGTTACCATGCTTCCTAATGTTCCAACATTGGTTGAGTGTATGATCATATGTTGTAGACACAATGGCCATGTTATTAAGTAACATGAAGGTGCACATCATGTCATTTAGCTATGAATTTTTTAACCTACACCAATATTTTAACATAGCATAGGGTATGTTGGATTGTTAGTAAGTGCATCCAGGAACATATTAATTATATATTTATTTTATTATAGTTTTCTTCCTATACTTGTTGTGTTACCAAATTTATGAATATAGTTGTGAGAAGAGTTCCCCTTGGTAGTTTGGAGGTTTCCTAACATGATGCTAAAAGGGATGCAATTCTTGTTTGAAGAAATTGCTATCCTATGTAGTCTATTTTATGAATATTTGGTGTTTGAGACATGAGGAAGTCTCATGTTGCCTTATTGATTATGAAATCATGATCTTTCCATGTTGTTTAACCATTTTGGTTTAGAATAGTTGAGCATTGAAGTGGTGTCGAAAGTAGTCTTGCTCTTATGTTGTGTGTTTAGTGGAATCCTTCGATATATTCCTTGTGAGTAGTGCATTGCTAAGGCTTTCTTGCTAGGAGTGCTTATTATTTTAGGAAGATGTTGTATAGATCCTTTCCTCTGAGAACTAGTAAGTTTAAGTATGTTTTTGTCATGTGGAGCTAGAGTGTTAGAGAAATATTCTCTTTTTAGATATGGAACAAGAGGAAGGACCTTGTGGAGAGAAACCATGATTGGAAGTGAGGCATACTTTTGGTGAGCATGAAGTTGAGGTAGCTATACTTGTAGCCTCTAACACTTGGTTTGGCTTAAGTTTTGAGTTGTAGCATAGTGGGTAGAGGCCTCAGTCTCAGTGGGGGCCATAGGAAGTTCAACCTTGTATTGGAAATTTTGTTGAGAACGAGATCTACATCATTGTGTGTTTTTCCTTGGCTTAGTAGAGAGATAGAGGAGTTACCTAGTTTCAATTGTAGTTATAGGTTAGGACCTTATTTTTCTTATGGTTGGTTGGGCCATTTGGCTAGATCTTGTCCTTGCTTAATGTGGTAGTTGGAGATAGAATGATGTAGTCTCAGAGGAGTTAGTAGGCATAGTGGTTGATTTTCTCTTGGTTGGTTCATCTTTGGAGACTTGTCTTGTTAGTTTGAGACCTAGACCTAGTGATGGTCTAGAGAGTTAATCTCTTGAGATTGGTTATGTTTTTGAAAGATTTTGTACGATGGGTACCTTATCCTTATCTTTTTTTAGGCTTCCAAGAGTAAGCCTAATTTTAGTGAGGGAGGATGTAATGCCCACTAGTGTGTATGCCTTGTGTGATTTTTGATTTATATGATTTATGTTGTATCAAGTGTATTATCGATGTATTGTTTGATTCATGTGTTATGAGTTATTGCATTGAAATTTTTTATGAGGGTTGTTGTACCATTGAGGTGTTCTAATAGTGTACTCTAGGTATGCTTGTGGAGATGCTCTATAAGACAATCGTTGTGTTCTTGATGAGGTTTTAGATTGGTATTTAATTTCTAACTATGCATTATGGGATGCATATATTGTGCATTTATATGATTAGATCATTATAGTGTTTCAATTTCATTATTTTCATTATATCCAATATAGTTGGGATGATTATATTTTTTAGCATTATGAATTATTGTTGATTATGCATCTTCTTTCTTGGATCATGCTAGTCATAGATGATTTACAAATAGATATGATTATTTGATATCATGCTATGATTTATATCATGTTGGGTGGATTATGTTTCTTTTGATATTATTATGTGAAGCATGTAGGTCTAATCTTTGACTTGAGTGTGTAGGTATAGGGTTATTCCTCAATTATTTATATTAGAGATGGTTGTATTTGGGTAAAAAATGTGTGTCAACCTCTATCTCACTTGGTTTGAGTGCGAGATGAGCCTTATGAATCCTTGTGTAAATTTGGATCTGAATTGGTGGTGATTCTAAAGTTCACGTGGAAAGTCATAAAGTGTGTATGAGTCCTCTATATGTGTTTATTTTATCTTTTACATTGTATTTAAATTTATTTTGAAATACATATTTTTTGTGTTTGGAGATTTTTTTTTCCATAATGTGCCTAGTAAACTTTTTAACGTGACCGGCGACGCTGGTGCGACACGCCCTCCGGCTCCACATGAATACTTTTTCTTGGAGCAATGAACTGGTGAGGCCACAACATGGGGGACCTCATCCCCTAGCAAGAACACTTCAAACCCATGAGTTAGTTGGCCCAATGAAGGCGTAAAGCCTATGATCTTGTTGGCCCAGCGAAGGTGTAAACCCTGCGAGCTCATTGGCCCAGCAAGGGTTTGAACTCGGGCGGCTGCCACTACAACTGAGTGACATAACCACCAAACCAAGCCCTTATTGGCATGAAGTGTTTGGAGAATATTTAATGCTTGTATTAAAAAGATAATAATTATGCCTAGTGGAAAAAGTCTATGACATTATTTTCTTTTAAAGTGAATTTAATTGGCCTTTTTGGAAAAAAAGTATTTTCACAAAGAGAATAGAAAATTGTAGTATAGTTGGAAAATTTAACCAAATTAAAAGGATATGTAAAATATTATTAAACTATTTGAATGCATTAACATTATTTAATTATTGTGTAGAGTTAAATTGTTAAGTATTTGAAATATTAATGCAACTATTTTATTTAAAAATATCTATTTCTTTCAAAAAAAAATCCTTTAAGGAAATATCTTACAAGTTGGAAATGGAGAAAAAATGAAAGAAGGGTTTATGGATTTTAAAACAAAGGAAAAAGGGAAGGCATTTTATTATTAACTTTGTATTTTCTTGTAAAAACCATCTCTCTTCCTCTTTTAAAAGTGGATTTTGAGAGAAAAAATGGATGGAATTGCTTGAAGTTGGATTTGAATCGATGTTCTTAGAGTTCAAATGCTTGCAAGTGGATAAGAGTTGCATGGATGTGTATACGTGTGTCACTCAAGAGGAGGATTCCTCCATTTTTGTGAGCTTGAGGAAAGAGGTAATCTTCTTTTTTAATTTGTGTTTTAAATGAAAATTATCTAATTTACCATGCCCACATTAGGTGGGGGCATATGGCCTTTATATTAGAAGAATAATTTATCTTCTATTTGTAATTTTAAATTTTTGAAAATATGCATTTTGTGGCCAAATTATAGCAAAATTTTCTAAAATACTTTTTTCCCAATCTTTGAAAAATTGATTACAAAAGGGTGTTGTGTATTTTTGAAGAAAAAGGGCACTCTTGAAATTTGAAAATTTATTGTCATTTAAAAGTTAGAAATTTAAGGTTGAATCCCAACTCCATTAATGGAGAATTTGACAATATTTTATGGTTTTGGTGCTTGCAAAATAAATGCAAATTGTATTTTACACCTTAAACAAATGTTCTATTTTGTGGAAAGACTAGTCTCCTCCATGATTAGAATTATGCATCTTTTGGCATTATGTTACGAAAATTGCCAAATTGATTTTTGTCTCATATCTAAATCATGAATTTGGAGTGATGGAATTTTAGGATTGAGGTATAGAGTAGGAAAGGAGTGGGCTCTCACCATTTTATAAAATACAAAGGGATCATGGGATAGAGTGAGGGTAGAGTTTCAATCAAGTAATAATGTAAGACAAATTGGGTTAATAAAATGATTAATAAAGATATGGTGCTTGATGATTGAATTCTTTGTATGAGTTTAGTCTTGGTTGTTGAGGGACATGTCACAACTCTTAGAAGTTTATGAATGTCATGGAGTATCTTCATATAAGGAATATCTACTCCCAAATTCCCTAGGAGTTGTCATGCTACTGTAATGAAACTCCTTGCCTTATCTCTAGGATCCTCATCCTTTATATGTACATGTAAAACTAAACATACAAGAACAAGATAATTCAAATCTAGCCTATTCTATTCAAAACTACATGAAACCTCAAGATTAAACCTAAGGAAACTATCTAAAATGGATGAAATCAAACACAATTCTCACTCACAAGTCTCCTTGTTGCACCAAGGCATTGTGGTTGTGCTCCAAAATTGATTTTGATATTAGTGCTCAACTCAACAACATAACATTATGTATACACCTAAAATTGGGTCATGTCAAATTAAGTAAATATTTTAATATTTATCTTAATTCTTATTTTCTTCTATCAATTAAATATATATTCTAGGTTTATTTGATTGATTCATTATCCCATAATTAAATAAAATCAATTTATTTAATTAAACTCCCCAATTCTTCTAATGTCTCACATAATTAAATAATCCTAAACTATTTAATTAATCCAAATTCCTCTATCCTAAGTCCTAATTCCATAAAATCCACCTCACCAATCCACCTCATCTTTCCACCTCACCTTTTCCACCTCACCATGTTGCACATGTAATTACATATTTTTAATATTTAATTAGTTAATATTCCCTCACCCACATGTCCTATTTATCCTTCAGTCAAATTTAGTTAACTCATCAATCAAATCTGTTAACTAATTAATCATCCAGTTTCACTGATCAATCTATTATGTTGACTCCTCAATCAACCCAGTTAACTGATCAATCAATTTAGTCAACTCCTTAATCAATTCACTTAACTGATTGGTCTATTCTGTTAACTATTCAATAAATTTTGTTAACTCCCCTGTTACATGATGGAGCTTAGACACTTGTCCTCTTTCTATTCGCATACATTCCTCAACCATTCTCCTTTGTTGATCTTCTTACTTCTCAAACATTGATCTTCTCTCATACATCTCTATAAGTACAATCCTCTTCTTCTTCATTTGATATCCATCATTTGAGCAAACTTATACTACAGAAACACTAGCGTGCCTTTGGCACCCCCATCTCCATAAGCACTTCATATCATCCATTTCACTAGTGTGTTGAAGCTCATCTTCAATCACACAAAGTATCATAGCCAACTTCATCTTGTCATCTTGAGGACTTCGAAGCAAGGAAGCAAGCCTCTTGAGGGCCATCTTCATCTCCATTAAGATCAAGACAGAAAAGGCGAGAAATGGAAGACGAAAGGTGAAAGGTAAAAGGTTATAAGTATCATTTGTTTTGTTATTTAAATCTCCTTTCCTCCTTCATATTCTATTGATGTTTAGGTTTATTATTGTTATTGATTGATCTATATTTTACCCTCACATTTATGGTGCCCACCGTGGGGCCCTTGCCCCTTTTATCTCATCAAAATCTAAGATTTTTTTGTAGTCAGGTTCCGTACAGGTGTCGCACAAGTTTCTGATAGGCTAATCTAGCACATCTGATCAATCCTACGATGCTTCTATCTTCTGTTCTAGCGCCTATGATCATCCGGCACATTTATCCCCTGATACGGCGCATACAAGTCCTTTTCCAGTGCTTTTGAAATTATGGCGCATATACCTCACCAGATAGTGCTTATACACCGTTTCATAGCACATATGTTATTTTAATGCATTCATCTCATATTCATGTGCTTTTAACACCTATCTTAGTGCATATATACAATGGCACATGCAAGCTCTTTTTCTGCGCATTTAGACTGCATAGCGATGCTTCTTTCCTGCACTGTAGTTTTAGAGTTCCATCTGATTTTTATGTTTGAACTAATGTTTATCTTGTAGGATTAGAGGCTAGATTAGATCATTTAGCTGCATTGACCAGTTCAATTAGATTAATTAAGGGAAAAAGTAACAAAAAAATGCTTGCATACAAATTTCACGTAGTCCATAAGTAGGAAGAGAGTAATTGAACCATTGCTATATCTGCATATTGTTATCTTCTTTAGTTAGATCATTGCTATCTTACAAATGGGAAAATGAACAATGCTATCTTTAAATACACTTCAAAGTTAACAAATGCGTGAGTGCACAAGTAGATAGCCCATTTAGTTGTTTTCCTTTTAACTAGGTTTGGATTAATTAGTGTCTTCTGTGTTTATTGAATGACAATAGGCTTATGCTCTCCCCTTTACTGGGTGACCAGAATGCTAGACTTGTTATTCCATTTGTTTAACCTTTAGAGGGGCCTACCCTTGGATGCATGCTTGTCCAAGTGGGAATGACCCTGAGTGGAAACGGGCTAAAGCCAAGCCCTACCAATCTACCTAAAATAAATGTGCTTGAGGTGAAAACCTCCTGCAACGAGTGCTGTTGTGTTACATCAATGACCAACCTCCCCCAAAACCCTCTAAGGCGTAACCCTTTGAGGTTGGGAGACTCCATAATGGAGAGTAGTGTCATCGCATGTGTAACCACTCAAACAGTTGCCTTGACTATGAACCAATTGCGTAGTATACCAAAAACCCCTATTTGTTGATGCAAAGGGCGGAGCCCTTGAAGCGGCCTTGATTCATGTGATTCTTAGTAGAGGTAGCAGAGACAATCCTATGGTCCAGTGGGGGTATGAGCCTAAGGAAACCTAGATGTGGTATGTGTGAGAAGTGAGTGTCGTGGAGGGGAGCCAGTGGTACCAGATCCTAGAGCTACACATTTTGAATTTGCACAACTAGAGGATTCAACAGATATTGTCCTATCTAGCTTAGGGTGTACTTGTTTTAGAGTCAAAATGTCCAAAAATACAAAAAAAAACAACAAAAGATAAAATCATGAAAACTTCTATGTGTTTGCTGTGTCTTTGCCATAATTGAAAATCAAAATTCAAAAGCAAACCAGGTTTTCAACTAAAAGCTAAAAAAACTTGAAAAATGTTCCAAAATTATGAGAAACCAAATTGAAAGCTAGAGTTGCGCATTTGTCACGACCTGTGGCACATTTAATCTGACCTACGACGCATTTAAACTCTATTGTGGTACTTTTGAAAAACCACACAATTGCGCATTTGATCCAACTTTCAGTGCATTTGAACTCTGTCACGATGCATTTAACCCTACGTATCCAATCCAAAGAGAAAATCAGTACCTTCCAAGAGCAAATTTTTCAACTTTTCAAAAACCATTTCAAACTTGTCTCAGTTTTTTCCAAAATCTGATTAAGACCTTGCAAATCAAAACATTTTCCTCTTCTTTCCACACCATAACTACCTCATCCAAAATCTCACAAAATTCTTCCAAAATCCAACAAGGTTAGAACCAGGCTATTCTTGATCACATCCAAAATCTCAAACAAACTTAGTGAGGCTCCACTATCAAGGATCACTTATCCTTTTCTCTAGGAACTCCACTAGTGGTTTGTGCAAGACTAGTCACTTCAAGCAAACGGATTTCTATCATCCTTGCTTCGACTATCATCTTGTTCACCCATCTTGTTTGATACCAAACTGATCTAAGAAGAACCTCTCTATAATCTTATTCCATTCTATCACCTTGTTCAAATTTTTCTCTTTTCATCCCGTCTCTAGTCACCATTTGTATGGTCTTAACACGGTCTCAAAAGCAAAAATAGATTGAAATGACTGAGAAAAATATCCCAAACTCTCACAAAAGTGAAGAGGGAATTTCTATGGAAGAGTTCATTCAAGCGCAACATGACCCAAAATTTCAATGACTATTAGAAAGGGTACTTGCCCAAGACCTTACCAAATTCTTTTTACACCTAGCAAATCTAGGAGTCAAGCTCCCCAAAGATTTTGACCTAGAGGCTCTAAAAGAAGGTGAGGAAGAAAGCAACCCTAAGGGAAGTAGACATGAGGAAGTACCCATAGACAAAAGCAAGGCAACCATTGATTCCATGGATGCCCTAGGTCTAGTGAACCAAAAGATTCAAGCTTTACAACAACAATTCACTGACATGAAAACAGGAGCACCAACCAAACATTACACCCTAGAGGATATTTCACCATATCCTTTTAATAGGACCTTGACCATGATACCTTTCCCCTCTAAATTTGAGGTGCCAAAATTTGATAAATATTGAGGAAAGGGTGATCCAAGGGACCACATCAGGGAATTCAATGCTGCTTGCCTTGAGGTCGCACACAATGACACTTACCTTATGTGACTATTTCCACAAAGCTTAGGAGGACAAGCCATGGAGTGGTTTTCTAGACTACCACCCGACATTAGAACATTCAACGAACTTGTGGACAAATTTGTCATCCACTTCTCTTACAATATTGAGCAAGGCAACTCAATATTGGATCTTTGTAACACCAAGCAAAAAGGTGGATAATCTTTTGCCACCTTTCTACAAAGATGGAGACAGTTGGCAAGTAAATGCCCCCACCAAATGCTTGAAAAACAAATGTTAGAAATGTTCATCCATAACTTGCAAACTGATCTAAGCTATCAAATACAAATCCAATGTCCTACTTCCTTTAGCAAGGTCATTGAGATGGGTCTAATCATAGAAAAAGCTTTAATCACAAAAGGACAAATAAAGCTCTATAAGGACACTCCTAGTACCAATACCAATAATGATAAACCAAGATTCTAGACGAAAAACAAAAACATTGTGAACGATGGGGTGGTAGATGCCAAGAATACGGCACCTAAACAACCAATCTTCAACTTATCGACTCCTCAAAATAACCCCCCGCAAAACAAACCAAGAAACACGGAATCACAGTTTACAAATTTTCAACCTAGGAGAAAGTTCACTCCTTTGGGAGAATCATTGGAAACTTTCCTACAGAAGTTAATCACGAACAAGATCATAACACTTCCCTTAGCGCAAGAGTATGAACCAAAATTCAAACCCTATTGGTGGAATGACAATGATTTTTGTGAGTTCCATCGAAATAGGGGGCATAAAACCAATGATTGTATTGCCCTAAAGCACACTATCCAAGATTTGATAGAGCAAAAGAAAATATCCATTGATGGACATACCTCTAACAATGATCACCAGGCATTCAAGGATCCTCTTCCCAACTACGAATAGGGAGGACCTTCCAACTGAAATAACAGGGGAAATAACAACGCCAATTACACAAACATCGCCTTTGACTATGTTGTTAACCACATATTGGAGAGTGAGTCAAATATCAATGTGATCACTATAAACAAGGATCCAGATTGTAACGTTACCACCCGCAGTAACAAAGTCACTCTTAGAGGAGCCTCCACCTCGTCGGCCAATCAGTATAGTATCTTGGATCAACTCCATAAGACATCTGCACATATCTCCATCCTAGAACTTCTGTGTCTATCCTCGTCTCATAGGGCCATACTTGACAAAACCTTAATGAAAGCCTCCGTTCCCATGAACCTTGCTAAAGAATAGTTTCAAACCATGGTCGATCACATTGCCTCACCTCACACCTTATCATTCACTAAAAAGGATGATATGTCAATAACCCAACCCCATAATGCCTCTCTTCATATCAAAACTTTCATACACAAACACAAGATCAAAAGAGTCTTGATCAATGGAGGAGCTGGTTTGAATATTTGCACCTTAAATCTAATCCTTGCATTGGTGTTTTCAGAGAAAGCTATAGATCCAAAAAAGAAAATCACTATCAAAGCATATGATGAAGAGGAGAGAACTTCCAAGGGAATTGTTACTTTACCAATCAGAGTGGGACCCATAGTAAAAGATGTGGCTTTCCAAGTCCTTGATATGGAGCTAGCATATAACATCCTTCTTGGGAGACCATGGATACATGCTCTGAAAGTAGTTCCATCAACATACAATCAGTGTATCAAATTCCCTCACGAAGGTCAAGAGATCACCATCCAAGGTGACCCCAATCCATATCAGTGCTGCAACTCCATTCAATTTAAACCTAAATTGGTGATTCCTAACAATCGTGCCTCTGCTTCGTCTTCATCTCGTGTTGACCCAGCTTCACTTTCTTCCTCTTCAGGAGCATCTCAACCTAAACTCCAACTCAAGGATAAGGGCTTGGGTGAGTACACAATTTCCCAATCCCTTTGTTTGGCACAACTCCCCCTATCTCCCAAATCCTACGAGAGACCTATCCTGAGCAAGCCCATAGCAGAGAAAGCTACCAAAGGACCTTTCATCAAATGGGGAAGCCTCAAAGATGAGAGTGATGAAAAGGATATCCTACAATGGCTATATAAGGATGAAGGCAATTCATCAACATAACACGACCATCCCACTATACCAACTGCAAAGTATAGTCAAGGATTCCAAATGCTACAAAGAATGGGGTATGAAGGACATGGTCCACTTAGTTCAAGAAAGGATGGTATCACTAAACCCATCCAACCCCATACCTTAACAGCCTGAGACACTACAGGGTCAGGTTACACTAGCACATCAAGAACCGATAGAACAAACAAGAACAGAGGCAAACAACAAGAAACATCCACTAGCAATCTGGTTGAGCAAATTCAGCGAATGCAATTGGGGAGTGAGACTGATTCTAATGAGTATGAATGGGATAGGCTCTCTGAGCTATCTTGTGATCAAAAAGACATAGACGTTGTCCACGAGTATGACCCAACCCATGCAAATGAGGACCAAAGTTCAAGGGCTAGACTGCTAGAGTCAGACCTGCATAATAACAATAGTGAAAGTCATGAGGAAAGAATGATACCCCCCTTGACGGATCTGCTAATAGAGAGTACCATCGCAGACCTTGTTCATACTTTTAACAAATCTATCCTAACCATCAACACCGTTGAAACTGAGCAACCCAATGATCCCTTACTGTTGGTGCACCCTAAACTTATAGACTGGGACCTAGAAGGTACTACCCCTGAGCTTGATACCTTTGAAAATGATGAAGCCATCATAGATTACCTTGAGCTTAGAGATCATATACCCGCAGGGGACCACAGAGCTAGCTATGTTATAGAACTCAACGAGAAGGCATATTTTGGAGAGAGTACCAAGCCTTTCAGTCTTAAAAATGTGAAAATGAAAGAATGATCTAATGGTGAAAACCTCTCTACGATAGTGTTAGATCATGAAAAAAGTAAAAATAAAGACATATCCAATTGTGAAAACCTCTCTGAGGTGCCGAAGGATGGAAGGCTTGACCCTCTACCCAATCTTACACATCAGGAGAGATTGTCAATCTTGATAGAACCAGTAGAGCCAATCAACGTCAGCACAGGTGATAATCCCAGAATGATCCACATAGCAAAAGCTCTAACTAAACAAGAGAAACCCGCATTCACCAACTTCTTCAAAAGAAAACAAATCAACTTTGCATGGACATATGTAGACATGCTAGGGCTAGATCCGAATCTCATAATGCATCACTTATCTTTAGCTCTAGGAGCTAAACTAGTAAAGCAAAAACTTAGAAAGATGCATCCGTATGTGGCCTTCATGGTAAAAGAAGAGTTGAAGAAACTGTTAGATGTCGGCTTCATCAGACCAATAGACTATCTTGAGTGGATTTCAAACATAGTACCAGTGGCTAAACCGGATGGTAGAGTTTGACTATGTAATGACTTCAAGGACTTGAACAAAGCTTGTCTGAAAGATGACTTCCCCCTACCAAACATTGACATGATTGTCGATCTCACAATAGGACATACCATGCTGTCACTAATGGATGATTTTTCTAGATACAACCAGATAAAAATTACATCTGAAGACCAACACAAGACTGCATTTACATGTCCTTGGGGCACCTACTATTGGTATGTCATGCCATTTGGTTTGAAAAATGCCGGTGCAACCTATCAGCGGGCTATGACCACAATCTTCCACAACATGATGCACACCATAATGGAAGATTATGTCTATGACATTCTGGCAAAATCAATTACAAGAGGACACCTAGCAGTGTTGGATAAAATCTTCAAAAGACTAGAGTAGTTGAATGTGCGCCTCAATCCAAAGAAGTGCATATTTGGAGTCACCTCAGGTAAGCTTCTGGGATACATAGTGTCTGCAAATGGAATTGAGGTTGATCCAGCTAAAGTAAAGGTCATCATGGAAATGCCACCTCCCAAGAATCTCACTTAGCTAAGGTCCCTACAGGGAAAGATGCAATCTATCAGAAGGTTCATTTCTCAGTTGGTAGACAATTGCCACCCATTCTCTCACCTTCTACCCATTCTCTCACCTTCTACATAAGAATGTCCCTTTCAGATGGAATGATTCATGTGAACAAGCATTTCAACAGTTAAAGGAATATCTAGTGACACCACCTGTGTTGATGTCACCAATTCAAGGTAAGCCTCTACTATTGTATATCTCAACTACACCAATAGCTCTAGGAGATCTTCTTACACAACAAAACCATGAAGGGAAAGAGCAAGCAATATACTATATCAGTCAAACACTTGTTGGGTATGAACTGCAATACATGCCCATTGAAAGAGCATGTCTCGCTGTGGTCTTCGCCTCACAAAAGTGGAGACATTACATGTTGTCACATTCCGTCAAGCTCATGGCAAAGATCGATCCACTCAAATACTTACACAACAAGGTACCATTGATAGGTAGATTATCTAAATGGGTATTCTTCTCAGTGAGTTTGATATCGAATATGTAGACAGGAAAGCAATAAAAGGTCAAGTGCTTGTAGACCAACTGGTAGATGCACCTCTCATAGATGACAACCCTTTGAGCTTTGAGTTTCCAGACGAATCTATCTTTCATATCACTAAAACAATCTGGAAAATGTACTTCGATGGATCTTACACTCAACATGGATCAGGGGCAGGTATCTTATTGATTACCCCTAGTGGCGACACCATTCCTAATTCATACAGACTACTCTTTCCCTACACTAACAATGTGGCAGAGTACGAATCCCTAGCCATTGGTATCAAGTTAGCAGTTGAATGAAATATCAAAGAACTACAGGTGTATGGTGATTCACAACTAGTCATAAATAAAGTGAATGATGACTACCAAACAAAAGATGAGAAACTGATCCCTTATAAACAGATGGTAAATGACTTCAAGGAATACTTTGACCAGATCTCTTTTGAGCAGATACCACAGATAGAGAACAAAGTTGCAGATGCAATGGCAATGATTGCATCTCTCCTTGATCTTCCTGATAATCAGGCATGCTATGAGTTCTTGGTAGAGCTAGTATCCTGTCAACCCCATACTACCCCCAAGGCAATGGTCACGCGGAGGCATCAAATAAAACCATACTAAAAATCTTAAAGAATATTGTCAATGATGCCGGTCGTGATTGGCATGTCCAACTAAATCTCGCGCTGTGGGCCTACTGCACAAGCATCCGCACACCCACAGGGGCAACACCATACTCCCTAGTCTATGGATCTGAAGCAATCTTGCCCTTTGAAGTTGAGATCCCATCCTTGCGAGTCTTGTGAAAAGGCCTCATATTTGATGAAGAATATAGAGTAACCAGACTCCAAGAATTAGAGCTGCTCAAAGAGAGAAGGCAACATGCCTTTAACCACCTAAAAGCATATCAACAGAGAATGTCTAGAAGCTACAATCATAGGGTCAAGCCCCGAGTCTTCCAAGTTGGTGATCTAGTCCTCAGAGAAAATCCTAGGAACCAACAAGATCAAGAAAAGAAAGGGAAGTCTGAACCTAACTAGTTAGGTCCCTATGTCATCATTGCAGCCTATGGGTCCGAAGCATATCAACTGGCTACATCTAATGGTGAACTATTTGATGATCCTATCAATAGCATGCATCTCTGAAAGTTCTACACCTAAACCCCAATGCAAGGGAGTCCTGAAAAAAATAAAAAAAAATCAAAACATGATAAAAAAGGAAAAAATTGAAAAATGATAAAAAACAAAAAAAAAAAAAATGGAAAAGTAGCCGAACAAAATCGTCCTATGGTGAAAACTTGGCAAACACGCGCCTAGGATAGGTACCATGGTGAAAACCTGGCAAATAGGCGTCATGTGTACTCTTGGCTTTTCGTACAAATAAAAACAAGAGATGAAAACTTGGTAAACAGGCGCTATTCTGCGACAAACCACTTCCTCCATCTGTTGTGACTTCATGTCTCTTGTGTCTCCCATATCATTCATCTTGAGCTAGTCCTTTGAACCATTGTCGAACTACGTTGCCTTTGAGTTATCACATAGGCAAGGCCATTCTTAATGCACCCCTGAGGCTCCACTATCCCATCCATCCCATGTCTAGTCCTTCTATCTATCTGAGTTCATACCATTTTTGTATCTTTACCATCGCCTAGGTCTTAGGCCCATCAGGTTCACCCCAAACTACGTTGCCTCTGCGTCATCACGTAGGCAAGGCCATTTAGCAATGAGCCCCTGAGGCATTAGGTTAGTCGCTTAGGGTCCGTCTCTCCATGTCCTATTGCCCATAATAAGTCGATCCCTTGTCTAAACTGGGGGCAAATCCTCAACCTAGTTACAGATTTGGATTCTTGAATGCTGCATGTTCTCAGAGGATACCAATAAAGGATTGTGATACTTTCACTAGACAAGTGTGCTTTGCAAAAACGCACTTCCAAAACAAAATTCTTGACGTAGAACATCAACCTATCCAAAAACAAAGACGAGCACCATACTGAAACACTCAAACTAATTCTATATCAATTATGTTAAAAAGACACATCTAACACAAGCCTGTTTTGTGAATAGGTTAACTCACATAGTCTTGGATTTTTGTCATTATGTCTTCCTATGCTACTCAAGGATGCCAAAAACTAGAGACGCTAGGATGGGGGCATAATCTTTTCTTTATCTGCTTCTTGTGGATTAAACTTTAGTAATGTGACGACTTTCTGTCTAACAACATGATCAACAAAAGATCATTGAGGACTCCGAAGTCTAAACATGAAAAGGGGCAAATCCTTGTCTGTTGAAATGCAAGAAGTACTCAAGTCATCTAGATTCAAGTTTGACTAGATGCTTGTATCAACTTGCTATATCAAAAACTATGTAAGGAATACTCGGGTCATCTCATGTTATACTTAGGGCACAGAACTGAGAGGGGGGCTGAATCAGTTGTGTAAAAACTTTCTTCCAAATAAATACCTAACTTCACTTTGTAAATCAATCATGAAAACACAATGCAACAAAACAAGAGTAGAAACACATCAACACATGAGACACCAAGATTTTGACGTGGAAAACCCAGTTAAGGGAAAAACCACGAGGTGATTAACCCAAGATTGTATTCTCTGTTAGAAGAATAGAAAGAGCAAAATGGCACATGCCAATTAGGGCTCACTACCCAGGGACACTTCTCACAGGAGGCTCACTGCCTACAAGAGACACAATGTCTACAAAGAAATAAGTATCACATACATGAACTAGAGAATAGCATCTTCACCATGCTTGAATTAGTTCCATTTAAGCTCAATACTTTCTGCTCTGTCTTTCGCTCTCCTCCTCGCTACCACACTCTCATCTCCACACAAACTTCTTTGAAATGAATTTGCAATCCCTTCTTTATACATGACATCAACTTAGGAACAATCATCTAAGTCGGCAAACATCAACAAGAACATCCGCAGGATGTGTAATTCATCCGGTCTACCAGTCTCAAGAAGAACACCATCATCCAAAAGTTATTCTTCAATTGCAAGAACCAACTTCAATACTGACCACTAACATGAACTAGACACGATCTAAAGACTTCCACAAGCTTTCCTGAATCACCAAGAACATCCACACTTCATCTGCTTACCGAAATCCATCTCTCCATCCGGAACCTCAAGAACATAGACTATAATTACTATCACAAAAGAATAGATGCTTGCGGACCTTCAAACCATGAACCAATCGACTTGACACACCAAAAAGACTTCCTCAACACTCCCTCAAATCCGTAGAACTGGAAAATTCATTTCTGGATCTCACTGGACCTTTCTGTTATACTCTGTCACCTCTAAACACCTACCAGAACCGGTTTTACTTGAGTGGCCACAACTTCCTTAGATCTTCATGTGGACCTCTAAAATCTCTACTAGACCACCTTAAGACACATATCTACAAACCCTTTAATCCGCATCCTCTGATCCTCTTCCTGGATTATTACCTTACTATCATCACTGTTCCTTATTGAGACTAATTTTCTCAGTATCCTCAGCACACAGCTCATCCAATTCTTATCATTAATGCAACAGGAGTATGTTGACATTAATGACAACACAGGTTAGGCCCATACTTGCAACAATCTCCCCCTTTGTCATTGATGGCAACATATGATGTGAAAAACTATTTTAACCATCAAAACAAGAACTTCTCCTTACTATCTCAACTCCCCCTATCAGCAACAACCATTCACATGTCTTCTCTCCCTTTACTTCCCCCCCTTTGATCAGCAACCACTTGTTTTTCACATGTCTTCTCTCCCCATTTGACATCAATGGCAAAGGGAACACACTTGCAATTCCACCACTTCAAAATCATACCCACTGCTTATCCTAAGTAGCAACTCCCCATCATCAATCTAGATCACAAGGTATGACTGTGATATCCACTAGAATGATGCACCTTAGTGCACCTTAGCTCATCACCAGAGGGGCAATAATCCCTAACTTCTCCCTGAGAGACTCAAAAGAGTCCTTAGGTAGAGGTTTAGTAAAGATGTCTGCAATCTAATCCTTGGAGGGCACAAACTCCAATTTGACTTCATTCCTGTTCACTTGCTCTCTGAAAAAGTGAAACTTGATGGATATATGTTTAGTCTTTCAATGTAACACCGGATTCTTAGATATGTTTATTGCACTTGAATTATCACAAAAAATTATGATAGGCTCCTCATATTCCACTTTGATATCTCTTAGCATCTACTTCATCCAGAAAACTTGAGTGCAACTACCTACTGCTACAATATATTCTGCTTTAGTTGTAGACAAAGATATTGCCTCTTGTTTCTTGCTTAGCCAAGAAACCAATCTCTTTCCCAAAAAGAATGCTCCACCACTGGTACTCTTCTAGTCATCCACATCTCCTGCCCAATCAGCATCTGTATATGCATGAAGAGAGAAATCATGATCTCTAGGATACCACAAACCATACTCAACTGTCCCTTTTAGATATCTAAAAATCCTCTTGATTGCCATGACATGAGATTCTGTAGGATCAGCTTGGAATCTAGCAACAAGACCAACAACTTGCATAATGTCTGGTCTAGTTTGAGTGAGATACAACAATCCTCCAATCATTGACCTATACTTTGTCTGGTCTGCCTTAGGAGAGTCATCATCTTTGCTCAACTTACATCTGGTTGCTATGGGAGTATTCATTGGCTTTGAATCTTCCATCCCAAATTTCTTCAACAATTCTTTCACATATTTGGTCTGAGAATTGAAGATTCCTTTCTTTGTTTGAGTGATTTGCAGACCCAAGAAGAAATTCATTTCACCAAGCATAGACATCTCAAACTCACATTTCATTTGATTTGCAAAAGATTTACACATACTATCTCTTCCTCCAAAAATGATATCATCAACAAACACTTCAACAATCAAGATGTTTTCATGATCAATTTTGAAATATAAGTTACTGTCAGTAGTACCTTTGTTGAAACCAATCTTCAAAAGATGCTTGTCTAATCTTTCATACCAGGCTCTTGGGGCTTGCTTCAATCCATACAGCGCCTTCTTCAACCTGTAGACCATATTACCATGATCAAATAATTGAAAACCATCTGGTTGTTCAATGTACACTTCTTCTTCCAAGTCACCATTCAGGAAGGCAAATTTGACATCCGTTTGATATACCTTGAAATCCTTGAAAGCAGCAAAAGCAAGAAATAGTTTGACTGCTTCAATTCTTGCCACTGGAGCAAAAGTTTCTTCAAAATCAACTCCTATTTGAGAATAACCCTTGCAGACCAATCTGGGTTTATTTCTGATTACTTCACCAACTTCATTCAGTTTGTTCTGGAAGACCCATTTGGTTCCAATCACATTCTTGTTTCTAGGTCTGGGAACAAGATCCCAAGTGTGGTTTTTCTCAATTTACATCAGCTCTTCCTCCATTTCTTTAGTCTAGTTTTCATCATTGCAAGCTTCATTCACTATCTTAGTTTCAATTTTTGAAATCAGACAATACTCATCTGAGTCTTGAGTAATTCTCCTTCTTGTTTGTACACCTTTGCTTTTGTCACCTATGATTTGATCTTCAGAGTGGTTTAGTCTTACATACCTTAGAACTTTGGGAGTTTCTTGCACTTCTAATTCTTGATCAGGCTCATTGAGACTTATCTCTTCTTCCTGACTTACCAGATCAGTTTGAATCTATTTTTTAGAAGAGGCTTGGGCACCTTGAATCAGAGCACCATTTTGATCATCTTCATCATACTCATAAAACCTTGAGGGTTTTTCAATTCCTTCATCAACCTTCACATTTGTACTTTCTATCATCTTTCTCAGTCTCTTGTTATAACACTGGTATGCTTTGCTTTGAGTAGAGTAACCCAAGAATATTCCTTCATTACTTCTAGCATCAAACTTTCCTAGATCTTCATCTCTTTTAATGTAACATTTGCTACCAAAAACTCTAAAATTCCTCATGGTAGGAGTTATGCCAAACCAAAGTTCATAAGGAGTCTTACCAGTATTGCTTCTGATTTGAACTCGATTGAGGGTATAGACTGTAGTACTGACAGCTTCTCTCCAATAGATCTAAGGAACATTTGCTTCCATCATCATGGTCCTAGAAGCTTCCTGGATGGTCCGGTTCTTTCTTTCCACTACTCCATTCTGCTGTGGAGTCCTAGGAACATACAACTATCTCTTTATTCCATGTTTCTCACAGAACTCTATGAACTCACCGAATGTGAATTCTCCACCTCTATCAGACCGCAGACATTTCAATTTTAATTTGGTTTCATTCTCTACCATAGCCTTGAATATTTAAAATTTTTCAAGGGCTTCTAATTTCTCTTTTAAAAAGGTTACCCACATCATCCAGGAGTAGTCATCAATTAGCAACATAAAGTATCTATCACCTTGTATACTCCTAATTCTTGCTGGACCACAAAGATTAGTATGAACTAAGTCGAATAATCTAGTAGAAAACAGTTCCTTACTTTTGAATGTGACTCTACTCAGCTTACCCAATTGACATTCTTTGCACAAGCTGTTAGTAGGTTTCACCAATTTTGGAAGATCTCTTACAGCCTGAGTAATCCTTATCTTGATGATATTATCAAAATTCACATGATACATCCTCCTATGCCATAACCAACTCTGATCAACTTGAATAAATAAACAACTTTTACCAGTACCAACCAAGTGGAAGATATTACCTTTAGTTTGAGTACCGGATGCAATCTATGTTCTGAAACTTTCAAAGATCTTGCATTTTCCATTCTTGAATCTAAGATCATAGCCTTTGTCCACCAACTTCCCAACACTGAGAAGATTGTGTTTCAATCCTTCAACATACAATACATTACCGGTTTTGTTCTTTCCATCAAAAGAAATAGTTCCTCTACCTTTGATTCTACTAGCAGAATTATCAACAAACTTTACTACTCCTCCTTCATACCTTTCCAAATTTATGAACTTATTTTTGTCACCTGTCATATGGTGAGAGCATCCACTATCAACTACCCAATCATCCTTATCTTCAACCTGAGCAGCCAGAGCTCTTTCTACAACTTTATGATTGACAAATTCAAAGGGCATTGGATCTTCTTCCTTGATGGCAATGAATACCCAGTCACTTCCGGATTTGTCTCCTGTCTCTGATTCATCATCTGTTACTCCTTCATCATCGCCTTCATGAGTAGAGTAACAATTCTTTTGGAATCTTGATCTGTTAGAATTTGGCCTTGAAAATCTTTCCGGACACCTTGAGGCAAAATGACCAATCTTATTGCAATTAAAACACTTAAAAGGCAATTTCCCTTCATACTTACCGGATCCTCTTGGCAGTCTTTTTGCAATAAGAGCTTCAAGGTGAGTAGTTTCAGCTTCTTCTTCTTCCAGGTCTTTTCTTGATTTTTCATACCATGAAAGTTTCCTTGAAGAGTTCTCTCCCGGATCAAACCTTTGTTTACCTTTTACATATGCACTGGCTTTGAATGCAGATTCAGTCTTTGGGGGTTCATCTCCAAACTCGGCCATTTCAAATGCAACCAATTTACCAACCAATTGATCTCTTGTGATAGTTGTGTGGGTTTTGAATTCTTCAATTGCAGCAGCCTTGATTTTATAGGAAGTAGGAAGGGATCTGAGAACTTTGCCAACAATCTCATCTTCATTCAAGACTCCACCAGCATTTCTAATTCCACAAACAATCTCATTTACCCTTGGCATAAAAGATGTGATATTTTCATCTTCTCTCATCTTCAGATTTCAAATTTCCCTTTTAGACTTTGTAACCTTGCACATTTAACATATTTATCTCCTTCATGCAAAAGTTCCAGGTTTTGCCAAATCTCAAAAGCAGTTGGTAGGTCAATAACATTTGAGAGCTCTAAATCAGATAATGCACTTAGAAGAGCCTCTATAGTCTGCAGATTGTTTTTAGCATCTGTGATTTCATTTTGAGTTTTTGAACCACCTTGTGGAGGTACATACTGTGTTGTAACCATGGTCTAGTATGCTATTCCCATACATTGTAAGTGACATTTCATGCGACCTTTCCAAAGATTAAAATTGGTTCCATCAAACTTCAGACTATCCTTCTTGTAAGACGACATCCTGGATCTCCTCAAGCGGTTAAGCTCCTTTTAGAGGAACTTGGCTCTGATACCAATTGTTATACTTAGGGCACACAACTGAGAGGGGGGGTGAATTAGTTGTGTAAAAACTTCCTTCCAAATAAATACTTAACTTCCCTTTGTAAATCAATCATAAAAACACAATGCAACAAAACAAGAGCAGAAACACATCAACACATGAGACACCAAGATTTTGACATGGAAAACCCAGTTAAGGGAAAAACCACAGGGTGATTAACCCAAGCTTGTATTCTCTGTTAGAAAAATATAAAGAGCAAAATGGCCTGTGCCAATTAGGGCTCACTTCCCGAGCACACTGCTCATAGGAGGCTCACTGCCTACAAGAGACACACTATCTACAAAGAAATAAGTATCACATACATGAGCTAGAGAATAGCATCTTCAACATGCTTGAATTAGTTCCATTTAAGCCCAATACTTTCTGCTCTATCTTTTGCTATCCTCCTCACTACCACACTCTCATCTCCACACAGACTTCTTTGAAATGACTTCGTAATCCCTTCTTTATACATGACATCAACTTAGGAACAATCATCTAAGTCGGCAAACAACAACAAGAACATCCGCAAGATGTGTAATTCATCCGGTTGGCCAGTCTCAAGAAGAACACCATCATCTAGAAGTTATTCTTCAATTGCGAGAACCAACTTCAATACGGACCACTAACATGAACTAGACACGATCCAAAGACTTCCACAAGCTTGCCTGAATCACCAAGAACATCCACACTTCATCTGCTTACTGAAATCCATCTCTCGTTCATCTAGAACCTTAAGAACACAGACTGTCATTACTGTCACAAAGGAATAGATGCTTATAGACCTTCAAACCACAAACCAATTGACTTGACACACCAAAAAGACTTCCTCAACACTCCCTCAAATTTGCAGAACTAGACAATTCATTTCCGGATCTCACCGAACCTTTCTATTATACTCTGTCACCTCTGAACACCTACTGGAACCAGTTTTACTTGAGCGGCCACAACTTCTTCAGATCTTCATGCAGACCTCTAAAATCTCTACTAGACCACCTTAAGACACATATCTACAAACCCTTTAATCCGTATCCTCTGATCCTCTTCCTATCTTAGATTATTGCCTTACTGTCATCACTGTTCCTTATTGAGACTAATTTTCTCAGTATCCTCAGCACACAGCTCATCCAATTATTATCATTAATGCAACAGGAGTATGTTGACATCAATGACAACATAGGATAGGCCCATAATTGCAACCTCTCAGTCTAATTATACTTAGATGCTTGTATTTTCTTACAACATTTCAAAAAAAGTGAAAAATACCAAAAACCGTTGAATGATGAAATAAGCACTTCAAAATACTTGCAATATCAAGATGACAAATATTCATATCCATAACGTATCCAATCGTGTCTCATATCCATATCCATATCCATTTGGATTCCATATCCCATGTAATAAAAATTCTATATAGAGTATCAATGTTTACAAAAGCTTGTGATTCCTTCTGTCGAGTCATTCTTCTATCAATCAACTTTCTATCTATCATCATATCTCTCATCAATAGTTCTAGATGTCAGTCTGAGCAGTGATCTAGATGCAAGTTCCATCCTTAATTCATACTAATCAAATCAAAGTCAATCTTGTCAAATGATCCAATCATAATCAGTGGTCTTGATCCTTGTCTGGTCGTAAACCAACTCGATGAATTATAATCAAACATTTGTCTTATACAGGATGTAACATTGTCAAAATCATACCAATACATGCATCTTACATGACATGTTTCATTTCCTAAAACCAGACACTATCCTTTGTGTTGCTCTAGGGATCTATCATTCCCTGCCATGACAACACTGTCGTATATCAATATTGATTAATCATTGGTTTACTGCCTGACGGGGGCAATACCTTGTTTGTTCTTGTATCATTTGTGCATACTTGCTAACATGCTTGTGTGTATTATCATTTTATCTTGCAGAACATATCATTCGGCTCTTCTTCAACCAATTTCTTCATTCTAACCTATATTTCACCTTCTTCATTATGAGATTGTCCATCTCACGCCTTCTACCTTCTCCCTGTCCAATCTACCTATTAGTAATCATTTATGTTTAGGGTTTTAAGTTTGAACATTTGCAAATTTTCCCATTCAAACCTTAAAATTTTTGAATCATAGGGTCTTGCATTGCTTCTTCTATCCTGATGATGACCTTTTGTGGTGGGTTCTTGGTTACTAGTTTTCATCCTTGTGCTTTAGTGTTCTTAGGTTAACTAGCCTGCATGCAATATTTTACCGCTTTTCCCGTTGTGCATGAGAAAGTGTCAAGATTTTGTGTGTGCAAGTAATCAAATCTGTTAGCGGGCTAGTGAAATCTCATTCGGCCTCTGAAAAATGTTGAAAATTTGAGTTATATGTATATTCTAATGCATATTGGGTCACATGTACAAGGGAGAATCTTTCATGGGATCCCTGAGAATATTCTGTATTTATATGCATTTCCAAAAGCATATTGGGTTCAAGATGGAAGATACATTGTGGGAATATTCCAGGAAGATCCCATGTTTGTATGTGCAGGAATGGATGTATGTCAAATGTACATTGGGTCTTATGCAATGAAATATATACAAGGAAGCCAAATGTGCATGTGCTATAGTACAATGGTCCGCTGCGACATGCAAAATGAACAGTGCAATGTACAAATTAACCTTGTATATTTTGTAATATACAAAGGCAGAAAATGCAATTGGTGGGGCCCGCAGCAGGTTTATACAAACAGGTTTGTACATGTTCGACATACAAGGGAAATATGCATTCATCGCATATTCTAAAAAGATTCCCTGCTTGAATGTTTGTGTTTGTATATTCTGCATACAAGCAAAATATACATTGAGGAGATACATTCTGGACCCGATGAAAGTTTTAGGTTGCTGAATAATTATTTGGGGTCCATGACTTGTATAAATGTTTGTATATGTCAATATACAACTCGATGTACAATGATAGGATACAAGACGGATTCCAAGAAATGTTCCAATCTAGTAGAAGAAATATTTAGCATCCACGACTTGTATATTTGCACTTGTATATGTGACGATGTGCAAATTCATGAGGATACATGGCCTGGACTTGAATGTTTTTCAAATCTAATGGATAGATGTAATGAAGTCCTCCTTGTATATGTTTTGCAGTTGTATGTGTGTAATATACAAAATGATGGATGTAGGATGGAGATACAAGCCGGACCTGAACTGAATTCCAGTTTGTTCTAGTACATTTGACGTCTGCCTTGTATGTTGTATATGCATTTGGATTTGCATATACAAAAGTGATAAAGGTGAAATAAAAGGAGAAGGGTCAGCGATGGAGGGTCAAGGTGCCTGCGTGGCACGATATTATTGGCTAGCGACTCTTCATACATGTTTTGGGACCGTTGATCTCGGTAATGGATTTCAGATCGACAGTCAGGTTTTGAACCTTCAGCGATGGTTTTTTCCTTGTGTCTGTCACCATTTTTTAGCGGGAAAATCTCCAGATGCATTTGTTGTTGCATCCCATGGGTAGTTGAGGTTTTAATGGTGATCGTGCAGAGACATACGATGGATTGAGTGACGGGCCAACTACCAGTTTTATGAGGAATGTCCCCAAGCGGCACGGGGCTCGAGTTTTGTTCCTCCTCGCCATTCCTTCTACCTGTTGCCTACAGTGTTTTGAGCGCCATTTTTATGGTGCATGGTCTGACAAAATTTTTGATGTGCCATGTAATTAATTTTGCTGAGTACACAGTCTTGGTATAAAATGCCAAACTGTGTTACTCATTAGGTTGTTGAAAACTGGACAAATTTTGGTGCTGCAATAGGAATACAACTTTCTAGTGACTCTATTTCAGGTGTCTTTGCGAGTTTATGAGTTGTATGTTGTATGTATTATGCACATAATTATCAATTTCATGTTGATTTAAATGAGTAATGCTTCATTGCGTGTGTTTTGTTATTTGTGTCCAGACTAGATGTGTTTTTCTTCTGATTCTGAACATCTAAGGGGTGTTATAGATTCTAGAATATAGGTTTTCTATATTGAATACTTAGTCTCTTACTTCTGCTCAATAAGTAGATTGAATGTTTTGGATTAAGTGTTGAGAAGAATACATTGCAATAAGGATGGTTGTAAGCAGAAATAACTAAATACTCTCTATTGGGTATTGTCTGTAAGGAAGACATTTTAGAAACCCCTTGAAATCTGATTACTGTCTTAGGTCTGTGGTAAACATTCACAGATATATGTCTACTGACTCCGAGCCCTGGATAGGCACCGATCTGGTCTGGTATCTCTGTTGTAACCCAAAGTCCTAGTTTTGCATCCATATATAAATCAAACTCAAACTTCAACTTCAAAACTTTTAGGACATTAGAAGTAGTTTTAGGACCCAAAATCCTCTATCTACAACTGAATATAGGCCCGAAGCTAGCCCCTTTGCACTTATCTCACAGTTTTGGTCTACATAAGAGAGGATTTATCTGTTTTGTATCAACATCCCAACTAATTCATGGATGCATTTCATAGATGTTGAGTAGGGAATACCGCCCTTGGTTCTGCAGAGCCTAAAGAAGAGGAGATATTTATAGAGTCTATCTCCTCTACTATTGGCCCCTGGCCTGGGAATCCTGTCGATCATTGATGGCTACTTTGTAGGGGTGCCTGGGAACAAGCATCCAGTCTGGGAAAATACCAATAGAAATTGATGATTCTGCTGGGGAGTTAAACAAAAAAAAAGGAGTATCTGTGTGCCCATCCGAGTCACCAATAGAAATTGGTGACTTTGCTGGGGAATGCTTTGTAAAAGAACCCAGATTTTAAAAGAAAACAATTCCTAGTAATAGGTGGTGACTCCGAACCAATCTCCCAACTGGTAAAGTAAAAATTTGTATGCAAGGGAGAAGATCCCAACGTAACCCTTTGTTTGAAGAGTTACCCATAAAAATGATGTATAAGAAAAAAGGGATTGTTTGACCCAGTCAAGATGGTTCTCCTAGCCCCAGGAAAAATGATTTTATTTAGGACAATCTAGGATCCTCAGAGCAAAAGATACCTTATTTTACAAACACTGAGGCTGAAATCCAGAATGTATATGAGAGACAACAGAGTGGTGGATTGAAAATGAGGTCAGAGATGTTTCAAGAATGCCCTTTTGTTAATTCTCCTGACAGATTTGAAGAAGCCAAATCCCTGAGGGATAATAATAATGATGATTAGAATGTGATAAAACCATCCTCTTCTATACCTAGAGAGGAGGAACTAGCTGATGAAATTAAGAGCTTAAGGGCAGAATTAGAATATTTGCAAGCAGTGAAGATCAGAGATGACATGAGACAGAAGGTGCAAGCTCTGAGAGTTTCTCAGAATGATTCAATTCCTACCCTTGGTAATGCAAATATGCAAAGAAATCAACACAGGAATGAAGTATAGGATCAGCACAATGATCAAAGATAGAATGTACATAATGCTAGAGTACCATTAAATAATGTAAGAAATCAGAATGCAAATAGAAATGCAAATGCTAATCAGTTTGGTAGAGAGCCTATGCAGCTAGACAAATTCAGACAACTAGTTTTTGATGGCATTCCTGGTCACCCCAATCCTATTGACAAACATGTGAGGCTGCAAGTGCCTAAATTTTTAGGAAATAATATTGTATCAGGTGAAAAGCTTTTCAGAATATCATGGACAACTTTAAGGTTGAGCATGAGGATATTTTCATGAAATCATTTATGCAATCCTTAGTTGATGAAGCCAAGGAATGGTATAAAGGTCTACCTGACAGAAGCATTTCATCATGGGAGGATTTCAGGAGGATATTCAAAGAACAATATGGTGACAAAACTGATCCTAGTTTCTTCATTAATGAATTTACTGGCATTACCAAAGGATCAAATGAATAGGTTGCTGATTTCAATGCTAGATTTACTAAGGTATTAAACAAATTGCCATAGGACTTGAGGCCTAATGAACCTATGTGCATAGTACTGTACATAAATTCTTTTGATGCCAAAACAGCTTATGGATTGAGAGACAAAAGCCTTGCTAGTCTCAGAGATGCGTTCAAGATTGCAACAAATATTGAAAATAACAGAAAAGCATCTAGTAAGACAAATAGAAGAGATGATCTAAAAATTCTGTAAAACCCAAATACTAAAGCTCAAACTGTTCAAGGTAGTGCATCTACTTCTGAGGATAAATTAGACAAATTGACAACTATTGTCAAGGACCTAGGTTATAGAATGGCTAAAAATGAAAAGGGGATAGGTCCTGACAGACCAGTTTACCAAAGGCAAGAAAGAAGACCATCATTACATGATATGCCATATAACACTAATTGGCATAATGGTAAGCCTATTCTCCCGAACAACAACACAGGTCAAATGATTCAAAATACAAAGGAAACTCCTGATCCTTTGAGGAAGGCTATAAATATTGTTAATGACACCCCATGGTGTATCATATGTCAAATGCCTCACTCACAGTTGTTGATAACTGAGAGGGCGGGGGGTGAACTAGTTATCTTAATTATTTCAGCTTTCTGAACTTTCTTGATAATTAGTGCAGCATCAATTCAAACAAGCAACATAAGCATGAAATAGAAATACACATGACAATATTTTTGACATGGAAACCCTGTTAAGGGAGAAAACCACGGGGTGATTAACCCAAGATTGTATTCTCTGTTAGAAGAATGGAAGTACAAAATGGCACTTGCCAATTAGGGCTCACTGCCCGAGCACACTGCTCACAAGAGGCACACTGCCTACAAGAGACACACTGTCTACAATTTATAAAGAGTGTAATACAATACTTGAACTAATAAGAAGCATCAACATATGCTAGAGTTTAGTTCTAGTTAGGCTCTGTATACTGATCAGTTGCACTTCATCTTTCCTCTTCTTTTATGCTGCTCTTCTTTCACATACTGGATCTTCCTTTCTGCTTTTATTCAGCTCTACTGCTTTTCTTCACACATCACTTTCAACAACAACACTTCTCATAACTAAATCTATTGTGTATATATATCCGTACATGTGATTTCATCACCTTTCTAGTCAGCACCTGAAATAGTCAATATTTTGCCTAAACTCTGATCTGTCAGCTGAATCCTTGCTTACCAAGTAATGCGGATCAAGGATATACTTGTGGAAATTATTAATCATGTCGACCAAACATAATTCATGCCTTCATAACCTTTACCAAAATTAGTAACACATCCAGAATAATGTTTGATGTTCTGCCTGTCAGTTCTTCCTCTATTCACACTGTCACTTGGGAACCCGACACTCAAGCATTCACATCTCTTTATCCTTTTCACACCGGAGGCTCAAACCTTGGAATCTATTAGTCAAGATACTCCTCTTGACTTCCCCAAATCTGCACTTCACTGAGATACTTCTGCTGAGAGATCCGGACCTGTCTATCAGACCTTACTGACTGCTCTGTTCTTGTTTACCAGACCACAACATTCTTCATTCTGACTTCCAGTATAGACATACCATGTCCTGCGGATGTGTGGGATGAACTTTGTTGCCATCAATGACAACATTCATGAATCTATATAGTGTCTCTTGCCAACAATAGTCACAATGTATGATTGCTCAGTCTCTATACAACAATGTTGTTGCCTGTGATGAGTGTAATGAGCCGCATTGCATGGAAGATGAGAATGTCAATATGCTGTCTACAAATAGAGAATACTCTTCTCATGATGCTGATGTAAGTGCAAATGATGAGATTCAGGTCTGGCAACAATTTCCCTATGATGAAGATGAGGAAGATAGCTATGCTTATGGTCAAGATTCACATAATTTTCTAAATAACTTGAGGAGACCTTCTGATGAAGAAATTAGAGCCTTCATAGCTGTAGCATTAGCTCAAGTTAAAAGCAATTACAACATAAGAGGTAAAGCTCAGGTAAGCAATTCACACCAACCAGAAAATACTTTTGTGAGCCAACCTGTGCATAGTCATAAGGGGACTGAAACATATAAGAAACAATGGAACAATAATAAGCAAGGTTTTAAGCAAAAAATAGGCTATGACCTTCAAGGACTAGAAAATACAGTTCCCTAGGTTGAGAATCAGAATAAAAATTCTTAGGGCAAGAATGACAGTCAAGGAGCCATAAAAACTAAGGCTAGATCATCCCAGGATAAAGGTAAAACGATGGAGCAATTTACAACTGTTATTCAAAATTATGCTCCATTTGACATGACTCAAGTCTTATTGTAGATAAAAGTCTCTGTTCCACTGATGGAACTGATGAAAGTTTAAGAATTCAAAAATAAAGCAGTATCCTTAATTTTAGGAGTACCCTGTCAAGCCAAGTTGAGTGATGAACCTCAGGGTAAGAAACAAGCCCTGTACATTGATGAAGATGAAGTTCCTGAGGTGTATCTTGGGATGACCATGACAAAATGTCCTTCACAGGTTGAACCATTTTATGTCTCCCTTGTCATAAATGGAAAAGTAATTAAGAACTGTATGCTTGACTCAGGAGCATCCACAAACATCATGCCTTTGGCCATCATATAGCAAGCTGGGTTAAAAATAGATAAGGCATGTGGGAAATGCTATGCCATGGATGCTAGAGAAGTACCAGTCATTGGAATTATGAAAGATGTAGATTTCAGACTGGCAGCATACCTAGAAAGGACTTTCAAAATGAACATAATAATTGTTGATATCAAGCCACAGTATGGCATGTTGTTATCAAGAAGATGGGCAGCATTGATTGGTGGGAGTATGCAACTTGACCTCTCATATGCTATGATCCCTATGAATGGCAGGGATGTTCAACTAATTAGAGAAGAAAGGTCATCAGAGACAGTGGAGGACAAAGAATCAGAGGAACAGATATGTTTTGTGAACACTGACTATGATAATTTCAGAGTTGTCTCAGATGATGAAGGAGATAAAGAGGGAAATATTTGCATTCAAGAACTAGATCAACATGGTCTGTGGACCATGTATTTTGATGGAGCTTGTTCGAAGGAAGGCTCTAGTGCTGGAGCTATATTTTTGTCTCCATCTGGTAAGCTTCTAAAATTCTCTTTCTTACTAAAGTTTGCCTATACAAACAACATTGCAGAGTATGAGGCTCTGTTATTAGGATTAAATATTTCTCTGAAGCATGGAATTAAGATGCTCAAAGTATTTGGTGATTCAGATTTAGTTGTTTCCCAAGTTAGAGATAAGTATGCATCAGAAAATAAGAGATTAAAACAATACAAGCATGTTGTTTGGGATACAATTGAATTGTTTGATGCTTTTTCAATAAACTAGATAGAGAGATCAAAAAATGTCAGAGCAGATTTTCTAGCCAAGGTAGCCATAAGGCCAGATGACATCACTCTATCAGATGTTACAAATGTTGAGGTCAAGTTTAGACCTGCAGTGCCAGACAACATATGAAGCTGGCAGGTGTTTGATGATGATAAAGATTTACTAAGATTTTTACATTGCATTGATAAGTATGAGAACCAAGAAATGGATTTCTAGAATTTTGTGGAGGTTGTAGATGGAAAAGACACTCTCTTAGGGAAAGAAATAATTCAACTCAAGACAAATAAGATCCCTAGAGGGATGGTTGCTTTAGAAAGAGCTTTTGACAATAGGGACCAACTTGTTACAAAGTCATCTCCAACAAACAAGAATGATTTAGAGGAGATAAACTTGGGAACATCTCATGCCCCCAAAAAGATATACATTGGCAAACAACTCAAGCCACATATCAGAACTATGCTGATTGCATTACTAAGAAGATATAAGCATGTATTTTCCTAGTCTTATGAGGACCTCAAAGCTTATAGAGAGGATTTATTTCAACATGAAATCCCTTTGAAGCCTAGAGCTAAACCATTTAGACAAAAATAGAGGCCTATCAATCTAACCTTAGCTCCAAAAATGCAAGAACTTATGAAACTTATGGAGGCTAGAATAATTGTGCCTATCAGACATTCAACTTGGGTGTCCAACCTCGTCCTAGTCAGAAAAAAGAATGGTGATATCAAACTTTGTGTGGATTTTAGAAATTTGAATATGTCTTCTTTGAAGGACAATTATCCATTGCCAAACATGGAGGCCATGTTGCAGAAGGTGACTAGCTATGAACTTTTATCCATGATGGATGGATTTTCAAGGTACAATCAAGTGAAAGTAAAGGAATCAGAGCAATTGAAGACCGCTTTCACTACTCCATGGGGAACCTATGTATATGTGAGGATGCCATTTGGACTGACAAATGCAGGTGCCACATTTCAAAGGGCAATGGATGTTACTTTTGCAGGATTGATTGATTCAATCTTGGCTGTGTATCAAGATGACTTAATAGCTTATTCAAAAAAGGAAGAGCAGCACTGTATGCATTTGGAGCAAATTTTTATTAGAGCATTAGAGTATGGCATCTCACTTAACCCAAAGAAGTGTGCTTTTGGGGTTGTGGAAGGAAAACTGCTTGGACATATTATTTCCAAGGATGGGGTTAGAATTGATTCAGAAAGGGTGGCTGCAATTGACAGAATTCAGATCCCTAAAATAGTGAAAGGTGTCTAATCCTTCTTTGGACAAATTAATTTTGTTAGGAGATTTGTTCCTAACTTTGCAGAGACCACCAAGGATATCTCTAAGATGCTGAAGAAGAATGCAACTGTCAAATGGGAAGATGAAGCAACTAGATCATTTTAAAACATAAAAGAAACTATAAAGATGGCTCTTGTATTAAAATCTCCTAATTTTTCTAAGCCATTTCAATTATTTTCATGTGCTTCTTTCCACACTATTGCTGCATGCTTATTGTAGAAAAATGAAGAAGGGTTTAAACAGCCTATTGCTTTCTTTAGTAGGTCATTGCAGGCTACTGAATTGAAGTATGACATCATGGAGAAATAGGCATATGCACTGGTCAGAGTAGTCAAAATTTTTAGGCCCTATTTGGTCGGCTCTTGGTGCAAGAGTACCTTGGCAAATTAATATTGCCCTAGACAAATCTTTGAGTTTGATTAACTTTGTATGTTTCCACATTGTAATGAGGTTTATCAAGTCATTTTTATGTGTTTAGGTCATTAGGAGTTTTAAAAATACAAAATATTGCATACCATGTAAAGGTTGTCAATGTAAAATTAGAAAAAAGATGCAAACTTGGAAGGTGAAGAGTCATTTTGCTCTTGGTTCACTCCAAATCAGTTATGAACTAAAGAGACATGTTTTAATTCCTTTAAAAGGCCTTGTAACCATGAAGAATTCGTGGGTGGTTGAAGATTTGAGCATGGAATGAGAAAAAACAATGTTTTCCAGTATTTTCCTTCAGAAATTTGTTGTCTTTTGCTATTGTATGGCCCTATATGGAATTGAATGGATGCCTAATAGATTGAAAATGTTAGATCCTTAAACCACCTTCCATTTTCTTCTTATCCCATGCATTTTTATTTAGTTTTGTGAAAGATATGAGTGTTTTATGGACTGTAATTTTCTGATTTTCCCTGCAACAGTCCTGTTGCAGCATTTGGTACGGTTCTGTACGGACATATAGAGGATCAAGCCATATATGGTTGGAAACAGTATTGAGTCTGCTTTCCATTTATCTTTATTGCATCAAATTTAATTAAGATTTGAATAAGTTATGGCATTTTTATTGAGGGTAGGTCTGTAGAGTTTAATTTTCTAGAAATACAGTATGAAAATATGCATGGTACGACTTGGTACGGCCTCACATTGATTCATATAATAGATGGATGGAAAAATATGTGTTTCTAGTTTACAATTATTTTGGTTTGGTGTAATTTCAATAAGTTTTGTGAGAGATATTGCAATTTTGGTGAGGGCAGGTCTGAACACTGCCTAGGGTTTGTAGTTTTGGGAAAAGAGTCATAACTTTCTCTCCTACCATTGGATCTTCATGAAAATTGGAGAAAAAATATATATTAATGTTCTCTTCAACCTGACCAAAACAATTGGATTAGTTCTTTTATTTGTTAATATTATTGAGGATAGTTTTGGTCCTCCTACCTCTGCATCAGATTGGTATCAGAGCTGGCGAAAGATTTGGGTGGTGTGTATTTTTTTTTCCTGTCACTGAGAAGGCAGGTGAAGAGTGAGACAATCTTGATTGTGTAGATAGATCGTTGAAGGAGGCAATCTACACCTTCTATATTTTGTGTTGCTCAGTTGTTTGGTAGCAGGTGCTTATCCATCTAGCTGCAGGCTATTAAATACATCATTGTTCAGGGAAAGCTATATTAGAAAAATCCTGATGGTGTATTACTCAGGTGTATTGATGAAAATTAGGCCAATGATATTCTCAGTGACATGCACAATGGAGTATGTGGTGGACATTATGCTGGCCAAACAATAGCCCATAAAATTCTCAGAGCAGGTTATTGATGGCCAACTTTCTTTTTAGATACACACAAAATGGTAAGAAAATGTGATCCTTGTTGATAACTGAGAGGGGGGTGAATCAGTTATCCTAATTGTTTCTTCTTTTGAACTTTCTTATTAATCAATGTAGCATTGAAGTAAACAAACAAACATTACCATGAAATAAGAAACACATGACATAGTATTTTTGACGTGGAAACCCTGTTAAGGGAAAAAACCATGGGGTGATTAACCCAAAGATTATTCTCTATTAGAAGAATAAGGAATTACAAAATGGCACTTGCCAATTAGGGCTCACTGCCCAAGCATACTGCTCACAAAGAGGCACACTGCCTACAAGGAGACACACTGTCTATAAAAGAATGTTATATAATTCTTGAACTAATTGGAAGCATCCACATATGCTAGAGGTCAGTTCCGGTTAGGCTCAGTACACTGATCTGCTGCACTTCATCTTTCCTCTTCTCTTTATTCTGCTTTCCTTTCACATACCGGATCTCTCTCTGGCTGTTTCTACTCTGCTCTACACTTATTCGCACAATAACATCATACAACTTATATTTTTCACAACTAAATCCATCGTGCATATATATCTGCAGAAGTAATTTCATCACCTTTCTAGTCGGCATCCGGAATAGTCTATTTTCTCACAACCTCTGTTCTGTCGGATGAATCCTTGCTCATCAAGTAATGTGGATCAAGCATATACTTGTAGATATCATTAATCATGTTGGCCAAACATAATCCATGTCTTCATAACCTTTACCACTGTTAGAAATACATCCGGAAAGCAATCTGATGTTCTGTCAGTTAGTTCTTCCTCTGTTCACACTGTTACTCAGGAATCCAGTATTCAACTGTTCATATCTTTTTCCTTGTCCATCACAAGAAGCTAAATCCTTGGAATCTATTACTCAAGGTAGTTCTCTTGACTCCCCCAAATCCGCACTACACCAAGACACATCCTCTGAGAGATTCGGACCAATCTGTCGGACCTTGCCACATGCTCTGTTCTTGTTCACCGGACCACAACAATCTTCATTCAGACTTCCGGTAGAGACACACCATGACTTGCGGATATGTGGGATGACCTTTGTTGCCATCAATGACAACAACCATGAATCCATATAGTGTCTCTTGCCAACAATCCTTGCCAAAGGTTCTTAGGAAAGCTAAGATATGAAGGTGCATTACCCCTTAGGACTATAACTGTAGAAGCTCATTTCAGCAATGGGGAATTGATTTTATAGGTGAAATCTCAGAAAAGTCAAGTGGAGGGCACAGTTGGATTCTGGTTGCTACTGATTACTTCACTAAATGGATTGAGGCCATTCCAACTAAAAAGGCTACAAGCAAAGTGGTGATGGATTTTATCCTAGAAAATATTATTATAAGATTTGGAGTACCAGCCAAATTGGTCACAGATAATGCCATGTGTTTCAAATTTGGTGAATTTATTGATTTTTGCAGCAATTATGGAATTGATTTGTTTCATACATCACCATACCACCCACAAGGGAATGGTCAAGCAGAGTCGAGCAACAAAAGTCTCATGAAAATCATCAAAAGGGTGATAGATAAAAACAAAAGGGCTTGGGATTCAAAGTTGAAGTTGGCATTATGGGCTGACAGGGTGACAGTGAAAGAGCAACTATAAGATCTCCTTTTGAATTGGTATATGGTGCAGAAGCTAGGTTGCCTATGAATAACTTCCTACTAGTGTACAAATTCAAACCCAATGACTGAAAGAATAAATCAGCTGGATGCACTAGATGAAATCAGAAGAGAAGCACAGAAAACAAACATCAAGAAACAACAAAGAGTGAAGTATCTGTTTGATAAAAGGGCTACAGAGAGAAGGTTTTAGATAGGTGACTTAGTGCTTATGTGGAATGCAAGAGGCTAGGATAAGGGCAAGCATGATAAATTTGAGCCCTTATGGATTGGCCCATATCAAGTTGGCAATGTCTATGAGAATGATTCTTACTTTCTCCAAGCCCTAAATGGTGAACTACTGGAATTGCCAGTGCATGGTAAATTCCTTAAGGCTTTTTTCTCGTAAATGAGTACCTTTTGTGCACACTGTAAATTAGTTGTAAGTATTTTGTACATGCCTTGTATAGTCAGTTGTGTTTTGAGTTTTGTGTTTTGTCTAGTCTACCCCAGAGTATTCATATCCTCATTGTAGTCTTGCACCTGCACGTCCCCAATCGGAGCCTGTTGGTAATCATTTATGTTTAGGGTTTTAAGCTTGAACATTTGCATATTTTCTCATTCAAACCCTGAAATTTTTGAATCATAGGGTCTTGCATTGCTTCTTCTATCCTGATGATGACCTTCTGTGGTGGGTTCCTGGTTACCAGTTTTCATCCTTGTGCTTTAGTGTTCTTAGGTTAACCGGCCCGTGTGCAATATTTTACCGCTTTTCTCATCGCGCATGAGAAAGTGTCAATCTTCTGTGTGTGCAAGTAATCAAATCTATTAGCAGGCTAGTGAAATCTCATTCGGCCTCTGAAAAATGTTAAAATTTTGAGTTATATGCATATTCTAATGCATATCGGGTCGCATGTACAAGGAAGAATCTTTTGCGGGATCCTCAAGAATATTCTACATTTGTATGCATTTTCAAAAGCATATCAGGTTTAAGATGGAAGATACATTGTGGGAATATTCCAAGAAGATCCCATGTTTGTATGTGTAGGAATGGATGTATGTCAAATGTACATTGGGTCTTATGCAATGAAATATATACAAGGAAGCCAAATATGCATGTGCTACGGTACAACGGTCCGCTGCGACATGCAAAATGAACAATGCAATGTACAAAGTGACCTTGTATATTTCGTAATATACAAAGGCAGAAAATGCAATTGGTGGGGCCCACCGCAAGTTTATACAAACAGGTTTGTACATGTTCGGCATACAAGGGAAATATGCATTCATCACATATACTAAAAAGATTCCCTGCTTGTATGTTTGTGTTTGTATATTCTGCATACAAGCAAAATATACATTGAGGAGATAGATTCCAGACCCGATAAAAGTTTTAGGTTGTTGAATAATTATTTGGGGTTCGTGACTTGTATAAATGTTTGTATATGTCAATATACAACCTGATGTACAATGATTGGATACAAGACGGATTCCAAGAAGTGTTCCAATCCAGTAGAAGAAATATTTGGCGTCCGCGACTTGTATATTTGCACTTGTATATGTGCTGATGTGCAAATTCATGACGATACACGGCCCAGACTTGAAGGTTTTTCAAATCTGATTGATAGATGCAATGAAGTCCACCTTATATATGTTTTGCACTTGTCTGTGTGTAATATACAAAATGATGGATGTAGGATGGAGATACAAGCTGGACCCAAACTGAATTTCAGTTTGTTCTATTACATTTGATGTCTGCCTTGTATGTTGTATATGCATTTGGATTTGCATATACAAAAGCAATAAAGGCGAAATAAAAGGAGAAGGGTCAGCGATGGAGGGACAAGGTGCCTGCATGGCATGATATTATTGGCTGGTGATTCTTCATACATGTTTTGGGATAGTTGATCTCGGCGATGGATTTCAGATCGACAGTCAAGTTCTGAACCTTCAGCGATGGTTTTTTCCTTGTGTTTGTGGCCATTTTTGAGCGAGAAAATCTCCATATGCATCTGTTGTTGCATCCCGCTGGTAGTTGAAGTTTTAATGGTGATCGTGCAAAGACATGTGATGGATTGAGTGACAGGCCAACTACCAGTTTTATGAGGAATGTCCCCAAGCGGCGGCATGGGGCTTGAGTTTTGTTCCTCCTCACCATTCCTTCTGCCTGTTGCCTGCAGTGTTTTGAGCAGCATTTTTATGGTACATGGTCTGACGGAATTTTTGATGTGCCATGTAATTAATTTTGCTGAGTACACAGTCTTGGTATAAAATGCCAAACTGTGTTACTCATTAGGTTGTTGAAAACTGGACAAATTTTGGTGCTGCAATAGGAATACAACTTTCTGGTGACTCTATTTTAGGTGTCTTTGCAAGTTTATGAGTTGTATGTTGTATGTATTATGCACAGAATTATCAATTTCATGTTGATTTAAATGAGTAATGCTTTATTGCGTGTGTTTTGTTATTTGTGTCCAGACTGAATGCATTTTTCTTCTGACTTTGAACATCTAAGGGGTGTTATAGATTCTAGAATATAGGTTTTCTATATTGAATACTTAGTCTCTTACTTCTGCTCAAGGAGTAGATTGAATGTTTTGGATTAAGTGTTGAGAAGAATACATTGCAGTATGGATGTTTGTAAGGAGAAATAACTAAATACTCTCTCTTGGGTATTGTTAGTAAGGCAGACATTTTAGAAACCCCTTGAAATCTGATTATTGTCTTAGGTCTGTGGTAAACATTCACGTATATATGTCTACTGACTCCAAGCCTTGGATAAGCACTGATCTGGTCTGGTATCTCTGTTGTAACCCAAAGTCCTAGTTTTGCATCCATATATAAATCAAACTCAAACTTCAACTTCAAAACTTTAGGACTTTAGAAGTAGTTTTAGGACCCAAAATCCTCTGTCTACAATTGAATATAGGCCCGAAACCAGCCCCTTTGCACTTATCTCATAGTTTTGGTCTACATAAGAGAGGTTTTATCTACTTTGTATCAACATCCCAGCTAATTCATGGATGCATTTCATAGATGTTGGGTAGGGAATACCCCCTTAGTTCTGCAAAGCCTAAAGAAGAAGAGGAGATATTTATAGAGTCTATCTCCTATACTGTTGGCCCCTGGCCCGAGAATCTTGTCGATCATTGATGGCTACTTTGTAGGGGTGACTGGGAACAAGCATCTAGTCTGGGAAAATACCAACACTCTCAAGGGGGCATCTTGTCGTCAAACTTGTACCAGGGGAAAACTGGGGCATATATCATTGTTAGACAATCTTTTTCTTTGAGACAACGTGATAAAACACATTGTTTCAAAGAGGGGCAAAATGTATACACCTAAAATTGGCTCATGTCAAATTAAGTAAATATTTTAATATTTATCTTAATTCTTATTTTCTTCTATCAATTAAATAAATATTCTAAGTTTATTTGATTGGTTCATTATCCCATAATTAAATAAAATCAATTTATTTAATTGAATTCCCCAATTCTTCTAATGTCTCACATAATTAAATAATCCTAAATTATATAATTAATCCAAATTCCTCTATCCTAAGTCCTAATTCCATAAAATCTACCTCACCAATCCACCTCATCTTTCCACCTCACCTTTTCCACCTCACCATGTTGCACATGTAATTAAATATTTTTAATATTTAATTAGTTAATATTCCCTCACCCACATGTCCTATTTATCCTCCAGTTAAAATTAGTTAACTCATCAATCAAATCTATTAACTAATTAATCATTCGAGTTCACTAATCAATCTATTATGTTGCCTCCTCAATCAACCCAGTTAATTGATCAATCAATTCAGTCAACTTCCTAATCAATTCACTTAACTGATTGGTCTATTCTGTTAACTATTCAATCAATTTTGTTAACTCCCCTGTTACATGATGGAGCTTGGACACTTGTCCTCTTTCTATTTGCGCACATTCCTCAAACATTCTCCTTCATTGATCTTCTTACTTCTCAAATATTGATCTTCTCTCATACATCTCTATAAGTACAACCCTCTTCTTCTTCATTTGATATCCATCTTTTGAGAAAACTTATGCTGCAGAAACACTAGTGCGCCTTTGGCACCCCCATCTCCATAAGCACTTCATATCATCCATTTCACTAGTGTGTTGAAGCTCATCTTGAATCACACAAAGTATCATAGCCAACTTCATCTTGTCATCTTGAGGACTTTGAAGAAAGGAAGCAAGCCTCTTGAGGGCCATATTCATCTCCATCAAGATCAAGACAGAAAAGGCGAGCAATGGAAGACAAAAGGTGAAAGGTAAAAGGTTATAAGTATCATTTGTTTTATTATTTAATCTCCTTTCCTCCTTCATATTCTATTGATGTTTGGGTTTATTATTGTTATTAATTAATCCACATTTTGCCCTCACACATTACATTCAAGTTGTATAAGAAAATGGCTTGTGGAGGGTGTTATTTATAGAATTTAGGATGAGTGGATAGAGGGCTTGGAGTTCCTTGAGAGATCAATGGCTGAGTTTGATTGAGAGGATTGGAGGCATGAGAAGCCTCCAAGTGGCATCATATGAATGGTGGTCAAAGGGAGCTCCAATATTCAAGGGGAATCAAGGGTGAATATTTTCCTTGGATAAAGTGGAAGGTGGGAGATTAAAAATTAGATCTTTGGAAGGATGTGGAGATCTTTCCTGTGCCCAAAGTACCAAACATTTATAAATCAAGGCCATACCTTTGAACCATGTGTACACTTTAGTAACTTGTGCAAGATTTATCTTGATTAACCATATTTTGGAATATGTAAATGATTATGGAAGGTTAATGATTTGATTTATAACTTATGAAAAGTGGATAAAATAGGAAATTAAATAAATATTTAAATTTATTTATCTAAGATTGGACTATAGATGAAGGATTAGTTAATTAAATAAATAATCTTGATTCATTTAATTAAGGTTTGGGTGAATAATGATGAATATTAATTCTATTTATTATATAATACAAAATTATTTAATTAATTTTGGAAGGAAAATTGGGATAATTAATCAAATAAATAGGATTTATTCAATTGATTATAGAGGAAATATTGAGTGATGTCCTCATGATGGCTAAAATAGTGATGAGATGATTTCAAGTGTCTACATTTTCCCTCTCTTTGAAATGGTGATAAAATAATGTTATTTCAAATAAAAATAAAATATACCACTTTCTAATGAGGAAGGGGTGACATGATGCCCCAATCAGTTGGAAGAAAATGATTAAATATGATGGAGGGATGATTCCCCCTTGAGAGGTTAGTCATGTTAAAAAGAGTGTGAGTGATCTCTCAAAAGAAGAAACAAATCAAGAAGTATGATAGAGGAGGGAAAATGGGGAGAAATAGAAGAAAAATAGGTGAAAAGGCCCAAAAATGAAGAAATGGGGTGAAAATCAGTGAAGGGAGGTGAAAAATTTGGTTAGAAGTGTATAAATAGACCTTATATATGTATTTTCACATTGAAACCTTAAAGACCTTGGAGCTGAGTAGATCAAGTTGTGTAAAGAACATGGAGAATGTGATAGTTCAGATGCATCGAGCAAAGTGAGTGAGGAGGTATCAGTGGCCAGAGAGTGTAGAGGCACTAGTATGTATCATCTCTCCTTGTCTTAGGTCATTTAGGTGTATTTATTACTTGTTTAGGGAGAGGGAAAATATGGGGACGTGTGCACTAATAGGTGAATAACATGAATCGACACATGCATGGCATGAATGGGTGGGTTTGAATGGAATGGGTCAACATATGCATTATGTTTTGGTACATGCATTAGATGGATCAGTGCATGTGTCAAGAATCAACACATGCACTAACAATTGTTAATTTCATGAATGAGCACATCCATTACAGATTAGTGCATTGGTGGAGTGTTTGGGTTCTGTTGGTGTTTTTTCCTATGACCTCCAATCCTATGGAGAAACACAATGCTCAAACCAGGGGAAAAGGGGTTTAGGACATGGAGTCTGCACCATCAACAAATTGAAGACAAGAAAAGACCAACAGATAAGGTTATCACTATAACCTTCTACTCTTCAAGCTCCATAGGACTCAGGTAGGTGTACCTAAATGTAAGGCTTGAATGAATAATAAAACTTGTGATAAATAACAAATTACAGGCCTATTGGAAGTGGATGGTTTTCAGATGTATGATAATGGGGTATTTTTAATTCAACCTAATTCAAGCATGTCCCATTTGCTTTAAATAAAACTAAGAAAAAAAACCAACTATATTTTCATCTCACACAAGGAAGGGTTACACTGCATCATTCTAGAGTGTAAACCCTTGCATCCATTAATTTCCATGAAGATAAGGGAAACTAGATGAGAAACAACAATGAAAGGAAAGATTCTTTAGATTTTAAATGGTGATTCTTTCCAGGGTTTGCACAAAAGCAATAGACTAGACCAGTGCCTTGTCCATAAAAAAGTCAAAATGAAATAACCTATCTAATAATAGCCTGAACACAAAACCAGTGACCATTAAATCATTACTGCATTACAATAATGAGGTCTCTTTAGGACATATCTGCAACATTCTTATAGATCCTAAATGCAATACAATATATTTAGCATTTAAATGAGAGCACACATTAACCCATTCTTTGAACAAGAGCCATCAATCCAAATACCTATTACAACAAATGTGCAATAAAAACCATCATAACCCTTGATTACTTTGATTAAAAATATAATGCATACATTCTAGAGACATTACAGTATGACATAGTTCATCATAATCTACAAACTGATTTGCTTGCCATTAAAATATGGATTACATAATAGAACCCTAAAACTTTGAAGAATGCCTAATCTAGAGGCAGTTCCTATACAAAATTACAATACTCAAGACCTAGAGAATTTGGAACCTTTTCCATTTGGCCCTAGAATCCCATTTATAGAAACATGGGAGCAAACAAGCTACAGGGCACCCTACATAATGACAGATGTCACATTTTCATTTGACAATTAAAAAAGGGGCCACACACTAGAATAACTATCTTCATTCCACTAAGGCACGTCTCCTGTAGAAAATCATTACTTTAGGAAGACAGGAGCAACTAATTTTATCTTGTATGCTTCCTTACTTTTCATGTGGAGGAAAACTAGGAGATGACAGGTGGCGTTTTGTGATATATTCTTTCAACCTCCACCACCTCAGCCATCCAAATACTTGCTCCCAATACAATCATCCTCTGCCTTGTCTTCCCAGTCACACATGAAGAAGCAAGAATACCTGCTAGGGATAGTCATTGAAGGAAGCACATGATCCGGGAAATCTTGCTGTGAAGCCCAGTCCTAGACATAGACAAGTGGCTTCTCATCTTTCAATAGGAGGTTTCCAACCTCTTAATCTAGACAAAAACTAGAGGAAACCACTAATACTTGGTGTTTGTAGCACCAACAACCCAAGTAAAGAGGAAGCAACAGTACTCATAATTTCCTCTTCTACTTCCGTCGGTCTCATCCAAGAGGACAACACTCCCTCCATTGTTGCTTGAGTTTTGCTACAACCCAAGACACTGAGGGAGGGGAAGAGAGAGCAACGTTGCCTCTCTTCCTTCAAGAAAAATCTAGGGACCCACAAGAACAAGAAGTCACCAGAGTCAACGGATTGAAACTTGAATGCTACATCCAAATGGAAACAGGGAGAAGGGAAGGATTCACATCGATTCAACAAATGCCGTTTTGCTCCCACAATCTTACTAGATCCTCCCATCCCTCAAGATAATGCTTCTCCAACCTCCTTAATCTTATAGGGACACAACACCAACTAGGAGAACAACGAAGAAAATCCAAGGGAATAGGAAAATAAGCAAAGCATACTTAAGAGATAAAATTCCATCTTTGTCTACACAAAAAGAAATGGCATACAAAATAGCAATAGGGGTGCCAATTTATATTGAGACTAAAAAAGCACCCACATTCTAGATAACCATGACTTTCATTTTTTCCTTATCAGTTTAATTTGACTAGTACTAGGGAATGCTAGCCTTAAGTAGAAACTTTTCAATGACCCACTAACATAGCCAGAAAAGGGAATGGAGATGACACTCTACATTATGTCGATGTCCTACATCCCAGAGCCATCAATTTCCATAATGGGAAAATAAACTTGTCCCCTCAGTCTTAGTGATCATTCCAATTTAGATGACACACTAAGTTTAAATCCTACTGAGACACGAGCGAGAAATCCCCACAAGCTCAGAACAGATCCCTAAGAATCGATTTTGTGCCCAGATGATCCCCCCATAGGCTGATTCCGTGTACAATACCGGTGAAGGAAATCCTCTACACATTTGAAAAAACCCATCTCTGAATAGACGTGTCAAAACATGCACGCCATCACCCGGGCCCTCATTCTATTTTGAGAATGGATCGTTGATGAGAACAACCTATCACAAGATCAATAGCCACAGTGAATCCATCACATGTCACCTCCTCACTTTGAGGATTTTAAACACAAAAGGTGATGCATCGAATCTTGTCTATTGATCCCCCTATGAATTAGATTGGCAGACACCTGAGATGAAACCATGTGGCAACCGCTTGACACCTCATAAGATATTGGCGCATGCAGCCAAACAGCCCGCAGGTAAGTGGGGAATGTCCAAGATTCAATCCTAAGGAAGGATTCATACCTTCCGATTCTGGGCCCACCACAGATGTCACCCCAAAGACCACTAGAAATCATGTAAAGGAATGCCATGTGGCACATGCCTGCCATCCTACATAAATTTTTCACTGAATATTTTATTGTCGTGGGTCGGCGGGCAACCAACAAAAACTAAGTAGTGGGGGCCACGCCATGCCATGTTGGTATAATTAGCATATATCATAAGTTTTGACTTAAAAAGGGATCTCCTAGGCACTTAGATAAAACATATTTTGACCCCATCCAAAGAAAAATATTAAAACTTATCTCTCAAACTTAGGGCAATGGGCAGAATCAGAAGGTACACATAGCCAAATGCCTAGCAAGGAAAAGGGGTGAACTCACTCATGATACCGAAGGACTTAAATCATAACTTAAGAGATAGGGAAAAGTATAGGATGCACCAATGATGAATTAAAGGAAAAGTCTAAGGTTTAAGAATGAATAGGGTGTTGAAAGGTTTAATCCTTATGAGTGCCCTAGTAGATAAAAAAAAGAAATCCTAATCCTCAAGGAACTAAAAGACCACCAAATTCCCAAGAAAGGTGCCACAAAACCACTAGAAATTTTCAAAGTAATACCAGTGGATCTAGTTGGGGACGTCTGTTCAATATGAATAGAGCGAGATTCTAGAGAATCTCTGGGACATAGACCAAGTGTCTTATCCATTGGGCAATGGAGTCAAAGAGGTCACTTTTGTCCTTGATTTGTATGGTGTGGAGATCAGATTATAATTGATGGTCCAAGACCATTCAAGGAGAAAGGCCTAAACCTACCTTTGTCATATATTTAATTCTCATCTGACTTCATCAAAATCCACTTGAAAATATTCATACCATTTGCTCGACTATATCCACTGTCACTGGAAACTTTCAACATGACACCTTGTTTAATATTGCCCATATTTCCTTTACCATTCTGCAATTCATAATTAGGCATAATTTGAAAGTTTTCACCATCATGTGATAAACATATGCCACATTCATCATACAAGGAACATTCACTTTCAATACAACATCCTCCATCATTTTGTTCACTGTCATGCACCATGAAATGATCTCCTAGCTGAATTAAAAAATAAAAGCACTCATAGTCCACCACATAGCTAGGATCATTAGGTCTTATTTCATCATAGGTTTGCATAGAAAATACGAAATCATCACAGGGCCATTGATGCAAACTAGGCAAACAACTTCTAGGTGTGCAGGAAACAAAACTATCATAATCATTTATGTTGTTCATTCCATCATCTGAATGCTTCTCACATAAGTATGAGAACTTCAATTTATCAACATATTCTGAGACAGCCTGATTTGAGACATTTTCAATATCTTTCATATCACTAATTGGTAATGACATCAAACTCTGATCCATACACTTATCACTATGCACATCTAAACCAATTGATGTTGAACATACATTATCCATGATATGCACGTCAATACCCTTCTCATATGGGCCAAAGATCTTTAATTTTGATTTACATATCCCCTCTTGAATAGGGATAAACATAGGCTCTCGACCAACTTCAAGAGTTCCTTCATCATTGTGAAAACTATGCTTGGGATCAGATGAATTATATTCATCTTTAGTAGGATCAACATCACAACAATACTCAAAGTCATTGAGAAATGATATATTGCATATGACAATTTTATCAGCATAGTTATTTCCTTCGTAAACTAATGCAATACTTGAATCATATGAAAATACAATTGTTTCCTCAATTAATGGACTTGCAAACTTATAAAATCCACCTTCAAATATACTGCAACAAGAGATCACCTAGTCCATCTCCATTGCCTCATCATACAACAGATTTGAGAATCCTTGAAGGTCACTATCATTTGGAAATGATATTACTTCTTGATCCAAAGATTCATCATGGTGCTCATTAAAATCATTCAAGGCTGAAGACAAGCTAGCTATACCTTGGATACCAATACTGTCTTCATGAAGAAAAGAACTCTCAAAATCAGTCACACACACGTCACTTGAAATTTCATTTTTTGATGTACACATACCATTACTTGGCTGACCATATACATTGTCCACAATGTTTGAAATTTCTGTCTTATCAACATAATCTGAGATAGTATAATCAGAAGGTCCTTCAAGTTCCACATTACCATTAGCTAATAATGCTAGCAATGTATCATTTAGATTTTCACCATAGGGTATAATCTGATCATATGAAAATGAGCTCATATCATTGACATCTTGCATGCTAACGTCATCTTCATTTTCTTGGGTTGGTTCACCATAATAAGAAATTGAGCATATCTCTATTTCCTGACTAGTAGAGCTACAACAAAGGATAACCTCACATACCTCCTTCTATTCATTAGACCATGCATTTGAAATATGATGACTTTAATCATTATCTGTATAGCCAATGAACTAACCACACATTTCATTTGCTTCACTGAGGTATACGTTTACAACCTCTGCTCCACTCTCTTCTTCTTCATGTGACATTATACTGATCAACTCACATGGCACAATTTGATAGCTTACAGCTTTAGGTTTAAGGCTTTCAGTCATTCCATATTTCCATTTGTTTTCAATATTCATGGCAATTTCACAAGCCTGATGTAAAGTTGTAGGGCTTTTGTCCCTCAACTGGTAACTCTTCCTTCTATTAAAAGCTCCCAAATAAACCATCAAGTTTTTTGCGTCATTTGGCATCATGGCTTTAGGGATATCCCTCAATGCTTTTGCAAATCTCAGGTTAAAAGCTGGAACCAACTCATCCTCATCTTTCTTAATGCTCATGAATTTACTAATCACCAAACTTGCATTGATTCTTTCACCAAACTCTTCTATGAAAGCTGCTGTCAACTCATCCCAAGAGTAAATAGGGCATGTTGGTAAAAAAGAGAACCAGTCTCTTGCATCTCCTTTTAGAGATTGAACAAACAATTTCATGACAACATCTTCAAAATCTACTTCATAATCATCTATTATATCATTGAAATTTTGTAGATGCCTACTTGCTGATTCAAATTTACCACCATTGAACTTTGGTATTTTATCTCTGATTTCACATGGTATATGATTTGGAAAACCCTCAATGCCATTAAAATTTATGGCTCTATGCCTTTTACTAATGAGATTTTCTTGATAGCACATGTGAGGTAGTATAGTGTGCAATACCACACTTGAGGCCATAGCCAAAATCACAGAAGTATACAGGCTTATCCTCAACTTCTCCCACTCATTTATTGCCTAACTACACTTTAATAAGGGACCAAATTCATCTCAAAATTTCACACAAGCTATTTTCTATTATAACATTATTCTTCATAGGCACAAGAATATGTGAAATACCTAGAAATTTTTTATGACTGTTGTAAATGACTGGAGACTTAAGAGTATTTGAGATATTCTTCACACATTTATTAGGTTCTTTCTCATAGAGTTTCCACCTCCTACCATGGAGGACTGATATTCAAACAACACAAAGCTCTTTACAACCTTTTTTTATTTTGGGTCTTCTCTAACAACAGAGCTGCACAGAATTGTTGAAAAGGGAAAGACAACTGAGAGGAGGGGTGAATCAATTGTAACCAATATTTCAAAACCATTAAAGCATCATCCACTTAAACACTATTATTGTATTTAACCATGAAATTAGAAACTTAACACATTCACACATTTAGAATTGTTGAAAAGGGAAAGACAACTGAGAGGGGGGTGAATCAGTTGTAACCAATATTTCAAAACCATTAAAGCATCATCCACTTAAACATTGTTATTGTAGTCAACCATGAAATTAGAAACTTAACCATGGGATGATAAACTTATTCCTAAGATCAATATTTTCTTCTGGTTGCTGGCTCAAGATAGGGTGCTTACATGTGATAACCTTTGTAAAAGGGGCTTCTCACTTGTTAACAGATGCCCCTTTGTCTAAATAATTCTAAAGATTCCTTCCACCTGGTCCTCTCCTGCCTCTTTTCTCTTGAGCTCTGGAATAGATTTCTTTCCTTATAGAATATCAGTTGGGCCTTCCCCAATTCCACTAAGAATCTAGTCTCTCAATGGTTACGCCCTGTCTCTAACCCTTTCCTTAAATTCCTTTGGTCCCTGTGCATCCCTCATATTGCTTGGGACCTCTGGAAGGAAAGGAATAATAGAGTCTTCAGAGACACCATTTTAACTCTTGATAATTTGTTTTTTAAAGTCGTTAGGAGCATTAAGGAGAATTTCAAAGCCAAGATTGAAGAACAACTCTCTCATGATAAAAGAATAGAGGTAACTAAGATTGAGAACATCATTTCCAAAAACTGGGACATCACTAAAGATATATCTATACCCTTAAAAAAAATGAAACACTCTAGAGGGAAAGTGGTGTGGTATTTTCCAGTAGAAGGGTGGATCAAAATTAACTTTGATGGGGTGGCAAAAGGTAATCTTGGAGCTGCTGGTAGTGGGGGGCTCATAAGAGATAATCATGGTAGGTTCATAGTGACAGTGGCACTCCCTCTGGGTGCTCAGACTAACCACTATGCCAAAGATGTGGCTGCCTATCATTCTATAGCTCTGGCACATGCTAAGGGTTATAGAAAAGTTTAGGTGGTGGGTGACTCTAACAATATCATCAATTGTCTTAAGAGCACCACTAAACCAAGCTGGTCTATAGCGACCATGATCGAAGATGCTATTATGTTTTTAGGCACCTTTGAGGCTACCCATATCTCTCACATTTATCATGAGGGGAACAAGGTGGGGGATGTTTTCGCCAACCTAGGGGTTGTTAATAATTCTAAGCTCATATGGGAGAAATTTATTTCTATCCCAAGAAATATCAAAGAATTAATTAATAATGATGGCCTCCATGGTATGAAACTCAAGATTCTTTAAACAAATCATCATGATCTCTAAGGGCTCGTAGGCCTTGCCTATCCAGATTGCTCGTCTCACATGGATTATGGGTAGGATTTACAACAACATTGCTCTACTTTTCCTCATTCTCACCTTCATTTCTATTTGTAAAGAGAGTGGTTTCTTCCAGAGTCAGTATACCAGCATGGGGGAGATAGAAATAGGGCTGAACCATCCTCATGCAAGGGAATTAGGTAGAAGAAGAAAGTGTGGAGCATCTTGGAAGCTGGAGGGTTTACTCCGTTCATGGAAAATCTCCATGGAACTGACCCTAATGTGACTGCTTTGTTCATGAAAGGATTCAAGAACAAGAAGGTTACAATGTATGGGTGGGAAATGGATATTTCTAAAGACCTTATTGCCATGGTGAATGGCCTCTCTACGAAAGGGAAGAAATTCTTCCACGATAGGAAATAGAGTGAGGAAGCCCTTAATAACTTCTTCAAAGGTAACGAAAGGGACAAGTTGGTTAAGTTTTAGACTAGAGGTTATAATCGTCTCTCCATCAAGCCCATCTGGGCTGAGGTGGCCGAAGTTATTATGAGATATGTGACTCTGGATGGGAGGTATGTGGCCATCTATAGTTATCACTTCAATTTGCTCAACCATTTCAGACATGGTATGTTGGTTTCCTTTCCCTTCTCCCTGCTTTTGTCTTTGAAGTTTGGTTTAAAAGAAAATACCAAAAACCCTAAATTCCCAGTTCTGCATGAGAGCCTCATATTACTCATCATGGAGCACATGAAGAATAACACACCCAAAAAAGGGTTAAAACAAAAACACAGTGCTAAGAAGAAGGGTAGGGTGGTGTCGAGTGAAGAGGAGACTGATTCTGAGGATGAGGAGTGGAATATGGATGATGAAGAAGAGGATAGTGAGGAGGAGTCCTCGAGAAAGAAGAGAACTTAGAAAAGAGAAGTCTCCATCTCTTGGTCTGAAAGGTTTAATATGGGGAATGACTCTAACACCTCCATCAAGCAGATTATTACTAAGAAGGCCATGCCTCAAAAGAGGACAATCCCCACTCCGGTGAAGAAAGGAAAAAAATCCTTGGAGAAAGATATGGCAGATGAGGGATTTGTGTAGGATGTTGATGGTTCTTTGTAGAAATAGGGGCTTAATCCAAAGTAGGGGAATAAGGATAAGCTATTTGAGAGGGTTCAGGAAGAGGGAAATGTTTAGGAAGCTAGTTGTTCTACCCAAATTTAGGGGACCAGGATGAACTAGGGGGTTAGGGAGAAACCTTTTGAGAATAAGGATGATAGGGTGGAGGACACACAGGGTAACACCATTAAAATCTTTGAACCTCATGTTGGTCTCAAATTTCCTAAAATCATCGACCCCTCAAAAAACCTCCTTGAGGATTTTGATGATTTGCTGGCCTAGGCGAAAAATAGAGATGAGGTTAAGGAGGTTTTCAAACTAGTTAAGAATGTTGTCAATTCTCAGCACAAAATGACTAAATGGTTCTTCTTAGAAATAAATAAAATCAACATCAAGCTCCAGTTGATGTAGGATAGCTTGGGGAGTGGTATCAAGACTATAGTCATGTACAATACCCTTATCTTCAGAAACTGGGAAGCAATTCCTAAATTGGAGGAAATGGACCATGAGCTGAATAGGATGAGAGAAGAATTTAATACTAGGGTCCAATACCTGGAGGAGAAGATCATTGAGTTGAACAATAACCTAGAAAAAATGATGAATATCAGTAGACTTACCATTCAGAATAGCCTCAATGGGTGAGAGTGCTGACAGAGAAGCTCAAGGAGCTTAGAAAAGAATAGTTCAAGGATTTCAATGCTGAGGACATCATGAATGTTGAGGAACTAGGTAATTAGGACAAGGGTGAAGAAACTAAAAGTTCTAGTAAATAGGTGGTTGCGGAGGATACAGGTGGAACTTCTACCCGCACTAGGGGGAGAAACAAAAAGTAGTTTGAAGTTGAGAAAAAAGAACTTATGGACTTTGCCAAAATGCATCAGGCATTCTATGAACATGAATTAGAAGCTACTGAGACTTTTAATCAGATGAACTAGTTTAGTTTTGTTTGTCCTCTTTTTTGGCTACTCTATATTTGTTTATGTATTTTAGTAGCTTATAGCTGGCTTTCAGTTGGCTTTCATCTTTTTGTTAGCTTCCTTTTGTAAAGGGTTTTGGGGTCCCCTTTCAAAACCTATTTGACCAAATTAATCAAAAACACATGAGACACCAGATTTTTACATGGAAAACCCCATAGGGGAAAAACCACAATGAGTGTTAGCTCACAATATGTGTTATAACAATACCAAAAATTAGAGGTTCATTGCCTTAGGGCTCACTGCAAATGAAGAGGCTCACTACCAATGGGGTGGTTCACTGCCAGTAGGTGGCTCACTGCCAGATTTGGTGAACTGAGATAGCAGCATCTACACTATGCCAGAGTTCAGTTCCATTGAAGCACAATAAACATCCTCTACTCTGCTCTACTTTTTACTTCACACTTATCTTCGTATCTTCACACTTGGATCCATTTTCATAACTTCATTACAAGTATTTATATAATTCATTAACCTTGGAATGATCATCAAGGTCAGCATTACAATCATCAACCATTGGAACAATCTCCAAGGTCGACAAACACACATACATTAGAATAGGTCTGGACCTAAACAAATTAATAAAAGAGAGAGAATGAATGCATACCAAAAAACACCTTAGCTGGGACTCAAACACAACCTTCCACGCAACCGTAAGTAGTGAGAACAACCAAGTCAGTTAAAACTGGTGTTAACACTAAAACCTTTAAGAACACGCTTCATGCACGATCTAGATTATACTTTGCAAACCAATCAAAATGTAGGAACATGATCTAGAGACATCCCCAAACATATTATAGTCACCAAGAACATCCACATAATCTCTAAACACTTTATCCATAAGATTCTTCAAATCAGAGCAATTGAACATTACAGTTGACCACTGTCATAAAAGAAAGATCACTTACGGACCACCAAATCATGAACCATTTGAATTGGAGGCACATATTCTTATGACAAACTTAATTCTAGAACTGCAAACTGTAAGACTTAATTGCAGAGAAATGTGGAGCAGAATACATTCTCCCTATCACCACTAAATACACAAAAAAATAGTTTGTACTGTGGTGAAAAAAACTATCTCAAATCTTCACACCGGAGGATCAAACTTGAAACATAGCATCTATAGACATCCCTTGACATTGCTTCCAATCTGCAGGCAAAGAAATTCAATCTATAGGATATGTGGAGTAAAACACTGCACTGTTCTTAAGAGATAAAGTAATTGTGCACTTGTACTAATTCCTCAGATACTTGTTTAGAATTACTCAAATAACTTCCTTATGTGTTGATATCAGTGACAACACTTACTTCTCATACTTGCAACAATCTCCCCCTTTGTCATTGATGGCAACACATGATGTGAAAAACCATCAAGACATATGATTTTGCTTTGCTTCTTTGCTCCCCCTTGCTTGATGCTTTCTATGTTTGCAAACTTCTTCTTAGGTTTTTCACATGAACTTCTCTCCCCCTTTGACATCAATAGCAAAGGGTGCCAGACCTTTTCTTTCTTTTGATTGCACAACTCCACCTGTTAGCAACACTGCAACACTTAGCACTCTTGATCAGAAACTTCTACCTACTCTCCCTGAGGAGTATCCTTCAAAACATCAATCCAAATTGAAAGATGAAACTTTAGACACCATTGGATTGATGCATTCCTTATGCATCTTAGTTTAGAGAAGGAGGGGTAATAACCCCTAACTTCTTCCTAAGATACTCAAAAATATCCTTAGGCAGAGGCTTAGTTAAAATATCTACAATCTAATCCTTTGTAGATGCATACTCCATATTTACTTCATTCTTTGTTACCTTTTCTCTTAGAAAGTGATACCATATAGATATATGCTTTGTCCTTGAGTGCATCATTGGATTCTTTGAAATGTTTGTAGGACTTGTATTGTCACAAAATATTGAAATTGGTTCTTCATACACAACTCTTATATACTTCAATGTTTGCTTCATCCAAAGGACTTGAGTACAACACCATGCTACAACAATATATTTTGCTTCTACAGTAGACAAAGAAATTGATTCTTGCTTTTTGCTTAGCCATGAAACCAATCTGTTACCCAAGAGGAAAGCACCTCCATTTGTACTTTTTCTGTCATTAGCATCTCTAGCCCAATCTGCATCTGTATAAGCACTAAGAGTGAAATCAGTATCTTTGAGATACCACAATCCATAGTTTGAAGTGCCTTTCAAGTATCTCATAATCCTCTTGATTGCCATCACATGTGACTCTTTGGGTTCTTTTTGAAATCTTGCCACAAGATAGACTGCATGCATTATGTCAGGTCTGGTATGGGTTAGATAGAGTAGTCCTCCAATCATAGAGCTATACTTTTTCTGATCAGTCTTAGGTGATTCATCATTCTTGCTCAACTTGCAACCAGTTACCATAGGAGTGCATACTAGCATAGAATCCTTCATTCCAAACTTTTTCAACAATTCTCTCACATACTTGGATTGAGAAATGAAAATTCCTTTTTCTGATTGAGTAATCTATAGTCCTAAAAAGAAATTCATTTCACCAAACATGTAGACATCTCAAATTCCTTTTGCATTTTCTCTGCAAATTTCTTACACGTACCTTCATTGCCTCTAGAGTTAATATCATCAACAAAGACTACAACAATCAAAATTTGATTTTGAAATAGAGATTACTATTTGTAGTACATTTGTTGAACCCTAATTGCAACAAATTTTTGTCTAATCTTGCATACCAGGCTCTAGGGGCTTGCTTAAGTCCATACAAGGCTTTCTTCAATCTTGCATTGATTTTGAAATAGAGATTACTATCTGAAGTACCTTTGTTGAACCCTAATTGCAACAAATATTTGTCCAATCTTGCATACTAGGCTCTAGGGGCTTGCTTAAGTCCATACAAGGCTTTCTTCAATCTGCATACCATGTCACTTTTATCTGATGACTGAAATCCTTCTAGTTGTTCAATGTAGACTTCTTCTTCTAGTTCTCCATTCAAGAAAGTAAATTTTACATCCATCTAGTACACCTTGAAATTCTTGTGTGCAACAAATGCCAAAAACATTCTTATAGCTTCAATCCTTGCCACAGGGGCAAATGTCTCCTTAAAATCTATGCCTTCAACCTGAGAATATCCTTTTCATACCAACCTTTCTTTGTTTCTTACTACTTCTCCATTTTCATTCATCTTGTTTCTGAATACCCATTTAGTTCCAATCACATTCTTATTTGCAGGTCTGGGAACCAATTCCCAAGTTTGATTTTTCTCTATATGCATTAGCTCTTCTTCCATGGCTTTTACCCAACTTTCATCTTCATAGGCCTCATTTATAGTAGTTCACTTGTTCTTCTATTGCTCTTTTTCTTGTCAATACTCCTTTGCTTTTGTCACCAATGATCTGACCTTCAGAATGATTAATCCTTACATACCTGGGAGTTTTAGGAACACTTTCTGGAGCCTTTTCTTCTTCATCAATTTCTTCTTTAGCTTGACTATCCTTTTGATCCTGTTCCACCTTTTCTTTAATGACTGTGACAACAGGTTCATCTGATTGGTAGTCTCTTAGGCTGATGTTATTTCTTTCTCCTTTTTGATTATGATGTTAGTCACAAACACATAGATAAAGAATTGCAAATCAAACCTTTATCATCTTGAAAGATACAATGAATCCAAAGAATTCATAATCCCAAGTCTCCGTTGATTAGTTCATAATCCACTGATGTTTCTCATTGGTTTGATGTGCCTTGTTGTTTTCCATTCAAGGGGCCTTACGTTTCTAATTCTAGAACTGATGCTTGAACATCCGGTTCTTGATCTTCTTTCTGTAAATCTTTTAATAGACAAGGTTAATCCTACTATATTTAATAGATGATGAAGATATTTTCTAAGTTTGATCAATTCTTCTGATGATCAACTGCTATTGATTAATTTTCACCTCTACACTGTGAAGTTATCTAAATAATGTGCTTATAGGTAGATATTTGCATGATTACTGTTAGGATTGGTATTGATTTGCATGATATTTTCAATTGTACATGCTATTTAACTCAAATATGCTATGAATATTTAGTTTCTTATAGGATATCAACATATTTCTCTGTATTTACTTTATATTTTTCATGAATTTTGCAATTATGATGATGATTTTGAATGAACTTAAACAAATTGTATGAATGCTTGCTAAACTTTTACTAAAATTATTGAATCTTTAGCTATTGGTCCACATACATTCCAGATACTATCATGAAGAGAAGAGAATCAAACCATAAGGTCACCAGGATGTTCCACAGCTATGTGTGTTTGTGACTAACATCATAACCAACATAAATTGGTGCTAGAAGGAGGGCCTCCCCACTCTTTTACTTCTTGAATTAGTTGCTTACACATTATTCCTGCATCTACACATGGTGATCTTGTCAAAGTTCATAAGAATTAGTCATACTTTAAGCATTTGTGCAAAAATTCACTTGTTTTAGGTTGTTCTAAGGATTTTGATCATAAATTTCTCAATATTGTGTAAGAATACTTTAATCTCTACAGTTAATTGCTTGAAGTTTTCAAATATTGAGTCATTGTTCAAGTTTTCCTGCAAATATCCTATAGTAACCTGTCTGCGTGACTAGATAACCTAATATTTATAATTAGAAGTCCAATTTCTGCTCATATTTGCATTTTGTGCAAATATTGCGCAAATATATGGTTATTATAGAGTCCTGACCGTAAATATTCACCCTAGAGGATCATTGCCTTTGATCTTTGTGAAGATTCAACCAAAATATTCGTATTATGTCTTAAGTTGTTAGAATCCTGGCTCATAGGCCTAATACTAGGTCTAGATCCATTGGACTTCTTGAAGAATTACCTATTCATGGACTTAGACCCCGTACCACTGATATTCATCATACTCATGAGTCTAGTGCATCAGCATCCTCATCTAGACATATTGTAACGCCTCCAAGATCTCCAATTATACATCAAGTGCATCAAGCACTAGTCACAATGTCTTTCTTTGTAACTCAGTCAGCACTTGTGTTTACTGCATATCATCCTTTGCCTAAGAATCTTGATAAAATTGTCCAAAGTATCACCCTTATCAGGATGCAAAAGATCATATCAAGACATATAAGGATGCTCGCTTTAGAGCAAGAATAGAACATTAGGATGTGGTGTGCAGATTGTTCCCTTACTCCTTAGGAGAAGAAGTCTATAGATGGTACATTAGTCTTACTCAATCGACCATTAGTTCTTGGGATGCTTTAGAGAAAGCTTTCTTGGGAAGATTTAAAATGCTAGTAGATCCAACCATTACTTACCACATGTTCGCTATAATTAAAAGAGCTGAGGGAGAAATGATCTCCAATTTTAATTCTAGGTTTCAAAAGATGTATTCCAAGTTAGTTGCTCCATACATTGTAGGTAATGAGGTAGCCAGGTCCTTATACTATTCTGCCTTAGACACTTTGACTTCCATGTTCATTAGAAGAACACATCCACCTATCACTTCACTGTCTAGTGCATTTGAAGAAGTTGTTAAAGTCAATCAACAGCTAACCCCAAACTTTACACCTAATGCCAGATATCCTGCATATCCTGTACAACCTCAAGGTAATTGAGTTATGCAACCCCCATCCATCATACCAAGTCCCTTACAAGTGCCTCCCCTTAGTATTATGCCTCCTCCAAATGGAAATGGCCAAATGATACCTCATCCTGGATAGATGCCTTAGGATGCAAGCCAAAACAATGGTGGCAGTCCCTTCTTTAAACCTCAGCAAGAGAATGTAGTAGCCAAGGTTCAGGAAGAAACAACAACATTAAGGAGATATCAGCACAATTGAGGAAGTTGACTACTAAGATTACACACATAAGAAACCATAGCTTCTATTCCCATCCAAACTAGAGTAGAGGATATCCTAATAGAGGATATGGAAACAACAATGATAGGTTTGAATATCTTGACAAAGGATATAACAATGAAAGGAATTTCAACAATAATAATAATGTTGCTCCCAGACCACCTAGAACATGGAACACTAGGCCAAATAATGGTTCACTACCATCACCATTGGATAATTACCCCCCTAATGAGCCTAAACAAACAACCAGGGTGAATTTAACAGAAGCTGCCCTCACTAATTGGTGTTGGATGCATAATACCAATGCACATGCCGAGTTAGACTGTCCTTAGTTTAAGATAGCATCTAGTATTTTCCAAGTTGAAGTATCCAATACTACAATAGATCCTCCTCATCTTGAGGGGAATGAGATTTTCCTTTAGGATATGAGTCAGCCTTGATGTTAGAAAGTTCCACCAGTCATCAACATCTACATCATCAAATGACTTCCTTTCATGACAATTATACACTTTCAAGCGAGGAGTCTGCTTTAGCATTTGAAACAAACTATGTGTTTCCCTTTGAAGTTGAAAACAAACCAAAACCATAACATGAAGAAGTTCATGCCTACCAATGGTGATATTAGGGTAGACATAATTACAATCTTAGGAGTAATCCTAATAGGTCTCCTAGTCCCTTAACCACATCAGTTCCTTCGAATAATTTCAACACTCCACCTGATCCTAAAGCTAACAATAACCTTGGTGTTCCCAAGGTTAATACTCAGTATTTTGCACCCCAAAATACAATGTCAAAAGCCATCAGTCAACTTCCTGAATCTGACAAGCTAGTCAAATATTTGGCAGAAGAGATGAAAAAGATCAAAATAGCTTATCTTTGTCAGAGTTACTTAAAACCCCTATCATCAAGAAAGCTTTTCTGAAATCCTTAGATGAATCTAGTCCAAGGGATGATAATCAAGGTCATAGTCCAAGTCACATCTTGACTAAGAATCCTGTACCTAAAGAAAATAATGCTAAACCTAGGGTGTAGGCTACTGTTCAGTCGATAGAGACCTCACATATGACTCTATACAAAGACAAAACTGAATCATCCCCATTCCTACTTACACTGAGGATATTTGGAAAGAACTTGCATAATTGTTTAGTGGATTTAGGTGCATCAAGAAATGTGATGCCATTATCCATTTGCAATGCCTTAGGGTTGCATCCAGCCAAATCCCTGAAGAAGGTAACACAGCTAGGTAAAACTGAAGTAAGTATGGTAGGAGAATTAACACATATCCACATGCAAATGGCATTAGATCCAAGGGTTCAATATTACATTGGCATCCAAGTGGTGGATATCCCTAATACCAATGGTATGTTACTCAGTAGAGATTGGTCAAAAACACTCAATGGTTACACGTCTACTAATTTTAGCCACATGTGGTTACCCTGGAAGGGGATTCCTAATCAAATAAGAATAGAAGCTGAACCTAGGATGAAGCATATGATCACAATATATAATAATACCAATGAAATATTGGATGTCGATGTTGAACTAGAAGTTTATACCATTATACGTCAAACAGTCAAAATAGAGGAAGTTCTAATGTATAATATACACACGTACAAAAATGTTCATCAGGACAATAGAATGATCATAGAATCTAATTATAGTTCAAGTGATAATGATGAAATTGATCATTTTAAAGACTTTGAATTGTACATATCCAGAGAGATGCAACGTTGCCAGATACTAGGTATATCAAATGAGGATATCCTAATTGAAGGCTGGTGCATTACATGATGAAGCATATTCAGAGAAAAGATGTGATACATGCTTGGATATGATGGAATTGGAACACGCTTATAGCGAGAATGGATTATCTTCAACTGAGGTAGGTAACATATCTAGTTGTGATGATGCTGACTCTTATTTGTCATCTGCAGGTACAAGAGAATCTGAAGAAATCACACATCAGGATGAAACTTACATGCATAATCCAGATGAGATCCTGATGTATGATGGAAATACCCACAAAGATAAAAATAATATCACCCTAGGGACTAACTGCTTAATTGAATCAGATTATGAATTGTCAGATGAAGATAAAGGAAGTAATCTAACAAAGTTTGAGTTCTTATCTAAGAAAATTCAAAGGCTTACATTGCAGGAAGTTTATCCATATCATGCTTTAATTGAAGGGTGGTGTAGACTCCATGAAGTACCACATTTAGAAACCACATGCGCATTATGTTTGCAAATACTGAATAAGCAATAGCAACTTTGTTCAAGGAATCAGTTAACTGGCAGTAGAGGCATGCCTAGAAAGAGAAAAAGAAAGAGATTAAAGTAAAATTAAATAGTGATAGAGATGATAGCACATAAGTGAAAAGAAGAGGGGTATTATGTTCACATCAGTTACCAAAAATGACAGAGGGTGAACTCCAAAAGTTGAAGTGGATATTGGGTGGTGCAACTGCTAGAGCTAAAAGGAAAAGAGATGGTCCTGACAAACCATTAATAGAAGACAAGCCATGGATCCTTAGGTTTGATGGATCCAAGTTAAAACAAGGAGATGGAGTAGGTATAGACCTCACTGACCCAGCAGGAAAGTCCTTTTTAGCAGCAGACATATTGCAATTCCCATGTACTAATAATGTGACATAATATGAAGCTTTAATCCATAGATTGTTTTCTCTTAAGAAGAAAGTTAAGATTTTGCACATCTATGGAGACTCAAAGTTGGTAGTAAGACAAGTGAGAGGTATCTATGCTTGCAATTGCAAGAAGTTATCCAACTATAGACATAGGGTTTGGGACCTGATTGAAGAATTTGATACATTTAATATCACTCTGTTGATAACTGAGAGGGGGGGTGAATCAATTATCCTAATTATTTTTGCTTTCTAAACTTACTTAATAATCAATGCAACATTAATTCAAATAAGCAAGCATAACCATGAAATGGAAATACACATGACACAATATTTTTGATGTGGAAACCCTGTTAAGAGAAAAAACCACGGGGTGATTAACCCTAGATTGTATTCTCTGTTAGAAGAATGGAAATACAAAATGGCACTTGCCAATTAGGGCTCACTGCCCGAGCACACTGCTCACAAGAGGCACACTGCCTACAAGAGACGCACTGTCTACAGTTTATAAAGAGTGTAATACAATACTTGAACTGATAAGGAGCATCAACATATGTTTGAGTTTAGTTCCGGTTAGGCTCAGTAAACTGATCTGCTGCACTTCATCTTTCCTCTTCTTTTGTGCTGCTCTCCTTTCACATACTGGATCTTCCTTTCTACTTTTATTCGGCTCTACTACTTTTCTTCACACATTCCCTTACACCACAACACTTCTCACAACTAAATCCATCTTATATATATATATGTAAAAGTGATTTCATCACCTTTCTAGTTGGCACCTGGAATAGTCAATATTTTCCATAAACTCTGATCTGTTGGCTGAATCCTTGCATACCAAGTAATGTAGATCAAGGATATACTTGTAGAAGTCATCAATCATGTCGTCCAATCATAACTTATGCCTTAATAACCTTTACCATCATCAGTAACACATCCGGAATAATGTCTGATGTTCTGCTAGTCAGTTCTTCCTTTGTCCACACTGCCAATCAGGAACCCGATACTCAAGTATTCATATCTTTTTCTTCATCTACTACCGGAGGCTAAATCCTTGGAATATATCGCTCAAGGTAGTCCTCTTGACTTCCACAAATCAGCACTTTACCAAGATACTTCCTCTGAGAGATCCGGACCTGACTGTCAGACCTCACCACATGCTCTATTCTTGTTTACCGGACCACAACATTCTTCACTCTGACTTCCGGTAGAGACACACCATGTCCTGCGGATGTGTGGGATGAACTTTGTTTCCATCAATGACAACATTCATGAATCCATATAGTGTTTCTTGAAAACACACTCATGTCCCTAGAGAACAAAATCATAAAACAGATGCTTTAGCATAGGCTGCTAGTACATTGGAGCCTTTGTCCATTTCTGGATTAAAGAGATTTTTAGTAGAATTGATATCAATACTCTCCATACCTAACAATGTCACTAATCTTCAAGTGTTTGATGATGATTAGCATATCTTGGATTTAATAGCAAACATAGATATATTTGATGCACAAATCCTAGATGAGAAGAACGTAGAAGATCATACATGGGAAGAGGAAGAGATAATGGACTTACCAAGTAATAAAATCCCTAAAGGTATGATTGAATTAGAAAAGGTCTTTGATTTGCATAACATGATGAAATAAAAGGATCTCCCCAAGACAGATGGAGGAGAATATTCACTAGTTAACATAGGACAAAATGAAGATGTAAGGAATGTCCTAATTGGTAAGGTCTATACTGAAGAAGGAGAGGCAGGGGAACCCCAAGCATTGAAGGATTATATTCATGTTATAGCTTGGACTTATGATGAGCTAGAAACATATGACACATTAATCATTACCCACATTATTCCACTAAAACCAGATGCCAAACCTTTTAGGCAAAAGTAGAGACCAGTTAATGCATTGCTAGAGCCTATCATCTTTGAGGAAGTTAAGAAATTACTGAATGCTAGAATCATATTTCCTATTAGGCACTCAACATGGGTAGCCAATTTGGTCCCTGTAAGAAAGAAAAATGGTGATATACGCTTATGTGTAGATTTTAGAAATTTGAATAGAGCTTTAGAGAAAGATAATTATCCTTTACCTTCACTGGATGAAGTTTTACAAATAGTGAATGGAGCTCAAATGATGTCCTTCCTGGATGGCTTTTTAGGATACAACTAGGTAATGGTGGACAAAATGGATAGGTTAAAAATAGCATTCACCACTAAGTGGGGGATATTCACTTATATATGCATGCCTTTTGGCTTGATCAATGTTGAGGCCACATTTTAGCATGTAATGGACATAGCATTTAGAGGCCTGGTTGGCAAATGCATAGTCATATATATGGATGACCTGACCATCTTTTCAAAGAAGAGAGGTGATCACATTGAAGACCTCAAAAAGGTACTCAAGAAATGTGACCAATATGGTATCTCACTCAATCCAAAGAAATGCATATTTGGGGTAACCATAGGTAAATTACTTGGTCACTTAATATCAGAAAATGGGATAACCATTGACCTTGCTAGAGTAGAATCCATCATGAAGTTACAACTTCCTGGAAGTAAGAAAGAACTTAAATCTTATTTTGGTAAGATAAATTTTGTGAGGAAGTTCATCACAAGATTTGCAAAGATTATCAGACCACTCAATGCAATGCTTAAGAAAGATGCCAAGATAGAATGGACACCTAAAGCAAAGGCTACATTTAAGGACATCAAGAAAGCCATATTAGATGCACCTATCCTGATCATCCCAGACTACACAAGAGAGTTTTATATTTATTCATTTGCTTCAGAGCATACATGTACAACAGTCCTGATGCAGAGGAATGAAACTAAGGAAGAAAAGCCTATAGCTTTTATGAGTTTCCCATTTAAAGATGCAAAGCTTAGATATATGGATGTTGAAAGACAAGCTCATGCTTTGGTTAGAGTAGTAAAGAAATTTAGACATTACATCCTAAGAATTAAGGTAATTGCTATAGTACTAGATGCAGTAGTAAAAATGCTCCTAATGTAAAGTGAACCTGGAGAGAAAAGAGCCAAGTGGATAACAGTTCTCCAAGAATATGACATGGACATAACACTCATGAAATTAGTTGGAGGGAAAGCCTTAAGTCAGATGATTTCTGAGACTGATCCTAACATAATGAGTCAACAATATGTTGTGAACACTAAAGAAAAACAAGAATGGTATTCTGATATCAGACATATCCTGATCAATGGGAGATGCCCATTGAAGATGTAAGATTCTCAAAGGAGAGATCTGAAGATAAGGTCACAAAATACATGATTAAAGGAGGAGTCCTTTTCAAGAAGAATTATGAAGGGATATACCTTAGATGTCTAGACAGACCAGAAGCAGACAAGGTTCTTACTAAATTACATGACAAATTTAGAACAGCACATGGTTCCCACTTAGCCACTATACATGCTATCCTGAGAGCAAGATATTACTGGCCAAAATTTTCAAAGACACTGTTAAGCACATCAAATATTGTCACACTTGTCAGGTTGCTGCCAACAGAGAGAAATATGCTGCTTAACCCCTGCAGCTAGTTATGGAGATGTGACCATTTGCCCAATGGGGCATAAACTTTATAGGTCCTATCAATCCTCCATCATCTTCAAGTCACAGGAATGTTTTAACAATCACCAATTATTGCACCAGATGGACTGAAGTAGTCAGCAACAAAACATGCACTGCAGAGGATGTGATCAAGTTCCTAGAGAACAACGTAGTAACAAGGTATGGAATTCCATATGCCCTAGTTTGTGACAATGGATTGGCTTTTGCATCATTGATATTGTCTAGTTGGGCCTTTGATTATGGAATCATTTTGAAATTCTCTTCAAATTACTATCCCCAGGGAAATGGCTTAGCAAAGCCAACAAACAAAAATTTATTGAGTATCATAAAGAAGTTGATAGAAAAGAATCCTAAGGAATGGAATACTCTGCTTAAGTATGCCTTATGAGTGGATCAAACCAAAATGAAAGTTGCTTTAGGAAATTCTCCTTACCACTTAGTTTATGGGGTGGATCCCATCCTCCTTGTTAACCTCAAGATTCCCACATTGCAATTTGCACAAGAGTATTTGGGTATAAACAATAAGCAAGAAGTTGGGTTCCTACAACTCATGCACGTAGAAGAAAAGAGAGATAGGACAATTGATAATTTTCCAAACATTCGACTACTGTCAAACATTGGTTTGATAAAAGAGATAGGATAAAAGCTTTTAGGATTTTAAACCTAGTCCTAGCTTGGGACAAAGCACACGAGAAGAAAGGTGATCATGGAAAGTTTGATAAACTTTGGATAGGTCCTTTCTAGATTTTAGAGATCCTAGGAGATAGTACTTATAGACTCAAGACCCTAACAGGTGAGGATGTTCCATTACCAATCAATGGACAATTCCTTAAACACTATTTCTAAGCTTAGATAGGGTCAGGTCATGATACTGTACCATAATGTACATTCTATATAGTTGTTTGTATAGCTTGCTTTGTGCATTTGCTTTTGGTTTGTTGGCATTGAGTTTTTGTTTTGATTTAGCAAAATGATGCACCTTTTCACTATAGAACACCATTGAAATTGTTAGAATTCAAGAGTTAGATATAAGTTTTTACATAGTCTGTATCTCATGTTAACAAGTATCCCTGATTAGGTATGTGATATCTTGTTCATCAGTATTGCTCTTCTTTCTCAAGGAGATCTTCACATGATGGACCTAATAGCCTTGTGTTTGTTGAAAACATTAGTGTGGGCGTAAGTGAAAAATCAAAAGGTTGCCCTTACTACCATTGCAATTCCCAACCTAAATCAGCAAGTGACTACACCTTGCAAAATGTGCTTACATGATGACATCTTATGAATACAAAAAAAGAGAAGAAATATATTGAATATATAAAGAGAAATTAGGCCATCTAAGTAACTCTACTAGGGCTATGGACACTTGCTAGCAATGGGGCTCTACTTAGGAGAATTGCAAAGGTAACCTTGTCGGGGCTATAGACACCTACTGGCAGCAAGGCTCTATCTAGGTTGGCTATGAGGGATAAACCAAATTATGTAGCCTAACATTTTCACTAGTATTTTCAACTCATCTTCAAGATGAAAGATATGAATCACATGGACACACTTGATCCCTTGTGATATATTGTTCCATTGATGAATATGATACCATCCAGAGGGTTATGATGCTTACGCTTAACGAGGGATAGAGCATTATGTTCTAACTTATACTTACCCCTTGAATCATTGGAATTTCATTATTTTCTTTGGTGGCAAGTTGTTGTGTGATTACACAACATGCCCCATTTTTCCATAGCAAAATAGGGACCCAACCTTTTTGTCTTTCCCTTACTTTTCTCGCTTTGGGTGGTATGGTCAAAAGTCAAATATTAGATGCAGAAAAAAATTATAACCCTAACCTGTATGCATAGACCTCATAGAAAAGGTTAAATGTCAAATTCAGTTTTTGTTATCATGAACCTCATAATGTGAAAGAGCACAAAATTCTGAGCAGGTTTGCCTTTTGGATCACCCTAAAATTCCTCAAGGGTAGGGAGTTATGGTTGGTCAAAGTTTGGTCAAACCTGATATTCCCAAGAGGGTCATATGTATGAATATCCCTGATATTCATGAATATCCATGATATATGTTTTAACGAAGAGAAACCTAATATCTGCATATTTACTAATATGCATACGCTAAATTTAAAAGCGAGAGATTATCACTCGTCAAATACTCGCGCACATTCAAGGTCATATTTCCCTAATATCCCTGATATTTGTTAATATGTAGATCACCTTCAAATATAATGTAAACACTTAGCATCAGGATGTTTCTCAATATCTGTCATATTGGTTAAGATCCCTAATCTTCCCCAATATGATGATGATGTCATTCTAACCTGATATAAAGAAGACCTGATATGATGATGACGCCATCAATATGTCTGACTCTGAGAGGGTCATATTTCTTAATATTTGTCATATTAATTAACATGCCTGATCTTTGCCAATATGATGGTGACATCATCTCCCAAGAAAATTTGTAATATTAGTGATGATGATGATGTCATCTTGATCTTCGGATGTGAGGGGATGTTTTTTTTTAAATTAATATCCCTGATATTTCTTAAGATCCCTCATGTTCCTTAAATATCATCATATCCACACTTGAGGCACGAAACACATGGATCCTCAAACAATAATAGAAAGCTGCCATGTGGCACTTTGATGACTTGATCATGATTAACATCTTATATTGTCACGATTGACAAAAGGGGTATGATGACCCAATTTTAGTCATTGGTCAATGGTTGGTCATCTTTATGATGACGACATCATCACATTCCCAGATATCAGTCATATTTCCTAATATCCCTGACACCTATGAATATGCATCCCCCACATTAAATGCCAGTCTAACAGTGGTTGAACCTTTCAAATTTTCAAATAATCACTCGCCACTTGTTAACATCTCCAACACTTAGGTATCAATCAATGGATGTCGATAGAATGACATTAATCATGTCCTAATTTGCTAATTGCCTTTGATTAAAAGTAAGGATTAAGGTCATTTTTGAATTTGCCAAGTGTTCAAATGGAATTACAGAGTCACCATGCAAATTAAGTTGTATTACTATAAATTGCAAAAGTAACATAATAGGTACGGATTTGAATGACAAATGGAGGAAGGTGTCTGTAGGGTAGGTGCGTGCATCCAGATATAAATCAAACAGTAAAAATAGTAGTGAATATCAGGTATGTAATGGTAAAACACTCTTTTGTCATTTATGGTTAAAATGGACAGGTAAAAGTGTTTTTACCATAGTAAATTGATGTGATGATGCATGAAATGTATTGAATGAAGATTTAAAATCATCAGGATATTCGTATTATCGAAGAATTACATGATCATATGATATGTTAGGGTAAAAAATGCATGTGTTTTATTATAGGATTCAACGGCACTCCACAAGAACATATCAAATATAGAATTTCTAAAACCCATGTGCATAAAACTAGAGGGAGTTACATTCAGATATGGCCAAATAAATGATACTCATCTAGGAAATACTGATCTAGATGAATGGACGGTGAGGTCAGAAAAAAGAAGCGGAGATCACTTGCTTATCAACATTTACAATTTAGGCATGTGGCAGGCAAGAGGATTTCCCTATGCAATGGAAGCTACAGAGCTGGTGGTTGAGTGTGCACATAACTACAATACCAATACTAGGAACGTGGAGAAACATGGTTGAATATATGCAATTTTTTCAATTGAAGGCATCACTGTAGCCTTCAATTTGCCCAAGGACCCTTAGGTTTGTAGAATAAACCTAGAGAAAATGGAGAAGAAATACAATAAAACTGAGAAGGAATGCAGGAAAGTTATGTATTCTTGGAGAGCCAATGACAACACGTATAAGGCTGCTGCAAAGCTACCTATGCATATGTATAAGTTCAATTTTGCACCTGAGTTTCAATATATTATGGTGATGCTTTGTCGCATGATAGGAAGGCCAAATGCTAGAACAATTGAGAACTGGATGTATGGGCTCATGAAAATGGTAGCTGATACGAATGACAAACCCCAGTGGGCCAAGATCATAAGTGATAGCCTTAATGAAGGAATGAGAAAGTTAGGAGGAAAGGCTAACATGTTCCACATGTCCTCTTATGTCATTTATGAATGTGCATTCAGAGGCGCATTTAGTGGATTGTAAATAGTGGGCAAGGTCAGAAGTAACCCTATAGATGTCAACATATGGGACCATTATCCATAGCTAAAATAGAGGGACTCTCTCCAACACTACCGGAGAGTAAATGATTCATTTTCCATGCATTTAGTAAGAAAAATGGAAGATGATAGAGCTAAGAGCATAGCATGGAAGCTCAAGCCATGATATACAAGAATGGGGCTTGGTTCATCCAATTCCCCACATTCACCTATATCAGGATAGAGGGTTTTACTGGACATCCTCTTATGTTACCTAGGTACCCTACTGATAAGGTCATCCTGATGGAGCTGGCCAGGCAGATATTGCCTGCATTTGAGGCCTACATCAAAAGAGGAAAGATTCCTAATGTTTTATTCCCAATCATGATTGGATGGTACATGTGCCCTGACAAAGAAAGTGTCAAGGATGCAATAGGGGGACTACAATTGATGTCATTACAGCCTTTCTCACTGGCTAGGTCATATGACCCATATGGCAGGATACAAGAATTAAGCAAGAAGCCAATGCATCAGATGCATCTAGAAGACTATTGAGCTAACTATGATGATGAAGTGGAAGTGAGAAGGAAGAGATTCCAAAGGCTAACTTTAAACCAGATTCATACATTTGACTGCATACCAGTACCTGTGCAACTACATGAAGATGATGGGAATATCATGTCTCAGGAATATGAGACTAAGAAAATATATAATGAAACCATATCCTCCTCTGACTGGAACTAGCTAGAAAAGACCTCATTGGAACAAATAACCCAAAGGGTTATATCATTAACTAAGGACTCGGTGGAGGTAGAGGCTACTAAGTTGAAGAAAAAGGGGATGGCTCTTACAATTGACAATAAAAGGAAAAGAAAAGACCTAATAGATGAGGAGTATGATGACTTCCTCAGAGAAAAGAGAGCATCAAAGGGAGAGAGGTAGCAAAGCAAATCGAAGAAGAGTGATCAAGTTGGTGGGGTGATAATCATACATCATACCCACCCCAAGGAGGATACAACCTCTACTTTTGCTGTAGATACTTCTCATGCACCTACAAAGAAACATGAGCATACTCTAAAGCCTACTCCAACTATCATAGAGGAAGGAGAAAGTACTGATGATGATGATCTCCTAATACGCAGGAAAAAGAAAAAGTTTAGGAGGCACCTCAAAAACAAGCATCTACAATGAGGGGAGCAATAGAAAGGAACCCCACCATAATATTGAAAGGAATTGGTGGTGAGGGCATCAAAAGAACTTTGCAGCATGAGGTCCGCATTCCTGATATTATGCATTTCAAGACAAAAATGGCTCAAGAATAGAGAAAAGAAAGGCAAAATAGGTAGGATAATGTGCCTTTTCCATTAAAAAGACAGTAGATTTATTAGATGATGAAGTTGTGAGTGAGGCAAAATAGGTAGGATAATGTGCCTTTTCCATTAAAAAGACAGTAGATTTATTAGATGATGAAGTTGTGAGTGAAATATTAGCTAGTCCTATGGAGGTACTAGTGAAGATTACGAAGATGACCCCTCATGATACTCCAATGGCACAATGGAGGGCTGATGAAAAGGAGATTATAGAGGGTAATCCTGAGATAGTAGCACAATAGATTGGTTTGATAGAATTAGTAAATCAGGTTACCAGTCTAGCTACAGTAGACCTGGTATATCAGGGTTAGGATGACCCAAATAAGGATAGAGATGCACCGCCTGAACCAAGAAAATTGGAAGTGAATGTACAAATGGAGGAGGAAGATACAGTTGATTAACATGATTGTCAGAGTAATGAGTAGTTACCTGAAGGAGATCTAGACAAGATAAAAGTAGAAAAACCCCAAGATCTTAATGAAGAAAGTATATCAAAGGATGGGGAACAAAGCTCTCAAATGGGTGATGACCACGAAAAGAAAGAAAATATTAATGAAGAAGGTCATAAAGATCAAGAAAGAATAAAATAACAGAGCAATCTTGACACTCATGTAGATCCATCACCTTCACAAGGGGAGAAGGATAAAATTAAAGAAGATACACAAGAGGTCCCCGCTTGTGAAGAAGAGCATGAAGAGGAAGTACCCAGTGAACAAAAGTAGCACCAATCACCACCAAGGGTGGATCAGAACCTAACAACAAAGAATGTTCAAATTAAACACACCAGCCAGTGGGGGTCTACTGATGAGGTATGATATTGGTTACAAAAAGAGGTACAAGCACCTCCCCCTAATGTGGCACCTGAATTTGATATTACTTCATTGTTCAAAACCAATACAGTTAGACCTAGAAGAAGAGCTAGGGCCACTTCGGCCATAAAGAGAGATTCAACAACAGGTAGAGAACAACTGAGATAGTTATACCTGTGGTAGCCAAAGCAAAGGGAGAAATAAGTGTTAATGAATTTTAGATGACCACTGTTGATTTGGGCTTTGCTACTGAAGAACAAGAAGGCTAGGAGGCTAAGGATATTATTGATTCTTTATTGAAGAGTGTAGAAAAACAAAAGAGCAAAAATAAGGTGCACAAGGGACAAATTGCCCAATTGCACACATTAATAAAGGGGTTGATAGAACTAGATAATATGCCAGTCAGCACTTCTATGTCTCTGACTATTATATCATAGGACGAAGTCACTGGATTGAATATCATGAAACATAAGGCACACATGATGGACAATTGGTTCATCCAATTTATTGTAGAGGTAGAGAAAGTGATAAAGATCTCTCTCTCAATATTGTTAACAACAATGAAGAGCAAGGGAGACAAGCTACAAAAGGAGGTTAGGCAAAGGTCAATTAAGATTGAGAAACAGCTGACTACCCTGTAAAAAATGAAACACATAGATGTCAATGTCTTGATATCTAACAAGATACTAAATAATCAAACATCCAAACCGCTGAGCATATGGTATGAGGATGCTAAATTTGAGAGTGAAATACCAAAGAAATATAATGCAAAGTTGAGGGATATTAGTGTCAAATTGCACAGGCTCCTGTCTGATGAGGAAGAAATTTTGGAGGCACTAGAAGAAAAGGTGGAAGGAAAGATTGAAAATTAGGATGAGGACTTTGTAGTTAAGGCTTTCCAGGATAATTTCAAGCTTGCTGCAGATGACCCTGTCAACCATCTATCAGAGGACATCATCAATAAGTGACAAGGGTCATTATACCTCAGCATTTAATCATATTTCATGTGTCAAATCTAGTGTTGTGTCCTTGGTTGTCTGCAATTAGGAATCCTATAGTTGCCAATTTATCTAACTAACTCTAATGATCTCTATTGATTGAAGAAATTAATGCTACTGATCTATCTGCTATGAAAATGAATTCTAGGAATATTGAAAATAGAGATGAAACAATGAATTGCTAATGTAGATCTATACCATTCCATACAATTGAAACATACATTCATTCATGAGAAAACAGTAACTATCTTTCTAGATAAAATCTGAAATAGAACAACAAACAAATGATTCTGAAACAAAATAATAAACAACAATACTAGCCTTTTGCCTTGGTGGTGGGGAGTGGGCCCTTGCTCCACACCCTTAGGGCTGAAGATTAAAGCAATGAATCAGCACAAGAAGATAATATCACAATTCACTTTCAGTCCAATTCCATCAGCTTTTGTATTAAGAAAGATGTCTATATCAAAATGAGATTACAAAAATTAGAAATCAGTCACTGTCTATCTTCTGTTGCTACCTTGGTAAATTTATATATAATCCAGTGATGAGATATCACTTACCCTAACTACTAGTTTATCTATGAGATAATACAATTCTCTTATTCTACTAACTATTTAACTATAGAGTAAAAATTCATGTAATTTAAAATACATTTAGTGGAACAACAGTCTCACTAAATCTAAGTCTTAGTTTCAAATACAACTGGGCAGCGAGGCCCTAAAACATAGGTACTTAATTAGTTTGTAGAGAACTCATTCAAAATCAAAAAGAGAAATAAAACTTTTAGCGGTTAACTAATGTATTCATCCGATTACTCAGGTGCTGATTGAGTAATATCTGGAGCACCCCAATTTACCACTAGAAGTGTTGACTGGCAACGTGCTAGAAATCTGCATCTATGTTGAGGAGACTCCGGAGGTGTGTGCTTATGTCTGTAGCTCCAGAGATATGCTTTATGACCTTTTGTTTAGCTCTAGAGATATGCTTTTGACTTCAGTCCAGCTACGGAGATGATTCTCCCCCTTTATCTCAAAATCTCTCCAACTATATTTGACAATATTGGAGACTGGTGTGGTATCCATATGTTAGCTCTGGAGATTATTAGGACCACCTCTGGAGATGACCAAAATTGTCTTTGCCCGAACATCTGCACCTATAGATTCAAAAAGAGATAATTTCTGCATATTTGCATTAATTCAGTGCATATTAGTCCCTCAATCAGAAATCATGATTTTAAGTAATTCATCTCTTATTAAACATAATTAGAACAATCTTGTTAATCTACTTTAGTGTAGTCATCAAGACAATGGAATAAGAAGGAAGGAAAAAGAGGGGTAAAAAGGTGTATTTCATGGGTGCTACTTGGTACTCATCATCCCCTCATACTTAAAGGTTAGTAGGTCCTTGGGATTTTAACAATCTAGACTTATTCAGGTGGAATATTCTATCAGTCAAGTTGTAGTCCTTTGCATAAGTAGTCCAAGTGGTGTGGTATGTATTACCATTTCCTCTTAACTGATCAACCTGCTTCATCCATTCCTACAATTTATCATCTTCCATTTGTTTAGCCCATATAGGCAGTGGCTCAATGATGAGAGGATGTCTAAAATGACCACCTATCCACTCCTATTGGTATTTATCCATCATTTTGGACACTAACCTAGCCTTACTCATAAAAAACTTGAGGTTGGTAGGGGACACCACTTCCCTCATCTTCTATTCTATAGTTAAAATGTTCCACCTTTTCTTTGCCACCAAAAGCATTTGATTAGATAAACTGTTCATGAGGAGACCAAAATCAATGGAGCATTCCTACAGATATTTTAGATATAAAGGCAAAAGCTTGGTCTTACTGTCTGGATGGTAAATGTATGCCCTAAACTGGATCTTAAAAACATTGGGATTTAGACATTCTTTTCTGATAAAAGGCTTGTTTCTGCATCCTTTTTTAGATAAGCCTCCATCCTTTCATTCCAAATCTGATGATTTCTCATCAGTGACATGAACGCCCTGAGTTGACATTCTCCTACAAAATAGTTGATAATGAAGGTAATATCATCAATGTAGAAACCATGCAAATATAACTCACACAGAAATTCTTTATCCTCGCCAGAACTTCTCATGTATGCTTCCATGAACCCTATCCCTGTCTCTGTATCCTTAGTCAAATCAGATAGAACCAAAAACATTTTTCTCTGTAGGACTCTTTTTTGTAGAAATAGAGTATAACTTCCACTTGGGGGTCTGCAAGAGAGGATCTCAGATGAAATGGAAGCTACCTGAAGGACCTTTTCTTCCAAAGTTTGTACTCTTTTTGACATGGTAGTTACTGCCCTTTGTAATTACAACATAGGTTTAGAAGCCTCATATTCCCTGCATCCTCTTTCCCAATGGAACAGGGCTTTAGGAATATCTATTGGAATTGGGCCTAAGTATGGATCTATTTGCACCCCTGTCCCATGGTTTCCCCTGGACCAATCAACTCCTGAATGTACTCTTCTTGATCATCTATCTTATTGTTGGCCCATGTTAATTATCTAGCTTAGCTTTGTACTTTCTCAACAAGTGCTGCAATTATTGTGAGACTATTGTCTCGAGCCTTTGTAAGGTCAAAGATATTTTATGCTGCCTCTGCCTCCTTTTCCTTGATGCTTTAGGCTGCCTCTGCCTCCTTTTCCTTAATGCTTTGGGCTGCCTCTGTTTCTTTTTCTCTCAATTCTGCCTCTTTCTCCTAAATTACTTTTTGTTTATTTCGAAGCTCTACTTGCAGTCCTTCAATGACCTATTTTTGCTCCATTTCTTTTTCTTTCATGACCTTCTTAAGGTTAGTAATAACTAGGTTCTTCCCCCATAATAATCTTTTTAGATTATCTATTTCTTCTAGCATCTGTTGCTCTCTTGAAATCTCAACATCCTCCTGATAAGAGGGGTGAGAATAAGTCCCTTTTTCTTCTTCAGTCTGTTCCACTTCAGTGTTTTCCACAACTCTTTACTCTTCACTGCCAGCTGCATCCACTTGCCTTGTTTCAACTTCCCTGCAATCTCCTTGTCCTGAGCTTCCTCTTGGTTTCTCTCTGCACTTATTAGTCCTGATGAAGGTCCAGCCTTATCTACAGAAGTTCTAAAACCCAAGAGAACTTCAGCCAGGAGAGAAGTATCCTTTTCAACTTGGGTGAGCTATCTCTTTCTCTTGCTTCTCCATAGCACAGGTGGAGTAGGTGCCTTTGTAGTAGGCATATTATCCTTAGAATTTGAGGAAATAGTAAAAGTGTCTCTTTGTTGTGTCTCCAGAGTAGGGGAATGTTGTGAAGTTGGACTATGGGAATCTGGATGAATAGATGGTTTTGGGGAAACTTCTCTTTATTTCTTCTTTCTTACTAGAGGAATTTCATTCGAATCATGAGATGCTTCCTCAGCCCAGTAGTGTATTGTGGAATCAATTTTCTTTGAAGCTAATTTTGTTTTCTAACCCTACTTTGTCCTCTTCTTTTGCTTCTTGGGGTCAGAAGTATGGGTGGAGGTCTGCTCTATGACAATTGTTTCCCTTGTTTGTTTAATTGGAGTAGACTCCTCAGCCAAGGTCATCTTCTGCCTTACTGAGTGAGTCAAATAGGGGGTTTATTCTATAACAGGTTCTACAACTTCTTTCCTTTTCCTCTTTCTGCCAGAAACAGGGGCAGCAGATGAAGTTGCCTCCAGTGAGGGCTTTTGACCTTTACCTCTCTCAATAGCTGGAGAGGAAGTTGAGGAATCTACCTCCTCCTCTTGATGGGTAGAGGAAGCCTCATTTATTCTCTGTGTCCTCTCTGGTGTTCTGTCCTGGGGTTTATTTTCTATAAATGTTTGCCATAATGTTTCCCCATTAGCTTGAGACATAAAGTGATATTTCACAATTAGAAAAATGAGGCCATGGTGTTTCATAGGACCTTTCCCTTGTTGAAACTTGTTTGCAGATGCTTTTATTGTAGAGTATAGAAAGTTTGGAATGTTTATGCTAAATTCTGGGTGAGCATTTCCATGCTTCAGAAAAATTAACATTTTCATTATTGGTCCTAGAACTATAGAAAATTGGCCATCACATGTAAAGTATTTCATCAACCATAATGCTACAGACTGCCATGGGTTTGGAAGTGAAGACTTAACAATTCCCTTAACCTCAATTTTGCTTAAATGTAATTGTATTGCAGGTTCACCATCTCTAGAGAAATTTTTAATTAAATTAGCATATAGGGTTTTCAAATGGTAAAACCTCTCACCTTGTTCTGGTAATCTGGAGATATGACTGATGATGGTGGAAGAGATATTGACATGAACTCCTCTCACAATTTTTTATTATCTCTCAAGTTTTGTAGGAAATCATCAACAATATCCTTCTGAAAACCTTCAAATTTCTCCAAGAACTCTAACCACCCTACATTCCTTAGAATGTCTGCCATAACTTCATCCTTCAGTAGGCCTGATATATTCTTTGGCTCTGATTTCTTCTTGACACCCATCTCTCTGTCCTATTCCACCTCCTACAACTAAAATTCTTGCTGCTTCTCTCTGTAGTCTATTTTTTTCTTTTCACTCAGGAGGATTGTGTCAGCAGACTTGAATTTTACACTCAAAGATTTTTTGAGAAATCTGCAATCTTGAGTGAAGGTTGATATGTCATTTTTTACTTCTCAGATTATGGGAAAGGAGAATGAGAGTGGTTTAGTGTGTTTATGTAGTCATAATTATAGGAAAGTGACGGGACACTCCATAGGCAAGTCGATAGTGTGGCAAATATGGCGGCATGCATGAGGTGAAAAGGGAAATAATGGCAAGGAGATGTGGCATGGTGATGGCACCCAAAAATAGAATTGACAAGATAGTTACTAACTAAGTTAATTAAAGAGAATTACCTGAATCAATATTAATGATGACGGCCCAATGTACTTGGCTGCAAGACCATGGCTTTGATGCATCTTGATGTGATTTAGCACATGAGCAACACCTGTGTGGGTTTGAAATGACATCAGCATCCCTGTCGTCACATATTCTGTAATTAGTTCTGCTGAGTGGTCTGGGAATGTCATGTTGTCAAGTGACGTCAGTACAACAATTCATGATGGTTTGCACATGTGAAAGTGATGGCTTTTTCCATTACTGATGATATGCATGCTGACTTCATCTTTATTTTTATCATAAAGTGAAGGATGAGTCATGCTGACCTCATCAAGTAACATCTCCACTTTATTACCTAGAGAGGTGGGTCCCCTCCTTATTTATTCTTATCTAAGAATGGCTCTTTATTGGTGGAGCACCGGAGGTGCTCCTAGTTTGTGAAGCACCAGAGATGCTCCTAGTTTGTGAAGTGTCGGAGGTGCCCCTAGTTTGTTATAGAGATGTGTTTTAGTAACTCTTGGCACTTGATTACCTTTGTAGCTTGATTATTCCTATTTGACAAGAAGAAGGGAACTGCCATTTACTGGTTTTCAATCCCCTTGATCGAGAAAGACAACCATTTACTAGTTTTCCATATATATATTTTTTAAGAAGGCCGCCATTTGCTGGTTTTCAACCTTCCTTTTTTTCATTTTTTTCAGTCCAAATCTATGACAGAAGATGTGTTCCCTATAACCAAGCACAAAATTTTGATGAATTCTTCCTTAGTTGATGGCTTTTTATAGAGTTGAATTCTATGGCCATTCACTAAGAATGTGTCTGTGCTTTCATTAATGGGTTCTAGCAAAACTATTCCATTCTAAAAAACTTCTTTTATCCGATAATGACCCATCCAATGAGTTTGTAGGTTTCCCTTGAACTCCTTGAACTTAGAATCATATAGGAGAACCCAATCACCTTGCTGAAATGTCATCCTTTTGATGTGCTAGTCATGCCATTGCTTCCTTTGATATTGAACAAGTTTTATTTGTTGTATGGCCTCTGTATGGATTTCATCCAACTCATTGAGCTAAAGAATCCTATTCTGCCATACTATAGACAATGGTAGACTGATATCTAATGAAGTTTTGAGTGTTTGTAGTTCAAATTATATAGACAAGATAGGTTTCTTTCCATAAACCAATTCATATGGTGAGAATTTGGTTGTGGACTTCCAAGTGGTATTGTAAGCTTAAACTACTTCAGGTAATCTGTTAGCCCAATCCTTTCTATTCATGGCTACTATCCTTGTCAAAATATTCTCTAGTTCTCTATTAGTCACCTCTACTTGTCCATTGGCTTGGGGATGGTAAGGTGAAGATTTCCTGTGCTTAACTTGATATAAGTCTATGAATACTCTAATTACCTGTGAAGTAAATTGAGGTCGTCTGTTAGAAACTATTGAACTTGGAGCTCCAAACCTCAAGAAAATTCTGTTATAAAGGAAATCAACAACTTTCTCTTCTCTTGCAAATTGCAATGCCTGAACTTCAGCCCATTTAGTCACAGTCTGTGCATACCAAAATGTACTCTTTCCCTGATGATGGTGGAGAAATTGGTCCCACAAAGTCTAGACCCCATTTCTCAAATGGTTCCAACATTACTTGAGGATGAAGTGACATTTCCTGGGTGAAAGTTGGTTGTCCCATCCTTTGGCACTAGTCAGATTGCTGCACATACTTCTTGGTATCCTTATGAATAGAGGGCCAGTAGTAACCAGCTCCCAGGTTCTTGTGGATAGTTTTGAGTGAAGAATAATGCCCACCAGATGGTTCATCATGACACGCCCTTAAGAAAAATTTCATCAGCTTTTAGACACCTGCATAAAATGAAATCAGGACCACATTTAAACAGTAAACCATTTAACCATTTGTAAGATAAGATTTCCTTAAGTGAGTTTTTATTTTGTTTTGAGGTAAAATGGGATGGAAACAAGTCTGTAGCTAAGAGATTAGCTATGTCTGCAAACCAAGGTGTAGTAGAGGAGATAGCAAAAAGATGTTCATCTGGAAATCTGTCCTCCACTGGTTGGTTCTCTCCACCTGTATGCAATCTTGATAGAAATTCAGCAACCAAATTAAATTTTCTTGAATTATCAACTATGGTAATGTCAAATTCCCGCAATAGCAATAACCACCTGATTATCCTTGCACCCACTACTAGCATATTCATTAAGTATTTCATGGTTGCATGATCAATATGTACAAATATTTTGTGTCCAGTGATATAATGCCTGAATTTGTTTATAGTATATATGACTGCCAATAATTCTTTTTTAGTTGTGGTATAGTTTCTCTCTACAGAGGTGAGGTTTTTACCGATGTAATACATGGAATGCATACTTTCTCCCTCCTCTTTCTATCCTAAGACTGCTCCAATGGACTCATTTGAAGCATCAATTTGTATATAAAATTGTAGAGTCCAATTGGGTCCTCTTAAAATAGGTGTGATAGTAAGTTTGTCCTTAAGGGTTTCAAATGCTAATTGACAATCCTCTATCTATAAGAATTATGTGTCTTTGTTAAGCAAGGTAAACAGAGGAGCAACTATTCTGCTGAAATTTTCTATAAATCTCCTATAGTAGCCTACATGACCCATAAAACTTCTAACATCTATCTAATTTTTAGGTGAAGGTAACTGCTTGATCTCTTCTATTTTGTTTTGGTCCACTTTGATCTCATTTGCTGAAATGTGGTGTCCCAATAAACTTCCTTCCTCTACCATCATGAAGCACTTATCGTGGCTCAGGGATAGTCAATTTTTTTCACAACATTTTAATACCTTTTCTAAGTTTATGAGAGCTTCTTCAAAGTTAACACCATACACAGTAAAGTCATCCATATAGACTTCCATGCACTCATAAGCTAGTAAAACAAAAATGGCTAAAACAAGCCTCTAAAATGTAGCCGGAGAATTACATAGTCCAAATGGAAGAACTTTGTAGGCAAAAGTTCCCCAAGAACAAGTGAAAGTGGTTTTATCCTGATCTTTAGGTGCTACTTGGATTTGGTTATATCCACTAAACCCATCTAGCAAAGAAAAATACTTCCTCCCTGCAAGGTTGTCCAACACTTGGTTAATGAATGGTAAGGGAAAGTAGTCCTTCTTTGTTGCTTTGTTTAGCTCTCTATAGTCAATACACACTCTCCACTTCCCATTCTTTTTAGGCACTATGAACCCTGCTTGCAGTAATTTTTCTATTTCAGTCTTGACAATGTCTTTTAATTTAGGATTCAATCTTTTCTAAGGTTGTCTGACAGGTTTGACATCTTCAATGTATATATGATGAGTATAGATCTCAGGAGGGATGCCCTTCATATCTTGTTATTCCGAAGCAAAAGCTGCTGAATGGGAAATTAGGAGTTTGATAAGTTCTTCCTATTTTTCTACTAACTGGGTGTTGATATTCAGTGTTTTCCTAGGTAAAATCATGACCTATTTTGTGATCTGATCCATGGGTATATTCAATCCATATCCTAGAGTCATGGTATTGAGGGGGTAAGAATGTGGAAGCAACATGTGGAATGTGGCTAAGTCTCTGTAAAAGGTTTCTCCACAAGGAATGATATTTGATAGGGTACAATGAGCAGAAGTGAGTTCTCTCCTTGAATCTTGGGATAACTTTATTATATCCTCATTAATAAGAATGTGGGTGATATCTTCAGTTGTATCATAGTGTATTTCTTCTTCCAACTCACCCAAATGTTCTTTGATGGTAACCATAGCTACTGAGGGACTATTTTCCATGTTATCTAACTCATCTACCCATACTCTTCTTGAATAATGTATTGATGGTTTAGCTGGTGGATACAAAGATATTTTCTTACAATATATTATATTAGAAATGCCATATCCCTAGTTTGACAATCAATGGATGCTGCTGCTGTAGCCAACCATGGTCTTCCCAATATCGATGGATATGCATTCTACTAGTTTCTAGGTTATAATATCAGGAAGTCTACTGGGAATTCCCATGATTCTATCACAACTAGAACATCAGTAATCACCCTTTTTGGAATAGCTACTGACTGGTGAGCAAGTTGAAGGATTGTAGATGTGGATTAGATACCTATTAGGGCTAATTTGTCCATTGTATGAGCTGCCATTACATTTATTGCCGCTCCCAAATCAACCAAAACATTTAAAATTTCTACCCCTGAGATGTAAATAGTTATGACAGAATTTCTAAGATCTCCATTTTTTGGGAGGAGCATTTCTCCCATTAGGAGGTCTACTACTTTTCCTTCCACCTGGATAGTGGAGGGAAAGTTTTTCTTTCTTCCCTGGGTCTTAACACAATGTTGTTTGATGAATTGGTTCAATTTAGGTACATCTTTGATTGCTTGTAGGAGCATAATTTCAATGTTTAGTTGTCTAATTTCTTATAAAAGTTCTGATTCTAGGGTAGATTGGACTTGTTTTTGTAAAACCTCTTTCTGAGGGACATGCTTTTTAAGCCGCTCTGGGTATGGTGCTAGTTTTTCTATCTCTAGAGCATCTCCGGAGTTCTTAGCAGAAATATTTCCAGGGGTGTTCTTTAAAGTCATTCTTTTAGGAGGAACTCCAGAGTTATCCAAGGATGATTTTATCATGCCTACATTTCCCATGCGGTCACAACATGTAACACAAATGTCATGTCGACATTTGTCATGTGGTCATGACACAAAATATCAAAAAAATTCATGCATCCCTAGAAACACCCTCGCATGCATCAGCGTGCTCAGTGGTAATACACATAAGGCATAAATATGTCAATCAAAAGACAGGTATTGCAAGTATCATTTGCAACCCCTACACGATGGTAGCCTACTAAGGGGGTCTATGCGACGCAAGGAGCATTGCCATTAGGGTTAGAATCAATTTGATTTGAACCCTAGATCTCTTAGATGAGTGGCATGGTTTTGACAAGAGTCAAAGTCAAAACCCTAATTCTAGCATGAAAAGATTAAATAACAATTAATCAAAACAACATTTATTTGCAAAAACATTTAAATATTACTCAACGCAAGGATTAAATTGCTTAAGAAAAGTAACCCTAATTTCTAGAAAATTTGGCAGCATAACACCTCTAGGGCGTAAATAGAAATTATTCTAAAATAAAATTCATGCCAAAAAGTTCACTAAACTCATTAAAATTGATTAAATACAATAACTACACTAGGAAGAATAATTAGTTGCACTAAGGTTCTCTAATAGGTTTACTAGGTTAAATTAAATTAATAATTACTATTGTCCCGAAGATGCTCAAATTAAAAATTATTAAAAGCAAAGTTTATTAACTAACCCTTTACAATGATTAAATAAAGGGACTAATATTCTCACAACATTTAATTGATTTCCTTATTTAAAATCCACATTATTATAATTCACACTAGATAAATTAATGACAAGGTAAGTTGAATTAATCTCCAAAGGTTAAAAGGAGAAATAAAAAAATAGAAACATCTACCTAATTAAATAAAATACTCTACCCAAGTTTAAAATTCACTAATAGTTTTCAAAGAGAGGGAAAAAGAACAAAGGAGAGGTATGGGGTCACGTGCACCCATCCTCTCCTAATTTAAAATTAATAAAAATCTCCACTTTACAAGACAAACAAATTTTTAAAACTATATTAACCCTAAAAACTCTCAAATAAAAAAATCACTTCCTTAAGAAAGGAAAAGCCCTAACCCTATCTTATTTCTTCTATTCTATCTTTTTCTCAAGCTTCTTTTTCATCTTGTTTTCCTTTGTTTTTGGTGTTCATGGCAGCCATGGATGAAATTTCCATGGAGTTATATTCACTATATATATATATCCAGAAGGTAGATATAAAATACATATATGCTGCAGAGATAACAAATATATATATATATATAAAGTCAAATACTGCAAGTAAAATAAAGGCCGAATAGACGTTTGAAAAAGAGGATCGACGTTATGAAGAGAGCACTGCCGACACAAAGATCACAGGTTTAAAGAGACAGTAGATAAATTAAAGTGGCTGGGGAAGTATGGGGGTGTGGGGGAGTTCATACCCGTTGCACCCCTCACAACTAACATAGTCGGCGATAATCTTTGGAGGATGCGGTGAAATAATAGTCAGCCATAAGGCCATTTCCCCTCCGTGCTTGGGCTTAAAGCCCTGACAACATATACTAATACTTTTTTTTATATTATTTGTTTATATATATATATGAAACATGGCATAAACACAGTTGCTTTAAAGAAAAATATAAAACACAGTCAAATAATGTTGTAATTTCCAGCACATGAAATATTTAATATATATATACTTTTCTCAATTCCACAGAATGTAAAATTATTTTCCCCTTTAAAAAAAAAAACACAAAAAATATTATATGTAGATGTTTATATATATACGCATATTTGTCAAAATGACATGCATGTATATTTTTTTTTACAATAAGAAGGATTTTATTTCTGAACCTTTTTTTTGAAAGTAAAACAACAAACTCTTTTTCTTATTTTTGTGCAAGTTTAAACTAATCCACAACTGCATTATTTTGCATTTAATCATTTCATACAAATCTCGTATGATAACAATAAAACCAACCACATAAACTTTCTTTTGTTCAACACATAGATTTAAAACAACAACCTATACATTTTGTATAAATCAACAATGATATACATTTTTCCTTTGCAACTTCTTCCCAACCTCATAAATAAAACCAACAACATATATATTTTTGCAACTTCAACCAAATAGAGTATAACACAAAAATCATTTAAATATTATATATGAAGAGAGTATTTTCTCTCTCTACATTTTGAACAAATTATACATAGGCCATTTTGGCCATGGCTCTCAAGTAGCCAAAACAACAATGCACATGAATTTAATGGCACTTCCACTAAGCTCCAAAGCCAACAATAAACCTTCAAGACTAAAACAAGGGAGAGAAAACCAAGCCACAAAATGGCTCTCCTCCCTACCATAGACCTGCAAGTGGGTCACCCCCGAGTTGGGAGGTCATCTTCACACGGGTTTAACACTCCACAACACAACAATGAGCAAGCTAACAAAACATGAAGAAATCCCATAGATTTAACACAACACAAAACTCATGGAAATGAGTTTGAAGTGTTGGTGTGAACATGGTTATCACCTAACTGGTTTACCCTTGTGTGGATAATTCATCTTATTTAACTATTTACTAGTTAAATAATATTCACACATCACACATAATTCACACATGTTAAGTTGACTTAGTGAGTCTTCTAGTTGATTCTAGTGTGTTGAGTTGTTGATAGTTGGAGTGAGTTGTCTTATCCTCCACATGTGCAATTAGTTATCATCCTCTAATTAGCACATGTAGGAATATCTCAACTTTCCACTCCACCTTTATAGCTCTCACCTTGCCTTTATAAGCAAGGCATATCATGTATATTGTAATAACAACAACAATCTTTCTCATTCATTGATAGAATAGCATTATTCTCTCATTTGATATCTCTTGCGCTTTCATGAAGTCCTAGATCCTGGGTGGCTCCAATCATAGCCAACTCTAACATGAAGGGGTAGGGTAGTTGACATCACTTGACTCAAGAGGGCCACTCCCATAATCTCAAAGTCTCAACACAAGCATGGCCTCATGACCAAAATGATAACTCCAAGAATACATAGATTTCACCATGTCACTCATGCCAAAGAAAATGCCCCATACTCAATATCTTGCCCTCAAGGCCATAAAAATACTAACACTAGGAGGGTAACCTCGAGGAGGTTCACTCCTCCCTCACCCCACACATGTTAAGCATCTTCTCCAAATGGAGAGGCTCTTACAAAACTCCCTCAAAACCCCACAACATAAAATGCAAAACACTCACAATGCAAGCACACAATAAAATAAATGCATAAGGAAAGGATTCAAGCCTTGAATCCTACCTTGAAATGCCCAAAAATGGAAGATAGTTGAAGTAGAGCCTTCCAACTCCACCTCTAAGTCCTTCCTCCAAATGTGCCTCCAAAAACCCTCTAACTCTCTCTCCAAAACCTCAATAAAAATAAAAGATGTAAAAAAAATCAAGAACCCTCTCCCTCTCTTCAAGAGGGAGTAATATAGGCTCTCTTCATGAGCCTTGAGGAATGAGAAGGTGACACATGTCACCTTCTCCTTCCCCCTCACATCCACTTGTGCTCTCACACATGTGTGAGAGCAAGGTGGAACCTAAGAGGATGATTGTACAATAAGTGTCAATATCCTATCCTCCCATGAAAGCCCACAAAACTCCAAGGTACTCTCACCCATGTGTGAGAGCCTTGGAGTTGGGTTCACCACAATTAGGGGTCTTGAAGACTCCCCAAGCATTTAATGCATGGTACCCAAAGCCTTGGAATTAGATGTGGATAAGGTTGAAGGTTTGACCCATCCTTCCACTCCTCCCCAAACTTCCATTTTCGTCACTTCACTTTAGGGTGAAGTTTAAGTGACCATATGGGAGTTATCCTAGGGTCAGGCATGCTCAAATGGGCCCTATACCTTGGGGGTACAACCAAAGGTCACTTTTAACCCAAATTTAGCACCTTAGAATGAAGAAAATCACATGAAAAGGGGTCAAAAAAATTAAAACACAAAAATTGAATCAAATAAACCTTACACATTTTCAACACCATAATACAATCAACTGAAAATGGGTAGACCTAGCCCAAGAGACACCATACGCAAACATTACAAAAATTCATCATGCAATACACAGTTGATCTTGGTTCCTCTTGGAACTAGATTGGTTCAACACAGGATTCACAAAGTGTGTGGGATAATCTTTGATTTTTCTATGGCTTGGGAAAAATCACCTGCACACTTAAACAATAGATTAATCCAACATGTATATCATAGCTGAAGCAAGAAAAAGCATATACTCACACCATCGCATAATAATTTAAAAAATCATAAAAAAATCACATCATAATTGGATTCATAATTGCATTTCTATAAACCATCTCAAGATAAAAATCACATAGTAAATCCATAACATGATCTCACAACTAGTATCTCTAATGATATCAGAATGCATATCACATGTCTAATCATCAGTGAATCAAAATTAGGATCTAGTCTCATCATAACATACTAAGCATAGCTAAATAAAATAAAGGAATATAGTCTAGAAAATCTGTATATTAGGATCAACAGTCCCCAAATGTCTAAAATGTATTCAATAGTAATATGAAATGAACCAAAAAATAAGGGAGTGAAATAATAGGCCTCACATCCTCCCCCCTAAGACTAAACTTCCTCTTGGAAGTTGTCAAAGAGGTGAGCATAAAGTGTCCTCAATCTAGCTGCATCCTCCCATGTCACCGTGACCTCATCATACTTGTCCCACTGGACTCTAACCTGGTCTAGTTCTTGACCTCAAAGGCCTAGTGTCTAATGAGCCAATATGCGAATTGGCTTCAAAGCCAGCTACCCATCCACCTCTACCTATAGAGAACTCCAATCCAATACATGAGACAAATCAGAAATATAGCGCCACAATACAGATACATGAAAAATATTGTGGATGTGCAACAGGCTAGGTGGAAAGGCTGGACAATCATCTACAGGTCCTATCTACTCCAAGATCTCAGAAGGCCCAATGAACCGTGGTGCAAGCTTAGAGCCCTTTCCATAACGGATTGGACTCTTGTATGTTCGCACTCTCAAGAATACTCTATCCCCTACTTAGAAGCTCTGATCTAATCTCTTAGCATTGGCATACTTCTTCTATCGATCCTATGCCCCCTGAAGTATCTGTCTAATCAAGGTCACCTGCTATTCCATATCCTGCACCAACTCTAGCCCTATCGTAACCCTATCCTCTATATGGTCCCAACTCAATGGTGTCCTGCAAGGTCTGTCGTACAAGGCTTGATAATGAGGCATACCCAATGAGCTATGATGCCCATTATTGTAGGAAAACTCAACTAGATACATATACTCCTACCATCTAGACTGGTGATCCATAATGTACATATGGAGCATATCCTCTAATACCTGATTCACCCTCTTCGTCTGACCATCTGTCTCAGGGTGATAAGATGAACTAAAGTTGAGTTGTGTGCCCAACACCTGTTGTAATGCCCTCCAAAAGGCTAATGTGAACACTGAGTCTCTGTTAGAAATGATGCAGCAAGGTACCCCATGTAATCTAACAATCTCATCCAAGAATACTCTTGCCACTAATGGTGCATTGTACGTCATGCATACATGTGTGAAATGTTCCACCTTGGTCAACTTGTCAACCGTCACCATGATGGCATCAGGCGAGGTGACATAGGAAGACCAACAATGAAATCCATGGAAATGGTGTCCCATTTCCACTCAGGTATCTCGTGAGGGTATAAAAGACCTACTGGATGCTAATGCTTGACCTTGACCCTTTAGCACTCAAGGCATCGAGCAACATACTCTACAATGTCTCATCTCATACCTGCCCAATGGTACAACTGTCACAAGTCGGCATGCATCTTCCTCACCCCCGGGTGTGCTACATATGGTGCTCTATGAGCCTCAGAAAAAACTACTACATGTAGGTCACCTGCATGGGGTACATAGATGCGCTGTCGATGTCTAAGTAGCCCATCTATCTCTAGGGAATATCCTACAAACTTGCCCACAAGGGCCCTTTATGACTAGATCTCCTACTGCACCTTGAGAAACCACTCATTTTCAGGCAAATGCTATATGATGCACCCTCTCAAGTCCACACTCAAGGTCAAGGTCAAGATCTTGTGGTGCTTTCGACTCAATGTGTCAACAACCATGTTCTCCTTCCCTTTGATGTAGTGGACATCAAAGTTTTACTCGCAAAGAAACTCCATCCAATGCTACTGACAGGCATTCAGATTCATCTGTGTGAATATGTACTGAAGACTGTGATGATTTAAATGAAGCTCAAAGAGACGACCCAGAAGAAAGTGTCTCTAACGAACCAGAGCATGAACCACTACTGCAAGGTCTAAATCATGAGTGGGGTAGTTTAGCTCATGGGTCTTGAGCTTTCGCAACTCATATGTGATCACTCTACCACCCTGCATAAGTATGACTCCCAAACCCTCAAGTGATGCATTAGTACAAACCATGAAATCTGCAACTGGATTAGGAACCACTAAGATGGGAGTGCTGGTAAGGTGCTCCTTGAGGACTCCAAAGGCTCTCTCACACTGTTCAGTCCAAGTGAAGCTCTTCTCTTTCTGCTGAAGGGAAGTGATGGGGTGTGTTATCCTGGAAAAGCCCTAAATGAATCTGTGGTAATACCTAGTTAACCCCATGAAACTCCTGACCTCTGTCACACTAGTGGGTGCTGGCCAATCCCTGATAGCCCTGATCTTTGATGAATCTATGGAGATACCATCGCGAGACAAGATGTGCCCCAAATACTGTACCTCAAATCTAAAAAAGGCACACTTTGCCAAGTTGCCAAATAGATGCTACTCTCTCAAGAACTGCAAAACACGATGTAAGTACTCATACTCCTCAATCCATGAATAGATCAAAATATCATCAAGGAAAATGATCATGAACTGATCTAAGTAAGTACGAAACACCCCATTCATGAGACTCATGAACACTACAAGGGTGTTCATCAAATTGAAGGGTACCACAGTGAACTCATAGTGGCCATATCAAGTACGCAAGGTAGTCTTATGGATGTCTACCTCTATGATGCACAACTGATGATAACCAGACTTCAGGTCTATCTTAGAGAACACTCTAGCTCCTTGCATCTGGTTGAAAAGGTCATCAATCCTAAGCAGAGGATAACAGTTCTTCACTGTCACCTTATTAAGATGCCTATAATCCATGCACAGATGAAGAGACCCATCCTTCTTCTTCACAAAGATGACCAGTTCTCCCTAAGGAGAAATGCTAGGTTGGATGTGCCCCTTCTCGAGCAACTCCTCTAACTACAACTTGAGCTTTGTGAGCTCATGTGTGGTCATCCTGTAGGGTGCACGAGACACTGGCTCGGCACCTAGCACTAGATCAATATGGAAGTCTACCTCTCTGCGAGGTGGCATACCTCATAACTCTAGTGGGAAAACATTGGCAAACTCCCTCAAGATGGGATGGTCATCTAATGACACCTCTAGCTCATCCTCTAATCTATTGCTAATAGTGATGGCATACAACTGACATCCCTTCCGTATACAACACTTAAATTGTTGAGCGGATATCATACGAGCTACTGTGGGCTTCTGAATGCCCACTAACTCGACTGACATGCCATGATCATCTAAGCAACTAATTGCCTTTCGACAGTAATCTATCTTGACTCTATGAGCCGCAAGCGAATCCATGTCTAAAACCACACCATAGGATCCTAAGGGCATAACCCTAAGGTCACATAATGCAGTGAAGGTCCCCAATGATAACTCACAATCCCAAACCAAAGAATCTACTTCCATCTTGGCCCCTGTGGCCTACTCAACCTCCCACCTATCACCCTACCTAGAGGCCACCAGCCTACAACACTCCACTAAAAATGGAGATATAAATTAATCAGTAGTGCCAGAGTCAAATAAAATAGCAATGGGGACATCCCCAATCATACACGCTGTCTCGATCACTGAGGCCTGGAAGTCAGCTTGGAGATTATCAACTGCTGCAAACATATGGTGGGATCTACCCACATTTTTAGGTGTCTTGTCTGATCCTCCTACACGAGGCTGTCCCACTGCCGTAAAGCCTTGTGGGCACTCTCTAGCTAAATGTCATGCTCCACCACAAACATAGCATGGCCCCCAAGCCTATACCTATCCAATCTGTGTCCTACTACTCTGCTGCTATCCAGTCCAACCTGTGGACCCCTGAGAACTTCTATATGACTGATGTGATCTAGTGGGCCTTATAGGTAGTCCCTACTGTTGTTGATCCCTATGTGGGCCTTGCTACTGCCAACTGCAATTATGACCTCCCTGTACCCTCTACTAGGGCCTGGACCTCTGTTGATACTGCTGCAGCTGTGGATGTCTAGGGGGTAATGGTGCAGAACTAAATCCTCCCCTCTGAGGTGGTGGTGGTGGTCGGTAGAAACCCTGATGTTGTTGTTGACTACGGTCCTGAAACTGGGGACATGAACTCTGACCCCGAATCTAAATCCCCTCTTCTATGTACATCTTCTTGGCAGCCTCTGCCATGCACACTGGTCTTGATATCCCATGATTCAAACCTCTGATAAATTTGTGAACCAGAAGTTTCTCATCATGGAGATACTCTACATACTGTGATAGCTTAATGAACCTGCTCTCATACTGCGCTATAGTGGAACCTTGCTGCTACAAGTCATGGAACTCGTCAATCTGACATTGTCTGTAGTGATCCAAAAGATAATGCGCATTACAGCGCTTAATGAAGGTGTCCCATGTAAGAGTATCTAGTGATAGGTGACGCTTGCACTCCTCATTGCACCACCATATCATCGTTGCATCTCTCAAAAGGTGAACTGCCATGCATGCCTTTGTGTTGCTCCCATAAGGACGCAACACAAAGTACCTATCTAAATTGATGAGTCAAGCCTTAGCCTTAGCTTCCTCTGTGGTCCCCACAAAGGTGAGTGGATTCAGCCTAAGTAAATCTATGATGGGGTCCCCTCGGTCTCTGTGTCCTCTGATAGGCTCATCCACACCCTCTTGCCATCCATGGTTGTAAGGTTCGTGATAAACTTGCTCTATCCTCACAGCCTCCTCTCACCTCGCATGATGCGGAGGGCTTCTACTACGCACTCTGTAAGTTGAACCGACCTCCTCTACTGTGGTGTTAGGTATCTCTACATAAGGCTCTACACATGGTGCCACTCGCGGCTCGACACAGGGCTCGACACGTGGCTCTGGTCGCAACTTAGCATGCGGCTCCTCACACGGCTCCTCTCATGGATCAATGTGGGGCTCGACACATGGCTCGATATATGGCTATGCTACACTCGATGGTAACCTCTCTAACACTGCCTGTAATGCCTGTAAGATTTGTGGTCCGATATCAGGTGCTGGTGGTGCCTGTGGTGCCTGCTGCTTCAATGGAGTTGGTGGTCCTTGACCCTCTGCTAAAGACTTGTCCCATATGTCTATGGACACTGTGGCGCGTGAGTGCACTCACCTAGTTTGGGGAGGCATCCTACAAGAACAAGGTCTTCACAAATCAATAAAAAATGAGGAATATATAATGTGCCCAAACAAGCCTAGTGTTTAAACTTGGGCTCTGATACCAAATGTCATGCCCACATTTCCCATGTAGTCATAACACGCAACACATGTGTCATGTCCACATTTGTCATGTGGTCATGACATGAAATATCAAAAAAATTTCACGCATCCCTAGAAACCCCCTCTCATGCATCAGGGTGCTTGGTGGCAATATGCATAAGGCGTAAACATATCAATCAAAAGGCAGGTATTGCAAGTATCATTTGCAACCCCTACACAATGGTAGCCTACTAAGGGGTTCTATGTGATGCGAGGAGCGTCACCATTAGGGTTAGAATCGATTTGATTTGAACCCTAGATCTCCTAGATGAGTGGCGTGGTTTTGACAAGAGACGAAGTCAAAACCCTAATTCTAACATGAAAAGATTAAATAACAATTAATCAAAACAACATTTCTTTGTGAAAACATTAAAATATTACTCCATACAAGGATTAAATCGCTTAAGAAAATTAACCCTAATTTCTAGAAAAAATTGGTAGCATAATGCCTCTAGGGTTTAAATAGGAATTATTCTAAAATAAATTCATGCCAAAAAGTTCACTAAACTCATTAAAATTGATTATATATAATAACTACGCTAGGAAGAATAATTTGTCGCACTAAGGTTCTCTAATAAGTTTAGTAGGTTAAATTAAATTAATAATCACTATTGTCCTGAAGATGCTCAAATTAAAAATTATTAAAACCAAAGTTTATTAACTAACTACTTAAAATGATTAAATAAAGGAACTAATGTTCTCACAACATTTAATTAATTTCCTTGTTTAAAATCCACATTATTATAATTCACACTAGATAAATTAATGACAAGGTAAGTTGAATTAATCTCCAAAGGTTAAAAGGAGAATAAAAAAAAATAGAAACATCTACCTAATTAAATAAAATACTCTACCCAAGTTTAAAATTCACTAATAGTTTTAAAAGAGAGGGAAAAAGAACAAAGGAGAGGTATGGGGTCACATGCACCCATCGTCTCCCAATTTAAAATTAATAAAAATCACCACCTTACAATAAAAATAAATTTTAAAACCTATATTAACCCTAAAAGCACTCAAATAAAAAAATCATTTCCTTAAGAAAGAAAAAGCCCTAACCATATTTTATTTCTTCTATTCTATCATTTTCTCAAGTTTCTTTCTCATCTTGTTTTCCTTTGTTTTGCAGGCTTGTGTTCATGATAGCCATGGATGAAATTCCCACAGAGGTATATTCACTAAATATATACTTATTTTGGAAGCCCCCCCTTTTTTTAAAAGATTATATATATATACCTAGAAGGTAGATATAAAATACATATATGCTGCAGAGATAAAAAAAGATATATACGTAGAAGGTAGATATAAAATACATATATGTTGCAGAGATTAAAAAAAAGATATATATATATATATATATATATATAAAGTCAAATGATGTAGGGAAAATAAAGGCCAAATGACCATTTGAAAAAGAGGATTGACGGTATGAAGAGAGCGCCGCTGACACAGAGATCGCAAGTTTAAAGAGATAGCAAATATATTAAAGTGGCCGGGGAAGTATGGGGGTGTGGGGGAGTTCATACCCCCTGTACCCCTCACAACTAACACAGTCAATGTTAATCTTTAGAGGCTACGATGAAATAACAGTCGACCATAAGGTCGTTTCCCCTCTGCGCTTGGGCTTAAAGCCCTGATAGCATATACTAATACATTATATATATTTATATATATATGAAACGTGTCATAAACACAGTTTCTTTAAAAAAATATATAAAACGCAATCAAATAATGTTGTAATTTCCAGCACATGAAATATTTAATATAGGTAAAATAAAGGCCAAATGACCGTTTGAAAAAGAGGATCGACGGTATGAAGAGAGCGACGCCGACACAGAGATTGCAGGTTTAAAGAGATAGCAGATATATTAAAGTGGCCAGGGAAGTATGGGGGTGTGGGGGAGTTCATACCCCTCGTACCCCTCACAACTAACACAGTCAATGTTAATCTTTGGAGGCTGCGGTGAAATAACAGTCGACCATAAGGTCGTTCCCCTCTGCGCTTGGGCTTAAAGCCCTGATAGCATATACTAATACATTATATATATTTATATATATATATGAAATGTGTCATAAACACAGTTGCTTTAAAAATATATATAAAACACAGTCAAATAATGTTGTAATTTCCAGCACATGAAATATTTAATATATATATATATACAGAGATATATATACATAGTTTTCCCAGTTTTTTCTATATTTTCCAGCAAACAAATATATATATATATGTATATGTATATGTATATGTATATACATATATATATATATGTATATATACATATATATGTATATATACATATATATATATATGTATATATACATATGTATATATACATATATATATGTATATATACATACATATATATATATGTATATATATATACATATATATATGTATATATACATATGTATATATACATATATATATATATACACACATACATATATACTTATTTGTCAAAATGACATGCATGTATATTTCTTTTTACAATAAGAAGGATTTTATTTCTAAACTATACTTTTTTTTGAAAGTAAAACAACAAACTCTTTTTCTTATTTTTGTGCAACTTAAACTAATCCACAACTCCATTATTTTACATTTAATCACTTCATACAAATCTCGCATGACAACAATAAAATCAGCCACATAAACTTTCTTTTGTTCAACACATAGATTTAAAACAACAACCCATACATTTCGGATAAATCAACAATGATATATATTTTTCCTTTGCAACTTCTTCCCAACCTCATAAATAAAACCAACGACATATATATTTTTGCAACTTCAACCAAATAGAGTATAACACAAAAATCATTTAAACATTACATATGAAGAGAGTATTTTCTCTCTTTACATTTTGAAAAATTATACATAGGCCATTTTTGCCATGGCCTCAAGTAGCCAAAACAACAATGCACATGAATTTAAAGGCACTTCCACCAAGCTCCAAAGCCAACAATAAACCTACAAGACCAAAACAAGGGAGGGAAAACCAAGCCACAAACTGCTCTCCTTCCTACCATAGACCAGCAAGTGGGTCACCCCCAAGTTGGGAGGTCATCTTCACATGGGTTTAACACTCCACAACACAATAATGAGCAAGCCAACAAAACATGAATAACTCCCATAGATTTAACACAACACAAAACTCATGGAAATGAGTTTGAAGGGGTAGGGGAGTGAACATCACTCAACTCAAGAGGACCACTCTAATAATCTCAAAGTCTCAACACAAGCATGGCCTCAAGCCCAAAATAATAACTCCAAGAATACACAGATTTCACCATGGCACTCATGCCAAAGAAAATGCCCCATACTCAATATCTTGCCCTCAAGGCCATAAAAATACTAACACCAGGAGGGTGACCTCAAGGAGGTTCACTCCTCCCCCACCCCACACATGTTGAGCATCTTCTCCAAATGGAGAGACTCTTACAAAACTCCCTCAAAACCCCACAACATAAAATGCAAGACACTCACAATGCAAACACACAATAAAAATAAATGCATAAGGAAAGGCTTCAAGCCTTGAATCCTACCTTGAAATGCCCAACAATGGAAGATAGTTGAAGTAGAGCCTTCCAACTCCACCTTCAAGTCCTTCCTCCAAACGTGCCTCCAAAAACCCTTTAACTCTCTCTCCAAAACCTCAATAAAAATAAAAGATGTAAAAAAAAAGAAGAACCCTCACCCTTTCTTCAAGAGGGAGTAATATAGGCTCTCTTCATGAGCCTTGGGGAATGAGAAGGTGACACATGTCACCTTATCCTTCCTCCTCACATCCACTTGTGCTCTGCCACACATGTGTGAGAGCAAGGTAGAGCCCAAGAGGATGAGGGTACAACAAGTGTCAATATCCTATCCTCCCATGAAAGCCCACAAAACTCCAAGGTACTCTCACCCATGTGTGAGAGCCTTGGAGTTGGGTTCACCACAATTAGGGGTCTTGAAGAATCCCCAAGCCTTCAATGCATGGTACCCAAAGCCTTGGAATGAGGTGTGGATAAGGTTGAAGGTTTTACCCATCCTTCCACTCATTTCCAAACTTCCATTTTCGTCACTTCACTTTAGGGTGAAGTTTAAGTGACCATATGAGAGTTATCCTAGGGTTAGGCATGCTCAAATGGGCCCTAGACCCTAGGGGTACAACCTAGGGTCACTTTTAACCTAAATTTAGCACCTTAGGATGAATAAAATCACATGAAAAGGGGTCAAAAAAATTAAAACACAAAAATTGAATTAAATAAACATTACACATTTTTAACACCATAATACAATCAACTGAAAATAGGTAGACCTAGCCTAGAAGACACCATATGCAAACATTACAAAAATTTATCATGCAATACACAGTTGATCTTGGTTCCTCTTAGAACTAGATCAGTTCAACACATGATTCACAAAGTGTGTGGGATGATCTCTAATTTTTTTGTGGCTTGGGAAAAATCACCTATGCACTTAAACAACAGATTAATCCAACATGTATATCATAGCCAAAGCAAGGAAAAGTATACACTCACACCATCGCATAATCATTTAAAACATCATAAAAAAATCACATCATAATTAGAATCATAATTGCATTTCTATAAACCATCTCAAGATAAAATCGCATAGTAAATCCATAACATGATCTCACAACTAGTATCTCTAATAATATCAGAATGCATATCACATGTCTAATCATCAGTGAATCAAAATTAGGATCTAGTCTCATCATAACATACTAAGCATAGCTAAACAAAATAAAGGAATATAGTCTAGAAAATCTGTATATCAAGATCAATAGTCCTCAAATGTCTAAAATGTCTCCAACAATAATATGAAATGAACACAAAAATAAGGGAGTGAAATAATAGGCCTCACAGATTCTTTTAGCACTGTTTCTATAGTAATCTCCTCTAGAAGCTGAGTGGATGGATTTTTAGGTTCCTCATCATTGGTTACTTCAACTATAGTTGGAGGAGATGGTCTTGGAAGTGCTTTCCTAGAATGCAGCTGGAGATTATTGGGACATATGGCATTAATACTAGCTATGTTTTCTTGTTCTGTCATGTAAAAACTACTCCATGCTTATTCCGTGGGTTTGATATAGGTTGAGCTGGTAAGGGTGGTTGGGTAACTAGTTCATTTTGTGATTGACCTTGTGTGTTGGGGGGTCTAGTTAGCAATGCTTGTTGCTGAGGTTGGAAACGTCAATGTTGTCCCTGGTATTATTGATTAAATCCCTATTAAGGACCCCAATGAGGCTGCATGTTTTGTGATCCAAACTGTTGTGGCCATTGTTGATTTCCCCAGGGTTGATTTTACCAATGTTGGTTCTACTATTGTTGGTTTGGCCAAACTTGTGGTCCCCAAGGAGGATTATTCTGAGCCCCATGACAAGTTGGATTCCATTGATTATTTCCCCAATTAGAAGGACCCCTATAAGAAACCTAGTTCAGATAGTGATTATAAGGAAAATTCCCAGCTTGTTTTTGTCCTACATAGTTCAACTCCTTCTCTATAATGGCGTTCTTTTTACTTAGCCTTTTTAAGGCTGGGTGATGATCACACCGACTAGTAGGATGTTCCCTGTCATAGATCTGATAGATTTCTGATTTATCCAAAGGGCATTCTCTCAATAGATGTTTATTTCTACACTTAGGACAATAGATGGAGAGTGGTTCAGTTGTTTTGTCTTGATCATTTGTTCTAGTTTTTGCCTAAATCCCATCTAATGTGGTATTTAGTTGGACTAGAATATCTATTTTTAAATTTGCAATTTCCTCCATTAAATATCCTATTTCATTTTTCCCTTTGAAAGATTTGGGTGTTCTCACTCCATCTTGGGTTCTGGAATAGTTCCTGCAGAGTTATTCTATAGTAGGCATATCCATTTTATTGATATTCGCTTTTCCCATCATCAGTTTGTTGTGGCCTCCTTTTGGAAACCTATTTTTGTTCAGATGAACCATGACCAAGTCGCCTACCCAATACTGCACATCCCTCCTCCTTTGATCCATTCGAGCCTTCATCTTCTGACTATTCTAGTGTAAAGTATCTCTGACCTGTTGGTGTATTTCTTTCATGGCTTCTGCAAATACATCAACATGACCACTCCTTTTGTCCAAACCCTGGACATCTCTCAATTCAAAAATACCCCTGGGGTGACTGCCATATACAATTTCAAAAGGACTCAGACCTGTGCTCCTATTTGTCAAGTCATTATAAGCATATTCTGCTTGTGGGAGTATCACATCCCAACCGCTGCCATGTTCTTTTGTTAAGAATCTAAGGAGATTGCCCAAAGATCTATTGACCACCTTAGTTTTCTCATCAGTCTGAGGATGATAGGCTAAACTGAAAGACATATTTGTTCCCAATCTTTTCCACAAAGTCCTCCAAAAATATCCTACAAATTTGCTATCCCTTTCAGACACAATGCTCAAGGGTAACCCATGACTCCTAACAATTTCTTTAAAGAACAAACCTACGATGTAGCTAACATCATTAGTGGTCCTGCAAGGAATGAAATGAGCCATTTTGTTGAATCGGTCTACCACTACAAAGACACTATCACAACCTACCCTTGTTTTGGGTAACCCCATCACAAAATCCATACTCAAACATTCCCAAGGCCTGTTGGGTATTGGCAAATGTTGATACAATCCTACATTGGTCAAGACTCCTTTTGCTCTTTGGCATACTATGCAACTTTCAACAAATTTTCTGATGTCAGATTGTATTCTTGGCCAGAAATAAAATATGCTTACCAAATCTAAAGCCTTATTCAACCCAAAATGTCCACCTAGTCCTCCACTATGTTTTTCCTTCATAATATTATCCCTCATTGAGCATTTAGGGATACACAACTGACATCCTTTGAACAATAGTCCATTCTAAAATGTAAAATCTAAAAACTCACTATGAAAAGTATTAGCAAATTCATTGCATACCTTGTAGATTTCTTTGAAATCCTGATCTTCTTCATACAATTCCTTGAGTGACTCAACACCCATGCTTTACAACTGCACTTCTTGGACTGTCAACACCCTCCTACTGAGAGCATCTGCAACCTTATTGGTTATCCCTTTCTTATGCTTGATGGTGAAGGTGTATGCTTGAAGACTTTCCACCCATTTCATGTGTCTATGGCTGAGCTTTTCCTATCCATTCAAAAAACTGAGAGCATGATTGTTAGTGTACACAATGAATTCTTTGGGAAGCAAATAATGCCTCCACTTTTTTGGGGCTTGTACCAAGGCATATAATTCTAAATCATAAGAGGAGTACTTCCTCTTAGCTTCATTTAATTTCTCACTGAAAAAGGCCACCGGTCTGCCTTATTGGCTCAACACTGCTCCTATGGCTAGCCCACTTGCATCACATTCAATTGTGAAAACCTTATTGAAATCAGGTAACACTAAGACATGGAATTTAGCAACTTTCTATTTCAGATTCTCAAAGCTCATATCTGCTTCTCTCATCCACACAAACTTCACCTTGCAACCACCCTTGATGGTTTCCAACATAGGTGCACATATGTCACTATAGTTCTTAATGAATTTCCTATAGAATGTTGCCAAACCATGGAAACTCATTACCTCCCCTGCTATCTTAGGTGTGGGCCAATTCAGAATAGCCTCCACCTTTGAAGGATCCATCTTCAGATCACCTTTGGGAATGACAAAACCCAAGTAGATCAACTCTTGTTTCATGAAATCACATTTGTCCAAGTTTATCAATAGCTTCTGGTCTTTTAGCCTCTTCAAGATTATCTCTATATTTTTCAAATGCTCTTCTTTACTTTTATTGAATATCAAAATGTCATCTAGGTATACTACCACAAACTTACCTATGAAATCCTGCAATACTTCATTCATTAGCCTCATGAAAGTGCTAGGAGCATTAGATAGACCAAAATGCAATACAAGCCATTCATATAACCCTTCATTGGGTTTGAATGTTGTTTTGCATTCATCACCTTCTCTTATCCTTATCTGATGGTACCCACTCTTCAAGTCTATCTTAGAGAAATAGGTAGCACCCCCCAAATAGTCCATTAGGTCTTCAATTCTAGGAATAGGAAACCTGTATCTGATGGTTATCCTATTTATTGCCCTGGAATCAGTACACAGTCTCCATTTCCCATCTTTCTTTGGTGCCAAAATAGTGGGGACTACACATGGACTCAAACTCTTTCTTATTAACCCCTTCTCTAAAAGTTCTTGAACCTGCCTGGCTATCTCCTCATTCTGCTGAGGGGTCATCTTATAGGCTGCCTTATTGGGAAGTACATCTCCCAATATGAGATCAATATAATGGCTGATATCTCTAATAGGTGGTAGTGAGTCTGGTATATCTACTGCAATTACTTCCTTATAACTCTCAAGTAGTTCTTTGACCTCCCTAGATCCTATCTCTCTCATATTTTCTCTTTTCTTCTCCTTAGGTTTCACAACAAGAGCAAAACCTACTCCACCTAATTCTTCTAGTGTTTCAAGGAATTCCTTTTCTCCTACCAGCATTACACTAGATCTTATAGGCTATGGATCCCCTTCTACTAATGACTATATCCTATAAGTTACATAATCCTTTTGGATTGAGTAAGCATTCTTTTCCCCATCATGATAAGCCTTTCTGTCAAACTACCATGGTCTACCTAGCAGAAGATGGCAAGCATCCATTGGAAGGATGTCACACAAAATTTTGTCTCTATACCTCCAATACTAAATTCTACCCATGCTTGTTCATTGATGACTATATGCTGTCCCTTGTTTAACCAACTGACCCTATATGGATAGTTATGGGTTATCTTTTCTAATTTCAATTTATCTACTGCTTCTAAAGATATAATATTGTTAGTACAACCAGAGTCAATAATAAATTTGCATACCTTACCTTGGATCTTGTAGTTGACTCTAAACAAAACTCTTCTTTGTGATGGTTCAGTCTGCACTAGCTCTTTGAGCAGCATCCTCTTGATCATCAGATTTTCTCCCATCTCTAATGTCAAATTCACTTTAGGAGATGTCACACTCCCTGCATCCTCTTGAGTCAATGTGATTCTTCTCTCATTACCATGAGAAGTTGAGGCCTTCTTTGGACACTTATAAGTAGGGTTTCCTATTTGATTACAGTTATAACATCTCATATTGGACAACTTGGATCCTCTACCTGATCCATTTGTCCCACCTCTTCCATTAGGCCTTCTTCCTCGATAGCCTCCTCTGCTACTTGAGTCCCCAACTTGCTCTCCTTGGCTAGACTCACCATTAGGCCTCTGGTTAGGACTTCTTCCTCCAAAACTACCTCTGCCTCTAAAATTTCTACCACCTCTTCCTCTACCTTGCTGCTCACCTTTCCTCTTCAGCTTCTCTTCAGCTCTTAATGCTACTTGAAAGCATTTTTCCATGGTTTCAGGGGTCAATAAACTTATCTCATCTTGAATATTGAACCTTAGACCATTTAGATACCTTGCTACCTTGGCTTTTTCATCCTCCATGTACCCACAATGAAGAGTGTATTTGTGAAACTCCTCGGTGTAAGTAGCCACATCCATATCTTTTTTCTTAAGGTTTTGCATTTTCCTGTAAATCTGTACCTCATAGTCAGATGGAAGGAATTGGGACTTGATCTTCTCTAGCATTCTTCTCCATGAAGAGATCATACTCTTCCCATTCTTTACCCTTTCTCCTTGGGTGTAATTCCACCATGTAAGGGTAGCACCTTTGAGTTTAGTTTTGCAAACTTAACTCTCTTACTTTTAGGAACTTCTTTGTACTCAAAATAGTTGTTTAGAGCCTCAATCCACTCCATGACTTCATCAGCATTCATCTTCTCACTAAACATGGGAATCTCCATCCGAGCCTCTGAAGAATCCTTGCCAATTGCCTTGATGGCTTCAAGGAAATGCCTTTGATCTGCTGGTACTTCTACCTCTTCTTTCTCTTCTTCTTCTTCTTCCTCTTTCTCTTCCTCTTCATCTAAACCTTCATCTATCCATTTTCCTATCTTCAGTGCCTTCAATTATGCTTGGAGTGCTTCCCTGACTCCAGTTTTGATCTTCTCTTCCATCTCCTTAAATTTCTTGACCACTTCGGTGGTCATCCCCTTTGGAGGCATAATCCTAGCCTCTCCTTCTCTCTCCTCTACTAACATATACTAGATCAACAACAAAACCTCTTATGGCTCTGATACTAATATGATAAGGAGGCTATTGGCAAGAAAAGTGCTATCGGCTACTTTAGATTCTACTTCGCCGATACGCCAATGACTTTTGTCTTCGGTGAGACTCTACACTATCGAAAACCATCATTTTGTTAATTTTAATACATGATCACTTTCTCTCTTCGCTGTGACCCTTATCATCAGTGAACACTTACCAACTTAAGCTGATGCACAGATGGACCAACCACTCTTCAGCATGACTTCAACCTTTGGCGAACTTCCTTTTTGTGTCTCTGATATGTTAGTCATTCCGATCACTCATCGGCCAGATGAATGCTATCGGCCAAACCTTAAGATCTCTTGCCGCTAGCTGATTTCTCCTGATGGATCTCTGTCGGTATCAATTATCCCTTATCACCCTAATGTAACTATGACAAATTAGCATTTGTCGTCACAGTTTCAGCAAGACATATGCCTATCGGTGGAGCCAAAAATTATCAACCCGATACTCTGATAACATCCTCTCTTTGCTATCGGCCAGAGTCCTTTAGGTTGCTAGAACTTGTCTCTTCATTGGCCCGATCCAATGACACCACTAGCGGTTAGTGACTGTCTTTGGCCATAACTCTGTGACACAGCGATATGTCGATAGGGTTGTCAACTCTCACATAGTCTGATCTACACTCTACACCTAGCACATAGAGATGCTAGGGCATGCTACTGTGCACACTCCTCAATCTGGAACATCTACCCTGCCAAACAGGTAAATGAAAGGAAAAACAAATAGAAATATGTATAGACCGATGCCATTCCATTGATTTCTTTGGAAATCCACTAGTGGAATGGTTATCGACTCATCTTCGACAATTTAGACTAAACTATTTCAGTTGCAAAAAACAAAGAGATATTATGAACAGTTAGGAAATATTTACGACACAAATCAAACACAGAAGATGATGGACAAAAGTTATTATTGCTTAGTTGATTTCTGAATCACAATCTTCGAATCTACAGAACCACCCTCTTGGTTGCTCCTCTGTGCTTTTATTAAGCCAGGGTTGGAAGATCAACGGTTGCTCAATAGTTACAGAAGGCCAATTGCCCTGAATCCCAACCGACTCTTGTTGACCTTTTTGAATTCTATTAAATACAAAATGTGTCCATTATTTGCCAAATGGAATACAAAGACTTCTAGGTTTTTAGAAAACAAAACATGAACAAGATGACATGGCCAAATAGGCCTTATTTCAACATAGTAGATTTTACTATGGTGCCCCTACACCACTATAGGATTTAGGTAATGACCTAAGAATCTTCATCACAACCTCATCCTCATTTGTAGTACCTCATAGACCTTTGATTCCATTGACAATTTCATCAACTCTCTGCATGTACATAATTATGTTTTCATCTTCACTCATCTTCAGGGCTTCATACTTTGCCTTCAGGTTTTGTAATCTGGAACTCTTTATAGAATCATCTCCTTCATATAGACTTTTTAACTTATCCCATATCTCATGAGCAGTCTCCAAATCCATAACTTTTACCAACTCATTATTAGATAAGGCATTTAATAGATCATCTATAGCTTTTCCATTAAATTCATACTATTTGACTTCATCAACATCTAATGGACCATTTTTAGGAATAGTATATTTTTTCTCTATTATCTTCTATACATTATAACCAACAGAGATAACTTTTCATCCATACCTTCCAAGGGGCATAATTCATTCCGTCGAATTGTGGTGACTCCCTCCTGTGTACCATCTCAGATCTACCTCAAGTTGTTAGACTCTTTTTCGAGGAACCTTTGCTCTGATACCAATTGTTGAAAAGGGCAAGACAACTGAGAGGGGGGGTGAATCAGTTGTAACCAATATTTCAAAACCATTAAAGCATCATCCACTTAAATATTGTTATTGTATTTAACCATGTTCAAGCATGAAATCAGAAACTTAACACATTCACACATTCAACACCAGATTTTTACATGGAAAACCCCATACGGGAAAAACCATGGTGAGTGTTAGCTCACAATATAATGTGTTATAACAATACCAAAAATTAGAGGCTCACTGCCTTAGGGCTCACTACCCAAAATTCTCATTGCAAATGAAGAGGCTCATTGCCAATGCAGTGGCTCACTACCGATGGGTGGCTCTCTGCCAGATTTGGTGAACTGAGATAGCAACATCTACACTATGCCAGAGTTCAGTTCCATTGAAGCACAATAAACATCCTCTACTCTACTCTACTTTTTACATCAAACTTATCTTTGCATCTTCACACTTGGATCCATTTTTGTTACTTCATTACAAGTATTTATACAATTCATCAACCTTGGAATGATCATCAAGGTCAACATTACAATCATCAACCATTGGAACAATTGCCAAGGTCAGCAAACACACATACATTAGAATAGGTCTAGACCTAAATAGATTAATGAAAGAGAAAGAATGAATGCAGACCAAACCACACTTTAGCTGGGACTCAAACATAACCTTCCACACTACAAAATGCTATCACAACCTCCAAAGTATAACTGCAAGTAGTGAGAACAACCAAGTTAGCTAAAACTGGTGTTAACACTAAAACCTTTAAGAACACGCTTCATGCACGATTCAGATTATACTTTGTGAACCAATCAAAATATAGGAGCATGATCTAGAGACATCCATAAACATGTTACAATCACCAAGAACATCTGTACAACCTCTAAACACTTTATCCATAAAATTCTTGAAACTGGAGCACTTGAACATTACAGTTGGCCACTGTCATAAAAGAAAGATCGCTTACGGATCACCAAATCATGTACCATTTGAACTGGAGGCACATATCCTTATCACAAACTTAATTCTAGAACTGCACACTGTAAGACTTAATTGCAAAGAAATGCAGAGTAGAATACATTCTCCTTATCACCATTAAATACACATAAAAATAGTTTTTACTGTGGTGAACAGAACTCACTCAAATATTCACACCAGAGGCTCAAACTTGAAACATAGAAACTACAGACATCCCTTAACATTACTTCCAATCCACAGGCAAATATATTTAATCTACAGGATATGCAGAGCAAAACACTGCACTGTTCTTGAGAGATAAAGTAATTATGCACTTGTACTAATTCCTCGGGATACTTGTTTAGACTTATTCAAATAACTTCCTTATGTGTTGACATCAATGACAACACTTATTCCTCATACTTGCAACAATAATTTCTTCAAACATACCAGCATCACACATAGTATGCCTCATCTTTAATCTTGACATGGAGAACATCTAAGTCGCCACCCTCAACTGGGAATACTCATAATGTACTTAATGTAAACTCTAAATACCCATGATAGACTACTGGGTTGTCCCCAATAGAGTTGCCATCTTGTTGGTGTTTTTTCCTGCGACCTCCAATCCTACAGAGAAACACATTGCTCAAACCAGTGGACAAGGGGTTTAGGACAGGGAGTCTGTACCATCAACAGATTGAAGACACGAAAAGACCAACAGACAAGGTTATCACTATAACCTTCTACTCTTTGAGCTCTAGATGACTTAGGCAGGTGTACCTAAATGTAAGGCCTGAATGAATAATAAAAATTGTGATAAATAACAAATTACAGGCTTGTTGGAAGTGGATGGTTCTTAGATACATAATAATGGGGTGTTTTATACTCAACCTGATTCAAGCATGTTCTATTTTCTTTGAATAAAACTGAGAACAAAAACCAACTATATCTTCATCTCACACAAGGAAGGGTTACACTACATCATTCTAGAGTGTAAACCCTTGCATCCATTAATTTCCATGAAGATAAGGGAAACCAGATGAAAAACAACAACGAAAGGAAAGATTCTTTAGATTTTAAATGGTGATTCCTTCCAGGGTTTGCACAAAAGAAATATATTGGACCAGTGCCTTGTCCATAACAGAGTCAAAATGAAATAACCTATCTAATAATATCCCGAACACAAAACTAGATACCATTAAATCATTACTGCATTACAATAATGAGGTCTCTTTAGGACATATCTACAACATTCTTATAGATCCTAGATGTAATACAATATATTTAGCATTTAAATGAGAGCACACTTTAACCTATTCTTTCAACATGAGCCATCAATCCAAATATCTATTACAGAAAATGTGCAATAAAAACCATCATAACACTTGATTACTTTGATTAAAACTATAATGCATACATTCTGGAGACATTACAATATGACATAGTTCATCATAATCTACAAACCGATTTGCTTGCCATTAAAAGATGGATTACAAATAGAATCCTGAAACTTTTAAGAACACCTAATCTAGAGATAATCCCTATACAAAATTACAATACTCAACACCTGGAGAATTAAGAACCTCTTCTATTTGGCCCTAGAAACCCATTTATAGAAACATGGGAGCAAACAAGCTACAAGCCACCCTCCCTAATGAAAGATGTCACATTTTCATTTGATAATCGAAAAAGGGGCCTCACACCGGAATAACTATCTTCATTCCATTAAGGCATGTCATCTATAACAAATTATTACTTTAGGCAGATAGGAGTAACTGATTTTGTCTTGTATGCTTCCTTACTTTTCATGTGGAGGCAAACCAAGAGATGACAGGTGGCATTTTGTGATATGTTCTTTTATCCTCCACCACCTTGGCCATCCAGATACTTTCTCCCAATACAAGCATCCTCTGCCTTGTCTTCCCAGTTGCACATGAAGAAGCAAGAATACCTGCCAAGGAAAGTCATTGAAGGAAGCACAAGATCTGGGAAATCCTGCCATGAAGCCCAGTCCCAAGCATAGGCAAGTGGCTCCTCATCTTTCAATAGGAGGTTGCCAACCTCCCAATCTAGACAAAAACTAGAGGAAACCACTAATACTTGGTGTTAGCAGCACCAACAGCCCAAGTAAAGAGGAACCAACAACACTCGTAATTTCCTCTTCCACTTCTATCAATCTCATCCAGGTGGACAACATTCCCTCCATTGTTTCTTGAGTTCTGCTAGAACCAAAGACACTGAGGGAGGGGAAGAGAGAGTAGTACTACCTTTCTTCCTTCAAATCTGGAGACCCACAAGAACAAGAAGTCACTGGAGTCAACATATTGAAACTTAAATGCCACATCCAGATGGAAACAGGGAGAAGAGAAGGATTCACATTAATTCAACATATTATGTTTTTCTCCCACAATCTTACCAGATCCTTCCATCCCTCAAGATAATGCTTCTCCAACCTCCTTAATCTTATAGAGACACAACACCAACTAGGAGAACATAGAAGAAAATCGAAGGGAATAGGAAAATAAGCAAAGCATACTTAAGAGATAAACTTTCATATTTGTTTACACAGAAAGAAATGGCATGCGAAATAGCAACATGAGCGCCAATTTATACTGAGACTAAAAAAGCACCCACATTTTGGATAACCATGACTTTTCAGTTTTGCCTTATCAATTTAATTTGACCAGTACTAGGGAATGCTAACCTTAAGTAGAAAATTTTCAACGACATGTTAACATAGCTAGAAAAGGGAATGGAGATGACACTCTGCATTATGTTGATGTCCTGCATCCTAGAGCCATCAATTTCCATAATGGGAAAACCAAACCTAACCCCTCGGTCTTAGCGATCATTCCAATTCAAATGACACACTCAGTTCAAATCCTGCTGAGACATGAGCGAGAAATCCCCACAAGATTAGAACATATCCCTAAGAACTGATTCTATGCCCAGACAATCCCTCCACAGGCTGATCCCATGTACAATGGTGGTGAAGGCAATACACCAAACATTTGAAAAATCCCATCTCTAAATAGACACGTCTAAACATGTGCGGCATCATCTTGACCCTCATTCTATTTTGAAAATGGATCGTCGATGAGAACAACTAGCCACAAGATCAATGACCACTGTGGATTTATCACATATCACCTCCTTGCTTTGAGGGTTTTCAACACAAAAGGTTATGCGTCGAATCTTTTCAGTTGATCCGTTGCAAATTAGATTGTCGGACACCCAAGATGAAACCATGTGGCGACCGCTCACCGCCCCGCAAGATACTGGCGCATGTAGCCAGATAGCCCGTGGGTGGGTGGGGAACAACTGAGGTTTAATCCTGAGGAAGGATTTAGACCTTCCGATCCTAGGCCCACCATGGGCATCACCCCAAAGACCGCCAGAAATTGCGTAAAGGAATGCCACATGGTGCATGCCCACCATCCTATATGAATTTTTTACTAAATATTTTATTACCACGGGTCGGTAGGCAACCAACAAAAACTGAGCAGTGGGGGCCACGTTGCACCAACTTGGGACAATTAGCGTATTCCTTAAGTTGTGCCTTAAAAAGGGATCTCCTAGGCATTTAGATAAAACATATTTTGACCTTGTCCAAAGAAAAATATTAAAACTTATTTCTCAAACTTAGGATAATGGGCATAATCAGAAGGTACACATAGTCAAATGCTTAGCAAGGAAAAGGGGCCAACTCACTCATGACACTGAAGGACTTAAATCGTAACTTAAGAGACAGGGACAAGCACATGACACGCCAATGATGAATTAAAGGAGAAGGCTAGGGTTTAAGCATGAATAGGGTTTTGGAAGGTTTAAGCCTTATGAACAAACCCTAGTAGATAAAAAAAGAAACCCTAATCCTCAAGAAATCAAATGACCACTAAATTCCCAAGAAAGGTGCCACATAACCACTAGAAATTTTCAAAGTACCACTAGGTTCATTGTCACAAATCATTGCATGCATTACAAATGAGTGTATGCAATTAAATCAAGTGCATGCATAGGAAGATAGAAGACTAGCAAGATTTGACATGGTGTTTGACTGGACACAAGAGTGGTTGTTGCCCTTGGTGATGTAGGGATAAATGATTGAGGGTGCTCTAATTGACCAAGCATTGGGAGGTGCACAACTAGGGTTGCTTAGGATAGGTGGGATTGTGGTACATGGCTCAAATGCTTGTGATCTCAACACCTAGAGTGATGGTGACAACATTGGTAGAGTGATGGTATAGTGAGATGAGAAAGTTCCATCTATCAACAAGGGAGATTATTGTGACCCTTGAGAATGTTTGGAGAATTCTTTGGCTAACCATCCATGGGAGGAGGGTGTACTATAGGTAGTGGAGGACTGATGCAGTGCTTTACTAATTACTTGATAGAGTGGATCTACCTCGACAAGGACAATAACTAGATCTAGATGCATGCAAGGGGCTCATGGAGGACTTGCCTCTTGTGATGATAGCCATTGTTAGTGGCATACTACATCTTGACAAGATTGGGTGATTATTTTTAATTGGGCTAGTCGAGTGCATCAGTGACATGTGTTTTGATGAGCGTGTATTTTATTAGGGTGCATGGATGCTTACACACTTATACAAGGATATGCACCTCATCATTTATAGGAGAAGGCAAATTTTGGAATAGGTAACACTTTTATAGATCTGGTACTGGGAACACATAGTAGTGCTCATGTCAATTAGTGATAGAGATTAGTGGTAGCCAAGGTAGCCATTGGTATTTTGTTGGGAGGGATGTGTCAGTAGGTGTAGATGACAAGGGTGAATTGGAGGTTATACCTATAGTACAAGGACTAGGATGATGGTAAAATACTATTGTGGACTCAAAATCCAATGTACATCATCAGCACATAATAGTGCATCATTGAACACTATAGGCTAGAAAGGCTCCTTTGATAGTTGGGGATGTGACAAGGGGTCCCGGTGGAAGATGTTCATGTTTTTGCATGAGTGGCCTGAGAGGAGGGTCAGTAGGGGCCATAGGTTGATGCTTTTCTAACTTGAACATAGTGGAAACACTTGGTAGGGGTGCCATGGTAGAAGTGGTTAGGGATTATGAATATGAGAGTGACTCATGACTATATGTAGTGGTGGGATCAATAGAGGTCATTGATATTAACATTACCTTATTTGGTAGATGCAAGGTGGGGATCCAATGGGATGTGAAAATTGTTCACTAATAATGGAGATAGGTAGGTAAGGTTGGAAAGGGACAACAAGCATTTCCAAGAGGAGGAGATGGACATGTAGTGCCTCAACAGGAACCTCAATAGGTTTAGCACTAGTAGGCACCCCAACAATAGTAGAAGGTACCCCAACAATAGCAACAAGTGCCACCATAGGGACCTCATCAAGGAGGAGATCAGGGGGTAATTGATATATATTCCCATGAGATATGGGGCCCATAGCTAGAGGAGGTGGGATCACATGAGGATCTAGAGGTTAGGCTAGGAGTAGTGCTATTAGAGATGATGAGGTAATGGTAGAGAGGGACTAACTCAAGGTTGACACATTATAGGTGAGGGTGGATAGCCTCCAAGATAGGTTAGATGGGGTGCCTATAGAGAATGATGGGTTGCAAGTGTAGCTTCACTCAACATAGATTGATACATAGAGGCTTATATAGGAGTGTGATCAAGTGTGGTCTATAATGAGTGTAGATAGATTAGACCAGTTAGTGGTTGATGAGAGTAGGGTGGTAGTAGAGGATTAGAGGGTAGTGGAAGATGTGGTACAAGATGGAAAGGAGATGATGTACTATTGCTCCCTCTATGATCAGGTGGTGCTACCAAGCCAAAGGGAACTCTCCTTCATAAAGCACATGTAGAGCATATCGGCTAGATCAATTAGATCAAGGAGATCAGTGTCAGTAGGGATACAACCACCACCTCCTCCAACTCTTAGGGGTCTATGGGAAACCTTGAGGTCACATGGAGATAGCGCTAGCTAGACCTAGCTAGATTTTGATGTATTTTTTATCATTTATATGTTGTTGGTAAATAGATTAGTCGCTATAAATATCACCTTGAAAATTAACTCTGTTCACCTAAAGAGCAGCGACAAACTGACCACAATCGCCAGATAAAAGCCAAGGTTTCATAAAATAAGAGTTGCAAAAATCATTTAGAGGATCCGCGGAATAAAATAAGGTTTATTATTGCTTACATTGAGAAGTACAAATTTAAATGAGAATTAGAAGTTTGAATTTTAAAGCAATTTTTGGGGATTTTAACCTGAAAGTACATAAAGGAGAGAATGCAAAAGTAGAGGAAAATAACTAATAGAAATCCCAACAATATACACACGAATATCATCTGAGATTTCATAATGGATATGACAAATTACAAAGGGTTTTTAACACAAAATATGTTTTGATGTGCAATGATAATGAAATAAAGATGACAAACCTCAACATACGAAAAGATATGCCACTTTCACAAGTTCAAACCAAGATACCAAGATATGAACATTATTCATTACATCAATCACATAAAATACCAATGGTTTGCACAATCACATAGAAGGATTACTGATTTAACATACGAGAAATCAGCAATGATAACACATGAATACATTTAGAACATATGAACTAAAATCATTCTACGTTATCTCCTTGAAATTATAGAATTCCAAAAACTCTTCTATACACATAGTGTCAAGCCAAAAAGTCCCTTTTACATATGAAATAGCCTTGTATTTATAGGCTTCTATCCAGTAACTACCTTGTAACCACCTGATAACTACTTCATAACTACCTTTTTGAAATATAATAATTTAAAAGTAAGCTTTATTTTAATCAGATTTTACCTAACTTTTCCAAAAACAAAGCTCATTTCTAACTTTTGAATTACAATAAGTGATGTAAGTCATTTTTTACAAAAAGGTAACTTGAATCTTGTAACTTTTGAGTTGTGCATTTCACTAGATTACTTTCCATCTCCGTTTGCTCCATTTTGGTGGTCAAACCTTGTTGAATGTTGATGACTCCTTTGTATACCTAAATCTTAGACTCCTATATCATCTTATGTCCTTTAATCCAATTACATTCAGGGATCTTTTAAATTCTTCTACCTTTCATTAATCTAAACTTCATCTCATTTGCCCACTTATTTTTTTGAAAATCTCAAAGGGTTCCCTTGTAGAGCCATACATTGCATATGCTTCAATCATTCTAATCCAAGAGAACACATTTCTTCGATGCATTTTGTTAAATAGTTCACGTGCCTTCTGTGTATGCTTCTACATTTTGCATGCATATCTATCAAAGCAATTGTGATTTTATGGGTGACCATCCCTCATACCAAGTTCACCTTCAACAAACCCATTTTGTGCATATATTGCAGTTGTTACATTCCATATGATGACATATTTTTGAGACAGACTTTCAAAGAGTATATGATATGTCTATGCTTCCATAGTTTGCACTCCTGCCTATAAGACTGCTTGCAAAGAATCTTCCTTTCATACATTTTATGGATGTCCACACTTTGATCCCAAGTTCCAATTCAATCACGGGTTATTGGGATGTGAGTGAGGGTTATGAAACTGAATTTCACTCTCCTTTGCATGTTGCATGCTACATTCATATATTTTGATAAGTTCACCACATATCATAAATTTTGGGTAGTTACAACTATTTACTTTGCTTTCCTTTTCATCAATATGTCAAGAATTCTTCAAAACTGTATGTATCATTAGTTGATAAGACTTATCAAGTGATTCTCATTACCTGGTGATATAAGTGAGCTTCTCCTTCATCGGTGGTTGAAACAAAATTGGAAACTTCTTATGTTGGCCAATAATAGTTTTTAAACCATCTTAGATATAAGAAGTAGCCACTGGTAACAAAGTCTTGCCCACATTTTAAGTAAACCTTACAACCTTTCAAAAATTTACATAGGTTTCGAAACCTATGAAATCTTCTGACACAAAGAAACAATTAGACTTATAACACATTGATTTAAGCATGTACCTGAGTGTAAGAGTGGTAAAGGGACTAACTTTCTTAGTAGATGGGCCTTCCAAAATTGAAACAAATACCTAAGTAACTGTTTCCTTGTACCACCAATCTAATTTTGACATATACTTTTCAATAGATGACATAAGAAAAAGGAACTACATCAATGCTTATCACCATTACTAAGATTTCTTCAAATATTTTCTTCAGGGTTAAAGATTTGCTCTGCATATATTGAAATCAATGTGTACCATGAGACCACTTTTGTCAGAGGTAGTTTGTTAAAGTTTATGCACCAAGTGTCTTTAGCATTCTTTGAACGTCAACCTTTGAAGTTATCGTGGAAGTTAACAAGACATCGACATTCTATTTGCTTTGCCTTTATCGGGGTTTGGAGTGTCATTCACAACTTCTATTCACAAGTAATTATTAACTTGAGACTCAGGTCCTTTATGAAGCCAATCAAGTTCTCTGATAGATATAATGTCCTTTTGAATGTGCTCCATATCTTCACAAGTAATTTATAGCTGGTGATTTATAATTTTCTCAAAATCTTTTTAGCTCCACAGTGACCATAATGCATTTATCATTACAACTTTATTGAAATCAATGTGTACCATGAGACCACTTTTGTTTGAGGTAGTTTATCAAAGTTTATATGCCAAGTGTCTTTAGCATTCTTTGAACGTCAACCTTTGAATTTATCGTGGAAGTTAACAAGACATCGACATTCTATTTGCTTTGCCTTTATCGGGGTTTGGAGTGTCATTCACAACTTCTATTCACAAGTAATTATTAACTTGAGACTCGGGTCCTTTATGAAGCCAATCGAGTTCTCTGATAGATATAACATCCTTTTGAATGTGCTCCATATCTTCACAAGTAATTTATAGCTCATGATTTATAATTTTCTCAAAATATTTTGAGCTCCACAGTGACCATAATGCATTTATCATTACAACTTCGTATTCTTTAAAACTGCCTACATACCAACTATTAGGTACACCTCGAAAATCTTGGTTATATTCAACTACACTTGTGTTTATTATAGCATTTACAATTATGATAGGAACAAATCCCATTATGCTTGAAACAATCTAAAGCATTTTCAACAAATTTATTTTGTGCATATACATCCATGAATGCAATCCGCAAAACACATTTCTTTGAGGCATCTTTTCAAACAACTTATGCATTCTTGTAATCATTGTAACCCCATCTAATTGCATTTAGTTGAACGTTTCCAAAAGCTCTTGAACACATCCATTTTGTTCATATTTGCACTCACTGCATTCTGTGAGACTGTGCTACATGTATGCTTCAATATTGACATACACATCTAAGAACACACTTGCAACTACAACATTCGACCAAAATCTTTTTTCAATTATACTCCGATGGATGTCTTTAATCTATTCCAAAGGTCTGATATGAGTGTTGGCAGGGAAGATGCTGACAATGATTGTAGAATCTAGTTTTTACATCCGTTAGTTACATTTTTTTTGAAAGTTTATAAACCCTATTCAACAAATCCATTTTGTATGTATCTTGCAATCTTTGCATGCCATGAGACCGTGTTTGTTAGAAATGTTCTGCCAAAGAGCTCAGTGCATTATCTATGCATTCACATTTCTCACTTATATCTACCAACACATTTCCAACTGCAATATCTGACTAGCATATTTATATTATATATAATATATCTAAAGTATGCCGAGAGATATCCTTCTCGAGGCACCTAATGTTAGGATTAGGATTAGTGATTAAAAAATAGGCACCTCGAGATACCAGTTAATTAAATACTAATTATGATAATATTAATAATCTTTGACCTTAATTAAATTATTAATATTATTACATTATTATAAACAAACGTTAATTAAATTAATATTATAATATATCATGTAATAAGACATTAATATAATTAATGTATAATTAATTTTGTATTACATTATTAAATATAAGGATATTATATCTATATTTATAGAATTATTTTAAACCGTAATCCAAATTATTTACCAATAAATTAAAATATTTTTTATAATTTCTTTAAATTATATAAATTATACTTAAAAAATACAAAAAATATCTAAATTTAAAAAATATATTTAATAATTTCATTAATTGTTAAGTGGTATGCCTATACTTAACTAAATTATATAAGTTGAATACAATATATTTAGGGTTAAGGTTATGAGGATATTTTTAATTATATGCATCTTTAAGAGGTACAAAGGGTTAGATTTAGAATTAGGGTTAGGGTTAGCATTAGTGTTAGGATACAGGTGAAAGTTATGATTACAATTATAATTATGATTTGAATTAGTGTTTGGATTAGGGTTGGAATTAGGGCTAGGCTTAGTATTATAGTTAGGGAAAGAATTAGGGTTAGAATTATATAGGTTTAAGCTTAGAATTAAGGTTGAGGTTAGAATTAGGGTTAGAGTTAGAATTAGGGTTAGAGTTAGAATTAAGGTTGGGGTTAGAATTAGGGTTAGGGTTAAAATTAGAATTATTGTAATCATAATTCTATATCTAACCCTAATTCTATATCTAAATCTGACTTTAATTATGACTTGAGTTGTGCTAGCATTACATTTAGCATATATTTATATGAACATGACCATAACCCTAATTAGATAAAAACCATAATCCTAATATTATATAATTAATGTATAATTAATTTCTTATTACATTATTAAATATAATAATATTATATTTATATTTAAAGAATTATTATAAACCTTAATTATTTTAAATCCTAATCCAAATTATTTTATACCCTAAATATATTTAAACCTTAACCCTAATTATTTAAACCGTTAAACCCTAACCCTATTTATTTTAAACTTTAACCCCCTAATTGATGACATGATTGTAATAATATTTTAAAATGTAATAATATAAATATAATACTAGTATAAATATAAGTTCCCTATTTAGATAATGCAATAATATTATATTTCTAACCTTTTAAATATATATTAATTCTTATCATATTTATATTTCTAACCTTTTATAGATATATTTGTGATATTATATCTATGTTATATTTGTTATATTGTAAAATATATTTGTGAAAAATATGTCTTAGCATTTAAAGGGCAAGTTTGAGTAGATAACTGTCATTAAAAAAATTACTTGACAGGAGGGTTGACTGTCAAGTTTAGGCCCTATTTGTAATATTTATAATTATGTTAGAAATATATATATAACATAAAAATAATTTTTAAAAGAAAATTTAAAAATAGCTTAGAATATATTTAATATAAATTAATTATGGATGCACCTATTTTAAAATATATATAATATAAATTCTATTTATAAAATCTAACATAAATAGGCTAGAATGTTTAAAATAGAAAATTAAGAATACAATATTTAATATAAGTTATTATTTTAAACCTCAATCACAATTAGCCTAATTATTTTAAGGTTTCAATACATATTTAATTCCTAAAATTGATGACAAGAACATGTGATAGAAATCAAAAAACGCTATCATACCCATTAGCACCATTAGAACAACATTTAACATGAAACCTTTCATTATTGAATTGGATATAATGTGTAAATAGTCTATAAAAATTTGTCAAAAATATTTCATATATATTTTACTCCATAACAAAATAGTTTTTAAACTCCATCATATAGTGAGGCATTTATGCACTAGTAATAACTCTTCACTACACCGAACTTTGATAGTCACGTTAGACTTCACAGCATACAAGGTATATATACCAAAGTGTGCATGTAATAACTTGAATGATGGAATGACCCAATGCACCTGTAATCTGATGGAGTACTTGAACTTTAAAATAGCAAGCAACCACTCTTCAACTAGACCCATGTGAAAACTAATTCGTGATTGTCCCTTATGGAATCTCATGAATTTTGTACCAAGCTCATTAGAAAGAGTGTGCTTGTTGATGATCAATGTTGGCCTAATAGTGACCATCCAAATACATCCAGAAAGGTAGAGCTCTTGATTCTCATGGTATAGAGCAACTGACCAGTCACAAAAATCTTGAATCTCTATTTGTAGATTATAAAATTTTACATACAAGCTCATTGTCACCTTGGATTCATAGAGGAAGTTAAAGTACTTAGCATAATTTTGAAATTTTCTTCCAATGGTTCTTGGCCCATTTGCTTTAATTCTCTTAACCATCTTCTACCTCAACCAATAACGAACACTCAATTCCTCTATACGAAGGATGGCATTCCATGGAAGATACCAATGATAGTTGGACAACCAAGTTGACACCCATGTATCTGCATTATGTGACATCTTTCTCACCTGCATCAAAAAATTATCACTTTACTCATTTTTACTGTAGCAAAAGATATATATTGCCACTCATTTTAGAAAACCACATATATAATACTAAATGTTAATGAAATAGATGTTATAAAAAATAAAGATATCATTCAGTGGCATTTTTTTAAGGCATAATTGCACAATTAAGAGTATTTTATTGTCTAGTTTAGTGAAGTGCATAATTGTATGTTTTTTGTTAGTTTAATGTAAAACTATTCCATGGTTTGCTTCATTAGATTTAGAGAACATAACATTAGAAATAAACAATGTTTTAATAGTCATTCAACTTTGATATTAAAGTACGTATGAGGCATACAAATTTGAGATATTTTTTTTATGAGATTAACATAAATATTGTGAACATGATCAATTCGATATGATTTAATAATTAAAATTAGAAAACCATTATAACACAAAATTAAATATTTAGACACCATTATAACATAAATTGAATAGAAAAAGAGAGCACCGTGTATATATTCATCTATATAAATTGTGTTACAAATATACAAGATAGTTCATTGTTTTTTTCAAATGTGTAATACCCTTGATAGAATATAAAAATAGTGCATGCCCTACTATTCTTTGTTCTACTCTTCTCTACTATTATCTGTATGCTTTGCTATTCTACTATTCTACTTTGTTCTATATAACTTGATCTTCTAACAATTTTAGCCTTTGTTCTTTAACTTTTCTCTTAGCAAGTTGTTGTCCCTTTTTCATCTTTTTATAACAGTTGTATGTAAATGGTGGCATTATTTTGAGACCTTCTAATGATTTTACATGAGATTTAGCCATGAATGTCAATCATGTTCTTTCTTTGTACCCAATGCCAATAGTGGCTTTTGAAATAGTTAAACCCTGTGATTTGTGTATTGTTAATGCCCATGTCAATCTTAATGGTATTTGGATCGTGTGGCCCCTTTGTATTGGTGTAATTGGAACTATACGTGGAGAATGATCTTCAAATGGTATTCCCAAGTAATTATCAAACTCAACCATAATATATGTCGGTGGTTCTGGTGGTGCACTTCTAGGTTTGTATATTATATTTCGAACATACCCTAGAGATCCATTTACAAGACCTGCTTCTATCCAAAGATTAGAAGTTAGCATGACCCTTGCATCCTTAGCAATTAATAACCCCAAATCAAGTTCATCATTCTGACCTGCTTCTAGTGCATTGACACTACCCACTTTTGTTGCAATGCTATGTGCAATGAGCTACTTCAATGAGAATAGTTTTTTTTTGTTATGGCTATGCACATTTTTATTTGTGGTAAATAAATGAACACTGCTATCAAATTCCTCATTGGTTGTTGCATCGATGCCAACAATAGTTCTTGTCATCAACAACTTCCAGTCATCACTATTTGGATTTGCATCTCTTAGATTAATGAGAAGTTGACAAAACCTTTGTTGTTCAATGAGTTCTCCTTCTTGCCTAAATATGTTATCCAAAGTAACAACAGTTTTGAATTCTTCCCATAATAGTTTACCACGCCTGTTACTATCATATGGTGGTTTATCATTAACAGGAGGTAATTGTCCTAAATCTCCAACCAGAATCATAGATACACCTAGAAAATATTAAAAAATAATGACTTTCATTAGTGTGTACATAATTAATTTTTAAATTTTATTATAATGAAGTTATGTTTTAAAATAGAAATAAAATACATATCTTGAACAAAAAACAAAGATATACCTCCAAAACTCATGTTTCCATTTTCAAGGAATGCTTGACAGAGTCGAGAGTCCACTTTCTTGAGCAAATTCTATCCAGTGAAGCTCATTTCATCAATCAAAATGTATTTTATGTGTCGTATCTCTTCTTAGAAAGTTGTCAGTCTTGTTCCTTCTAATTGGGAAAAATCTGTGATTGGGATCTGAAATATTGAATGGATTGTTGAAGCTCTGATATTGAATGCTGCTACTCTTGTCGGTGCAAGTAATAGAAGTGGACTACGCTGTAGGAATGTTGCATTTTGGAGAGCTTGATTGATAGCACCAATTAGATATGATTTTCCTGTTCCCTCCATTCCTTGAATTATCATGAATAATGACAATGTATTTTGAGATCCATGATAATGTGTCATAATTATATCAAGTGCTTTTTTTTGTTTGTCACCTAATGTTGCATAATTGATATTCTATGGTATATCATCACATATGAGAAAACCATTTTCTTTCATGGTACCTATAAACTTTATTACCCTATTTGTGTACTCTTCACCTTGATATTCATTAGACCATGGTGTTTGTCTATCAACATCTCTTGTTCCCATCATATCTATTTCAAACACTTCCATAATCTGATTATGATGGAGCCTCAAAATGATTTCCCACTCATGTTCTATTGTGTTTCCTTGAAGAGGTTCATTATCTTCAATTTTAGAATCACTGCTATTTTCTACATCTTTTGAGATAGTTGTTCGTTCCACATGCCAAGGATTATAATTAAATGACTCCCAATTTGATACTATTGCATCATTATGAATACTAATATCTCTTTCTATATCACGAAATGGTTTGTAAAGTAAGAGCTCAGACCAATAAAAATCAACCCATTGATCTGATTCACGTTCAGGAATTGATACAAACCTCAGAAATACTCTCACAATAGCTACCATTTCCCTTGCTTCCCATTTGTTATCTCTAACTCTTCTTGGATTATATATCCATGATCTAGCGGCATCTATAAGTGAAACACATTCCATGCAAAATGGCCTGCTTTTGTATCCATCAATAAAAGATTGTGTATGTTCTTCATAATTATCTTCATTATCTTTGGCTATAGGTTTGAATACCTCACATGAGACATTTAGATTGACAATGATTTCTACTAATGGAAGTTCTAATAGCATGTGGCATGTTTGTTGTGCCCCAATGTCTCTTTCTATAACTGATTCAGTAAGAACTCTCCTATATGCTCTTGAGGCTGAATCATCAGAGGTTTCCATGTTTGCAAGTCACATCAACATTTGATGATAACTTTCTAAACTTTTCTCTACCTTGGTTGCATACTTGGTAATATACTTAATTACACAATGTTTGGAAAGAACAGGTTGCCAATCTATATTTTCTCTCCACAATTGAAGTATGTTGCAATTGTGTGTATTAACCCTATCATCATTTCTTGTAGGTTCAAATTTTTTTTCACCTGTCTCCAAATCTTCATTTAATTTTGATCCCCCAAGATTCAATGGCCATGGAGCATTATACCTAGAATTCATAATAACATAATTTTATTTCATTGCAATAAATTTTATATTGTTGATTCTATAAAAAGAAATTCTATGATTTAAAATCTTACTTGCAAACCATCCGTCCTCTTTTCTTATGTAGGCATGCACCCTCTCTACACATTGTATGACATTCTACACAATTTAGAATCTCTTCATAGTCATTTTCCATATCTACTTGTGTAAGATGCATTGTATTTCGAACACATGGATGTTGAACACAAATTTGGAATACCTATCATTAAAAAAAAATAATATTTATTAGTTACACTAAAACATAAAGTTTATATATAATTATAAACTTTAAGAACACATGAATGAAGCATACTTGTATGTTTTGTTGATGTGGATCTTCTCTAGGATTCCATCCATGAATAATTGAATGGAAGTATTTCTCTACATTTTTTCTTTCTTGATCATTTCACCAATCAAGATTATCCATATTTGGTGCTCCATCTATCCATAAAAATTCATGCACATTTGGTGAACCTCTGTGTTTCCATTCATATCTAGACCAATAATCATTTACATTCATTCCTTTTTCTAGTATATGTTTCCTAAAAATAGTATGTCGCAGATGCATGTAGTGTGCCACTATATGAGGATAATCAATAATATTTTGTTTTCTCTAGTTTTGGGCTTGTCACGGATTTGTTGGTGGCGTTCTAGGCATAATTATATGCAAATCTAGCCAATACATGTCTGCTGCACTCAAAATGAAGAATATTGTTGGTGAACCAATTTGTTGAAGCATGTTTGTTAACTCTACACGGCATTTCACCCAATATGACCTTGTACCCCTTAATGTTGTTCCAAACCACATCAAGTGATTTAATAGATGGGAGTGGGGCACATTTTCCATATGTTCATGCAACTCGTTGATGGTGATCAACATATCTTGAAGACTTCTTTTTGCAAACACTGTAGATGAATTATGTGCACGATGTCTCATGATCATGTTCATCATGTAATATCTAAATCATGGGTGTCAACCAAAACGGTGATCCCTATATCGAAATAGATGTTTCACAAACTCATGTAGATGTACTCATCTCATGTGTGGTTCTAGCGAATCACTTCTGCCATCAGGAAATAATGTCAGAAATGCCATATCAAGAAAGCCTAATGTGGAGTACTCATTAATAGTAGATGCACCAATTCCTAGCCAATCAATCAATGTTCCTAGATCTGTACCAGGGTTATTTACCCATGCATGGATTAATTCTATCTCTTTTTGAGCATTAGGTGGTCTAGAAGCCATTGAATTTATGTGATCAATGATATTTCCTTCATCCATCTCCATCAATGGACCCACAAATACAATTTCATTTTTATCTAAATCAAACTCCATGTGCACTGAGTTTAGCTTGTTGAAGATATTTTCATCAAAGTTTGATGGAAGTTCACTAAGAGCAGCTTCATCTATCTGAACATCAGAATAGAACTTGTCATGTTGAATTTTCTATTTGAATGCATTATACACTTGCTCTCTATTGACTGTAAAGTTGTAATTCATGCCACGTTGACCCCTCCTCTGAACAATAATAATTGGCAATTCTTTTATACAATGTGGCAAAACCTTTGAAACATCTTTTACTTCTTGTGGAAAATTGATTGTGTGTCCTTTATATTTTTATTGACCTCCAATTGCATGTGTCACTTGTATGATTGGGTTGACTCGTGCTATCAACATTTCCTCCACTTGTGTCAAGTTTGCAAGTTCTTCTGGTTGTGGTCCTAGATCCATATTATGTGATGCTGAAAATTGATTATTGTCTTTCTCTTGTTGACATCTATTACATATAGGACCTTGAGGTGTGCGAGAAACCTTTATTCCAAGGTAACATTCTTGACAAATATAACACATGCTTGGTGAAACAAAGCTATCTAGGGCATGCCGATAATGCATATGGAGAGTATTAAAATTTGTGCGAAGCATTTCATTAGGGTTGGGTGTAGTTTCTCCATTGTTTCCAATAGTGACATTCATTTCATGTTGAGGTGCATTATTTGGAGTTTCAAGTACATACTCTATAGAATTTTCATCTCTTGCATTTGGTTGAGGATAGTACCTTTCAGTTGTTTGACGATTACGGTCTTGTCTTTCTTCTCTTTCAGAGTTACTTATTCAGATGTTTCTGCATGACTTCTTATTGCCATATTATATTGTTGTCAATTATGTGCTTCCAACTATTCAATTGCTAATTCAGCCCTACATTTATGATATCTCTCCCTATGCACCTCATTATGTTGTTTTCTGTGTGCTTCTCTTTCTGCATCCGTCATTTCTTCTCTTTGTCATCTTTGATATTCCCTTTGATATTCTCTTTTCTGTGCTCTCTTATATTCTCTTTCTTGTTCCTTAGATTCAAAATTCATCCTTGGTCGAACCATTATTCTATACAATCCAAAACAAAAAATTACAAAAATATTTATCAAATGAGTCGAAAACATAATAAAAAGTATAAACTTTAAGCAATTTTCAGTCTTAAAATTGTGTTCACTTCAAAAATATTAACCCTAATATATTTTTAACATTAAGTTAATATTACAAACTTTAACCCTAATATATTTTTAATGGAATAATCAATTTTTATTCTCTTCCTAATCATGGATCATGGAGTGTGATCCGAAATGTCAATGCAAAAATGCTCTACATAGTTTTCTCTAGAAACATTTTGATATTATTCAGATGGACTGTGGAAATATCATGTCCTTAAAAGATAATTGTCATTTTCAGCATTCTTAACATTTATTAGACTAAGTGTTGATATGAGTAGGAAGGAAGTTAAATCATTATTGTGCACTATGGTCTCAATACCATATAATATCTTGTAAACATCTGCAATAATTTTACAACATTTACCCAATTTTACTTGTCAAGTTCCAAAATCTTTAAACATTTTGTTAATCCTATTTATTAATCTTTTCTAATTTTCATCCTAACTCCTTTTTTAATTGACTAGAGGTTTAATGAGTTTCATTCAAGAATATTTGTCCATAGCTAACTTTTTCCTAAGAGACGGTTGTCTTACTAAATGTCTAACCATTAATAATTTAAATAAGTAAATAATTAAAATTTTAACTTAACTGATTAATTAAAAATAAACTCTATATTCTAATCCATCTCTCTAATGCCATTTAAAATTGTATATTAACTCAAGTAAAAACATTAATTAAAAACTTTTATACCTACCTTTTAAAGAAAATAAATAATTAAATCTTGAAGTTTAGAGAGGATAAATATTCTTAAAGCTTGTATTCTAAATGTAAGAAAATAAATAAATAAAAATTCTTCCAAAAGTCTATTAGTTTGTTCATATGTATGAATGTTTCTATAAAAGTGAAAAAAAAATTAATAATAGTATTTACCTGTCTTCACAATAGACCCACTTTGTTGAAGCTTGGATGAAACAGAAAAAATATTGTTATAATTATATTGGATACTTTAACACCGCCTGCAGTAACAAATAAAATATTGTCAAAATTTAGTTTTTCATCTATCTAGCTGCATATTAATTGAATTTTTAATTTAATGCTTTTGTAACTAGTTTTTTTGAATTTGATATATTATTAATAATTACAATTAATTAGATATATCTATTTGTATAATGAGTTTATTTGATATATACCATAAAAAAACATTTAATTTAGAACTGTTAAATACCCTTTCAATTTATATAGAACTATTAAATACCCTGCTTGATAATTGATAAATAACACACATAAAAAGTATTCAAGGAGGAATATACATAGCATTTACCAAAATCATGGCATATCTATAACATATTGTTTAAATATAATCTAAATTCTTCAATGATGTGAAGCCAGCTATGTCATAAAATTTTTTTGCAATATCTTCCATTTGGAAGATTTCTTCTTCTTCAACAGCTATAATAAGAAAGCTTGTTTCTTCAATTTCATCGATTATTTTGTTGCAGTGTTCTATAATATATTTTGATAATTTTTCTATGGGTGTTTCAACAACCCCATTTGAACTTATAGATTCGTTTAACAGTATTGGGCTTATAACTGAGATTTCCGATTCATTTTGTGTAGCATCCATTTATGTTATTCACTGGAAATAATAAAACAATAAATAAACAATCTAATTAATATATATGTAAAAGTTTTTAAAGAAATATTCAAGATATAAATAGTAAATAATGAAGGAAAATATTGAAGATGCAAATAACGTATATATAAAAACTAATATTAACACTAATATTAATCAATTTGTACTATAGATCATCTTTCAAGCAAACTATGTAGATAAAATTATGGCTTGTACAAATAAAATTATAACAAAATCAATAAATAATATAATTAATGTAATAAATAATATAATTAATGTAATAATATAAATTCTATATTTCTAAGTAATAGTTTTGATAAAATAAAAAATAAATAAATTCTATATTTTAACCATCCATATGGGATTTAAAAGAATAAACAACCAAATTAAATATAAAATGAATCAAAATATTAAAAATACACTTTTCACTCTTAGACATTACTAAATATTAAATTTAAAACTTTCTAATATATTGAAATAAATCAAAAATACTTTTCTTCATAGTGTATCGTTTCATTTCTCCTAAATTGATTTTACCTAAAAAAGTTTTCCTAAAATTAAAATAATTATTTAAAAAACCAATTAATTTAAACTACCAATTAAATTAAAAATCAAAAACCAAAAAACCAATCAAAAAGATAAATAACTATATCACAAGGGTAGATTAATAAGTTTGAATATTTGAAACTTATCATTCAAAATTCATAAATTCATTTAATAATTATTATTTTATGATTTTAATAAATTAACACTATTGATATTAATAAAAATATTCTATTCCTAGTGATCATAATTTTTATTTAAATTATGTTCACTAGGAATAGAATATTTAAATTTCAATATAAATAAATAAAAACAAACAAATTCTACTTAATTCAAACCTTACTAGTTTAACTCAAACTTATAAATGAAACTTACTATAATTTATTTTTCCTACCTACTATACCTCTTTACCCTAATATCATTCTCATATGCATGTTCATTGTTTTCTGGTTTTATCATTCTCATATGCATGTTTATTGTTTTTTTGGTTTTTTCATAAGCATGTTTATTGTTTTTCTATTTTTTTTCATATGCACTTTTTCTAGTTTTGTGCAGGTCCAGAAAAAGAGAATAAACACAGTTATGGATTTAAAGAAATGCATGAGGGATTTCACAGGGACAATTATATGCATAATAATTATATATATTTGCATGTATATATACAAAGTTGTGTGTGTATATATATACACACACAACTTTGTATATATACATGCAAATATATATAATTATTATGCATATAATTGTCCCTGTGAAATCCCTCATATATATATATATATATATATATATATATATATATATATATATATATATATATATGGGTAAAGCTCAGAGAGCAACAAAGATTTTTATATGTTTGAATGTTATCATTTCTTATTTAAAATTTAGTTATGATCATAATTTATTTAATTATTATCATAATTAAATTTCTAAATATTTATTATACATTCTTAAATAAAATACAATCAAATTTAAATATTATTTTATTTAAATATTTATTATGATAAATATTTATTTAAATATTTATTATTTTATTTAAACATTTATTATGAGGTGTAAAATTTTAAAACATTTTTAAACAATAACATTGAAAATTTTCTACCAATTCCAATAAACATATTATAATTAATTTGCCAGCAAGATTGTATAAATTTAGGGCAATACCTTTTGAAAAGAATAAATCACGGAGGGCTTTTAGCAAGAGTAGTTCAAGAATTACAAATTCATGGCCATGCCATACACCAAATTTTATAGAAATTCATCAAGCAAAATCTTAGCCAATGCAAATTTTCTTCAAAACCTAATTCAACTCTTGAAAAGCATAAAATCACATTATCTACTTGTCATCATACTGTAACAAAACCAACCAAGAAAAGTATGTCTAGACCACAATCATATCATTCACATTTTTAATAAATTAATCACATCTAATTAAAATTTATCTATTTCCATAAAAAAAATTACAAAAGATTATATAAAGGAATTGATGAAAACTTCACATTTTTAATAAATTAATCACATCTAATTAAAATTTATCTATTTCCATAAAAAAATTACAAAAGATTATATAAAGGAATTGATGAAAACACAAGTAATTTTACCAGATCTTATATTAATAATAAAAGGTAATTTTTAACTTAATTGTTTTAACTCAAGATTAACTATTGTGAAATCCAAACTCAAAAATAGAATTTCCTCTAATATTTGACCTAATTTCTATATTGCTATAACCTATTAAATCTTCATTTAATCCATCTCTGTCTCTTTTCATCTCATTCTCCTTAATTTTATTTTCTTTTCTTCCTTTTAGGGTTTATCTGGCAGGTACAGAATGATGACTCTACAGGGAGGATGTGATGCATAGATATTTAATATATCTTAACATATATATATATATTTTATATATATATACAAAAGAAAATGAGGGTTTAATCTTCATTGCATCCGTAGTTCAGTGTCTGTATATATATTAAATATGTGATTTTATATATATAATTTTTTAAAATAAATTACTGTTTCTTTTCATTTCATTCTCCTTAATTTTATTTTCTTTTCTTGTATTTAGAGTTTCTCTTGCAAGTACAGGATGAGGATGCTACAGGGAGTTTTTCTTGGATGATCCAGATGCATAGATATTTAATATATCTTAATATACTTTTATCATATTGCATCCACAACAGTTATTATTTTCTTTTTCTTTTTAATATTTGTTTATAACAATAAGCTATTCGTGTATTCACTTTATGACAACTTTATTGTTTATAAATTTATACTAACATATACATACATACATACATACATACATACATACATACATACATACATATATATATATATATATATATAAGTAAATAAATTATATAGTTAAGTACATATGCTAGTTTGCAAATAATATATTTTTAGATGAATGCAAGGGAGAATATGCTTTTATTTTTTTTCATGATTGTAAATGAATACAAATGTATGTGTCAATGGAAAAACTTACACAAAGTAATTAAATATTTGTGACATAAGATAGCATAGATGTGTCCATTTCTCACAAATATTTAAATTAAGTACATATTATAAAAACAAGGTAATGTGCACAACACAATCACTTTTGCAGGTAAGTACACCTAAAAATGTTCATTACATTTTCTTCTCATCTAAGATTGAAATAAGGAAAAAGAAAACTAATTGTACCATAAAAGATCTTAATGATACAATATAACTCCATACATGTCAACACAACAATTGACCGATTTAAATTAGTAATTAAATTTTATGGATTATAAAAATATATATATATTTATCTAATTCCTAATAAATTTTTAACAAAATTTCATTTTATAAAAAGCAAATCCCTACGCTTTCTATCTTTCTAATTTAACTCAAATTGCTTAATGGAAACTTCTAAAATATTGTTTAAGAGGGAATAAATAATAAAACATAAGTATTGTTCTCTCTTTCACATGAATAAACTTATGAAAATTTTGTGCTCCAGACTCTATTTTTTTCCTCGTAAATAAACTTTTTGAAAATTTCTACATAGGTGATAAGGGAGATCTCACAAGGGTTTAAGTTTATGCAGCCCAAGATAAAATTGCAGCATGCTTGAAGGATGAAAGGAGGGCATGGAACTTGGCCGTACGGCCTCCTACATGAGCTACATTATCTAATTTTTTTTTTCAAATTTCTTTGCAAAGATTTTAATTTGTTATGCATCTTAATCAGAAGGAGCTGCATTATCTAATTTTTTTTCAATTTTCTTTGCAAAGATTTTAATTTGTTATGCATCTTAAACAAAAGTAATTGATGGCAAGAATAAAGAATGACATGTAAGGAGAAATATGCAACGGTTTGAAGAGCTTTAAAGGTTTTTTTATCTTAATAAAGAACATCTGACCAAACCCTAGATAATTTTGTAATTAGTTTTAGTTTTAGTTTGCATGTCTTTTGATTGCAGTTGGGATTAGGAAAAGCCTCTAAATATATTGATAGCAAAGCTGGTATTAATGGATTCAAGCCATTTCATCTATGGCTCAGGTGGTCTCTACACAGGTTGACATATTTCAGAGGTTCTACATCAGGATAATGAGGTGCAGCTTGGGGAGCTCTATTTTCTCACCTCAAATCTTGCAAAATTAATGGAGCTATCTAAATGAAATTATTCGGAGCTACAAATTACATCACATCAAAATTTCAAAACTAAATGCAAAGATCATAATAGAACTCATATTTAAGAGAGCAGCCAAGAAGTAATTTGTAAGGTGATTTAAGTGATATTTTAACTAATGCAAATACCTTTAAAAATAAAATATTTCTTCTAGGGCCTTTGATCGATTCTTTGGAAGGCGATTCTTTTCGTTTCTATTCTCACTCCCGTTCAGCTCACCTCAAATCTTGCAAAAAGATCCTTTTGTTTTCAGTTCACACTACTCACTTCAAATCTTGCAATTTGATATGCTCATCTGAGTTATTTGACTAAACTCTGTGAAAAACAAACCACACCTTCATATGGTGGCTCTTTATAGAAATTTTATTTATTGTAGCGAGACGTGGCAGTTATTCAATACCAAAGGATATCTCTCAGGAATTAATTCAGCTTCAATGCACCAGAAGCAAGTCAGAATGATGAACTTGATTTGGAGTTATTAATTGCTAAAGATGCAAGGGTCATGCTAACTTCTAATCTTTGGATAGAAGCAGGTCTTGTAAATGGATCTCTAGGGTATGTTCAAAAAATAATATATAAACCTGGAAGTGCACCACCAGAACCACCGACATATATTATGGTTGAGTTTGATAATTACTTGGGAATACCATTTGAAGATCATTCTCCATGTATAGTTCCAATTACACCAATACAAAGGGGCCACATGATCCAAATACCATTAAGATTGGCATGGGCATTAACAATACACAAATCATAGGGTTTAACTCTTTCAAAAGCTACTATTGACATTGGGCACAAAGAAAGAACATGATTGACATTCATGGCTATATCTCATGTAAAATCATTAGAAGGTCTCAGAATAATGCCACAATTTACATATGACCGTTATGAAAAGATGAAAAAGGGAAAACGACTTGCTAAGAGAAAAGTTGAAGAACAAAGGCTAAAATTGTTAGAAGATCAAGTTATATAGAGCAGAGCAGAATAGTAGAATAACAGAGCATACAAAGAATAGTAGAGAAGAGTAGAACAAAGAATAGTAGGGCATTCACTATTTCTATATTCTATCAAGGGTATTACACATTTGAAAAAAAGAATGAACTATCTTGTATATTTGTAACACAATTTATACAGATGAATATATACATGGTGCTCTCTTTTTTTGGTCAATTTATGTTATAATGGTGTCTGAATATTTAATTTTGTGTTATAATGATTTTCTGATTTTAATTATTAAATCATATCCAATTGATCATGTTCACAATATTTATGTTAATCTCATAAAAAAAAATCTCAAATTTGCATGCCTCATACCTACTTTAATATCAAAGTTGAATGACTATTAAAACATTGTTTATTTCTAATGTTATGTTCTCTAAATCTAATGAAGCAAACCATGGAATAGTTTTACATTAAACTAGCAAAAAACATGCAATTATGCACTTCACTAAACAAGACAATAAAATATTCTTAATTGTGCAATTATGCCTTAAAAAAATGCCACCGAATGATATCTTTATTTTTGATAACATCTATTTGGTTAACATTTAGTATTATATATGTGGTTTTCTAAAATGAGTGGCAATATATATCTTTTGCTATAGTAAAAATGAGTAAAGTGATAATTTTTTGATGCAGGTGAGCAAGATGTCACATAATGCAGATACATGGGTGTTAACTTGGTTGTCCAACTATCATTGGTAGCTTCCATGGAATGCCATCCTTCGTATAGAGGAATTGAGTGTTTGTTATTAGTTGAGGGAGAAGATGGTTAAGAGAATTAATGCAAATGGGCCAAGAACTATTGGAAGAAAATTTCAAAATTATGCTAAGTACTTTAACTTCCTATATGAATCCAAGGTGACAATGAGCTTGGATGTAAAATTTTATAATCTACAAATAGGGATTGGAGATTTTTATGACTGGTTAGTGGCTCTATACCATGAGATTTGAGATCTCTACCTTTCTGGATGTATTTGGATGGTCACTATTAGGCCAACAGTGATCATCAACAAGCACACTCTTTCTAATGAGCTTGGTATGAAATTCATGAGATTCCTTATGGGACAATCACGAATTAGTTTTCACATGGGCCCAGTTGAAGAGTGGTTGCTTGTTGTTTTAAAGTTCAAGTACTCCATTAGATTCTAGGTGCATAAGGTCATTCCATCATTCAGGTTATTACATGCACACTATGGTATACCTACCTTGTATGTTGTGAAGTCTAATGTGGCTATCAAAGTTTGGCGTAGTGAAGAGTTGTTACCAGTGCATAAATGGCTCACTATATGATGGAGTTTAAAAACTATTTTGTTATGGCGTAAAATATAAATGAAATACTTTTGGAAAATTTTTATATAGACTATTTACACATTGTATCCAATTCAATCATGAAAGGTTTCATGTTAAATGTTGTTCTAATGGTGCTAATGGGTATGATTGCATTTTCTGATTTCTATCACACATTCTTGTCATCAAGTTTAGGAATTAAATATGTATTGAACCTTTAAAATAATTAGGCTAATTTTGATTAAGGTTTAAAATAATAACTTATATTAAATATTGTATTCTGAATTTTCTATTTTAAAAATTCTAGCCTATCTATGTTAGATTTTATAAATAGAATATATATATAAATAGGTGCATCCATAATTAATTTATATTAAATATATTCTAAGCTATTTTTAAATTTTGATTTAAAAATTATATTTATGTTATATATATATTTCTAACATAATTATAAATATTACAAACAGGGCCTAAACTTGGCGGTCAACCCTCCTATCAAGTAAAATTTTTAATGACGGTTATCTACTCAAACTTGCCCTTTAAATACTAAGACATATTTTTCACAAATATATTTTACAATATCACAAATATAACATAAATATAATATTTAAAAAGGCTACAACCGAAGGTTTTCGTTGCCTGATTCTTTCCTACCAGTATGCCTTATTGAATCAGGCTTTCTATAATTTCCCTTTTATAATTAATATATTTTAAGTGGCCATGCCACTTTTTCACAAAAAAACAAATAAATAAATATAATATCACAAATATATCTATAAAAGGTTAGAAATATAAATATGCTAAGAATTAATATATATTTAAAAGGTTAGAAATATAATATTATTGCATTATATAAATAGGGAGCTTATATTTATACTAGTATTATATTTATATTATTACATTTTAGAATATTATTACAATCATGTCATCAATTAGGGGGTTAAAGTTTAAAATAAATAAAGTCAAGGTTTAACAGTTTCAATAATTAGGGTTAAGGTTTAAATATATTTAGGGTATAAAATAATTTGGATTAGGATTTAAAATAATTAGGATTTATAATAATTCTTTAAATATAAATATAATATTATTATATCTAATAATGTAATAAGAAATTAATTATACATTAATTATATAATATTAGGATTATGGTTTTTATCTAATTAGGGTTATGGTTATGTTCATAGAAATATATGCTAAATGTAATTCTAGCACAACTCAAGTCATAATTAAAGTCAGATTTAGATATAGAATTAGGGTTAGATATAGTATTATGATTACAATAATTCTAATTCTATCCCTAACCCTGACTTTATTATTTTATCCCTAACCCCAACCTTAACTCTAACCCTAACCCTAATTCTAACCCCAACCTTAATTCTAACTCTAACCGTAATTCTAAGCTTAAACTCATATAATTCTAACCCTAATTCTTTCCCTAACTATAATGCTAAGCCTAGCCCTAATTCCAACCCTAATCCAAACACTAATTCAAGTTGTAGTTATAACTGTAATCATAACCCTCACCTGTATCCTAACACTAATGCTAACCCTAACCCTAATTCTAAATCTAACCCTTTGTACCTCTTAAAGATGCATATAATTAAAAATATCATCATAACCTTAACCCTAAATATATTGTATTCAACTTATATAATTTAGTTAAGTATAGGCATACCACTTAACAATTAATGAAATTATTAAAAATTATTAAATATATTTTTTAAATTTAGATATATTTTTTTGTATTTTTTAAGTATAATTTATATAATTTAAAGAAATTACAAAAAATATTTTAATTTATTGGTAAATAATTTGGATTAGGGTTTAAAATAATTATGGTTTATAATAATTCTATAAATATAAATAAAATATCCTTATATTTAATAATGTAATACAAAATTAATTATATTAATGTCTTATTATACGATATAATATACTATTAATTTAATTAACATTTGTTTATAATAATGCAATAATAATAATAATTTAATTAGGGTCAAGATTACAATTAGGGTCAATTTTAGGGTTAGGGTTAGTGTTATGGTTATGATTACGCTTGCACTCCGAATGCCACTAGCATATTTATATTATATATAATATATCTAAAGTACACCAAGAGATATCCTTCTTGAGGTGCCTATTTTTTAATCACTAATCCTAATCCTAACATTAGGTGCCTCGAGAAGGATATCTCTCGGTGTACTTTAGATATATTATATATAATATAAATATGCTAGTTTATTGTAGTGGGACATGGCGGTTATGAAATACCAATGGATATCTCTCAGGAATTAATTTATCTTCTTGGCAGTTATTTTTGCAATTGGGAATTAATTTAGCTTCTTGGTAGTTATTTCTGCAATTGAGAATTAATTTAGCTTCTTGGCAGTTACTTTTTGTTCATGCATTTTGAATCTATATTTTGGGTGTGTGGAATTGCAAAATGGGCCATGGCAATTAAAACCACAAAGATTCTAGGATTATTTTTAGATTTTTATTTAATTTTTTATTTGCAATTTAGTTTTTCTTTTTTCTTTTGGTTTAAAATTAAAACCAAAAAATGAGTGCTCTCATCTCCACCCCCGCTGCAACTGTAGTTCACCTCTCGGTGAAACAAGAATCCCCATTCAGTTATTGATTTCAGCACTCCCATTTAACATCTAAAAATTTGGATTTTCGTTAGCCAATTGCATTTGCTTGAAACTTTCTAAAACCCCTCGTAAGAAATTGTGTAGCTTTCATTCCTTAGGTAGTTATAATAACTACTTGTAGATATAGTAACTACTCTCTATTTTTCTTTTTGGTCATCGGCTCTTTGAACTAGTTTCAAAACTCATTGAAATACCCGATACAATACAATTCGGGTCTTAGAATAGGTTTTAAAAGGTTATAAAAACTTTGCTATAATGTATTTTGGGATTGATATGCACTTTTGAAAGTTGAATCAGAGGTTTGGTGAGCTTTTGAAAGTGATTATTTGGGCTGATGAAGTAGTTATTTTCTCTTGAGAGACTATTAAAACTTCTTTGATAATTAAAGAAGCTTTCAAAACTAACTTGCATCCCATGGAGAAGGAGCACTCTACGTAAATATCATCCACTTTAGTGGTCAAAGAAGCAATAGCAATTTTACACCTCATTCACAACAAAAAGTGGTAAATATTTGTCATATTTTTATTGGCTAAAATTGACTTTTGACTATTGAAGTGGATGATATTTAAGAATAGCCAAGAAGGAGATTACATTCTTAAATCTTTGTCATCATTTATTCACAACCAATAAACAAATTACTCCTTTCATCGGAGTATAAGGAGCCAACGAAAGTTGAGGCGACCTTTTGGAATGCTTGTGAGCAGTAAATGATACTTTTAAACTAATTAGAACCCTCGATTATAATGTATGAATTTCCTGCGTTGGCATTTTGAGAGCTTCATGACTTCACCACCAGAGATGAATTGAAACTTTCCAAGAAAATTATTTTGACTGATAGTAAAGAGTAAAAATCCTTCGTCAATGTTTAACATGTTCCTCATAACCATCTTTTAATTAAGAATAATTCTGGAAAGAGAGACTTTTTCGTTGTCAGCATGTGAAGCATTTTTCCAGACCAACACTTACGAAGTCGTTTATATTTCCCCATGAAACCATTAAACTTCTCCTCTCATCAACATTTTTGGAAGGACATAATACTTCACGATTGTCATATTTAAACTATTTGAAACTAACCAACAAAACTCCAAAAAACTTCATAAACATCGCCTCATTGATTTGCAAGCATGAGGATGGCGAATGATACATAACTTTTGACTGGGATAGTATTTTCTCACATAATTTCACCATATTGTCCATAATAGTACCATGAGATCCCCTACCAAGTGATTTTTCTCTAGCCTTTACAGAAACTACGATTTAATTATTTTTGCCAACTGCACGATGAAAAATTGAAAGTTTAAAATATTGCAAACCAGAAGGCATATGAACCTAAAAGGTTGCCACATTAGGTGAAATAGCCATAGAAACATCCTTGTAAAAGGATTTCTCTCCATCTTCTATAAATCTTCAAATTTAATTATTTTCATGATTTTATTGCATAGCAAAATTACTTCCAGGACTTTTGCTGAAACTAACAAACAATTCCTCCTTCAAACTAGAAAGTAACTTGACATTTCAGGATAATTTGTGACTAGGGGTGACTCAACATAAGGATTTGATGTAAAAGTTTTAAATTTGGCAAGTTGAAAATGAGGCCAATAGCTAGCTCTAACTAGGGACAAGGACCTTGTGGATGCAGGATGAACCTAGAATCTTTGGAAAGAGTTAAAAAGCAACAACGAATTGACCAACACATCTATACAATGTATTATTTTTGCGATGTACGTCTATTTTTGATGACATTTGATGTATATGCTTTGTGGATCTTGATGCCCTCCTAATTATGATGAGATAGTTATATGATGATTCGTGTATTGATTTTTATGCTATAAATACAATGATGCAATTTTATTTATGCAATGTGATGATTATGGTTTATTTATAGATGCATATGTGATGTGTGTAGATGATATATCATGCTTATGTGATGCTTGTATGATGGTTATTCATTATTATGGATGCATATAATGTGATGATAAGAATTCAAATGTATGTATCAAACACGTGTGTATGATCATGGATGGATATATTAGTTGATTTATTGATGTATGATGCATGGTTCATGATATATAGATATGATAATGTCAATATGCATGGCTTTACAATGATGTGATTATGATGATAAACACTATAGATTAGATGGATATGATTATATATTATGCATGATGTGATTTTGATATACATCATTAGATGATAGTGATGGTGATATATAAATGATGGATATACACTTATAGATTATAAATGCAAATGGATGATGTAATAAATGGATAATATTTTTGTTCATGGAATAATTGTGTTACAAGAAAATGATAGATAGAAAATGACATTAGATAGAAGAAAATGACGGTGAAATGAATGTTAATCATATAGCTGACTAATCAATCAATTAATCAACTAATCATTTGCACATATCAAATCATGATTAATCAAGGTAAAATGGACAAATTTTAATGGATGATGGTTAAATGGATAGGCTAATGATTGGTTTGATCTTAAATGTAGGTATTATGTTGAATGTAATGTGCACTTATTTTGATATAGTTTGAGATATAATGCACTAGGGTATAATGACCAAGGTGACAATGTATCTCATGCATAGGATTGACTTGAAAACAACATAAAAAAGGATGCCTTAGCACATCATGAGAATTTTTATGAGCTTGGTGGGTAAGATGAGACAACCAATAGGCAAAAGGATGTCCCAGCACATCACAAGGTGTTTGATGACCTTGGTGAGTACTATGATGGGACAACCAAGTAAACATGCCGCATAAAATGATAAGACCATGCCCTAGTATACACCATTCAAGATGCACCATGATATAAAGGATCATGGTGATGCAGAGGTTACGTAGAGATTATAGAAGTTCACTCAAAATGAGCTTAAGTTACTCAACTTCCTACAAAAGGTTCCCAAAAGTGTTTGTGTTTACAAACCTACACAAGGCTACTCCAGGAATCAACTTAGCCTAGGGTCACTCTCAGGTGTTGTCCACTCAGGCTACTCACCACTCACTTGGGGAGTCACAGCTCAACCCAACTTAGAAGCACAACCCACCTTAAGGAGTTCAACACCTACTACCAATACCTCTACCAACACAGAAAATAACATAAATCATCACACACTTACTAATGCATGAAATAAGGTCTCTGACCAAGAAACTACCATTCCACTTCTAACAAGACAGTGGATAGCAAACCTCTCTATGACTGTCTTTTGACAATGCCAAGAAAATCTACTCCTTGTAGTCACTCTGAATGACTAACTACATGAACTCTTCTACCACCAAGATCTTCCCAACATCTACCAAGGACAGGAGATCATTAACATAGTACCTACTGTTATACTTACTCAGACAGTGACAGTGACTATTTTATGACAGCAATTCAAGACTGTGGGGACCTTGTAGTATAGGGAATAGACAAATCCATCATACCCCTCTTGACTCCAAAAGACCCTTATCTCCAAAGGCACAATAAACATTCAATGTGATCCAACCACTAGCTACTCACAAACATCAGTTATGCTATGGTTTGTAGAACAGAGGACAAGAAATACAGTTTGTTGTCCTATGACAGTGTTATGGTGACAGCCTCTTCCTTGTAGCCTTTGTGAAACTTAAACTTTCAACAATTCCTCTCCAACAAGGATCAAATACCACATGCATTCACAAGGACAGGGTCCACTTGAAATCTCTGACTCAACACCCCACCAAAGTACTTGTTCTGACAGAAAAGTATGGTTGTTTGACTGTCTTCAAGAAAACAGTGTTAGAAAAGAAGGTTATCTTTGCAAGCAAGGAGAACATTTACACAAAATTAAACATTCATAATCCTCAATGATCATCAACCATTGTTGCATCATCCAATACCTATAGAGAACAGGTACTATTCCTTCACCATGCAGCCGTACTGTACTGCTGACGTACAGAAATCAGAAAACTATCTTTTTCTCCAAGAAAATGGTCTAAATCAGATTGTTTGTAAAGAATGCATGAAGCCTGCCTTCTCAGGCCCTACCAATCCATCTGAGAGGTTTGTCCTTGCTTCAAGATATCAAACCCAATCTCCATTTGACTGTGCATGTGGCTATTTTCAAGACAAACATTGTTTTTACACCATTTCTTCCAACTAGTCACTATTTTTGACTAGCTAGGATCATGCCAAGCACCTGGAGAAGGAGTCTTCCACCTGCAAAACATGGAAAGCAGAAAAACCTAACCTAATCTTCCCCATCCTACTAAAAATGGTTGAACTTAAGAATTCACCATTTTTTGTCACAAACCCTAGCTACGAGGGTTTCAGAGTAGTTTATGTAAACTAGATTGTTTCTTCCTTCTACAAGAATGTCAAGAACTCCAAATATATGCAAATGAAAGCTATTTTGTAGAACTAACAAATTTGTAACATTCAACTCACAAAGGATCCGTATCAGGCCGTACAAAGGGTTGTTTCAATGAAAAATGCAGAAAAACTATTTTTTTCTCCTTAAAAGACTCCTTTTCATTATTTTTGGCATGCTTTACAAACTCCAGTTTATAAGAACTTTCCAAATGTTTTACCTTCCTTCTCAGTCTGTACAACTGCCCAAGAAAGGTAGGAAATTGAAGGAAAAGGCTGATTTAACAAAAACAATAAGTTTTATTTTTATAAAAACAAGTTTCTAAAAGAGAACTTCCTATGAAATAGGCCTAAGTTCACTCCATATTAGACTAGTCAAACAAATGACTAAGTCTTATTACAAAACAAGAAAAATGGCTTTCAAAGCCTTAGGAAAGACCAAAATTAACAAGGTCACAAAATGATAAAGTCTAAAACTGAAGCTCCTGCACCATACTCCCCTTGTGGGAAAAACTCAAGTCCCTTGAGTTGCCAATTGTTGAAGTGTCATGCCATGCTTCAGAATATCTGCTTTAGTCATTCAGGTGGCCTCTGAGTTAGGGAGATCCTTCCATTTCACCAAGTAGTCCTTATAGACACCTCTCCAAGTCTTCTTGATAAATTTGGAATCTAGAATGCACTCCAACTGTAAAGGTTTTCTTGGAGGCAAATCCTTGATCCAATCAGCATCTTCAGCCACCACATCTAATCCACTTTCATCAGGCAATGGAGGTCTGAAAGGAAGAAGATCACAAACATTGAAAATTGGAGAGATACCTAGGCCATCTAGTAGCTCAATCTCATATGCATTTGGACCGAATTTGTGCACTATTCTACATGACCCAATCTTCTTCATCAGGAGTTTAGTTGGCTGACCCTTTGGCAACCTCTCTTTCCTTAGATATGCCATGACTAAGTCACCAACTTTGAACTATACTTCTCATTTCTTCAAATCTGCCTTTTCTTTGTATTTTGTGACTGATTTTTCTAGTTGCAACTTGACTTGATCATGAACTATTTTCATGGAGGCAACAAACTCTTCACCAAGTGCACTCCTTCTATCCCAACCTTGAAGATCCTTCAACTCAAGTGGCCCTCTTGGATGAAAGCCATAAACTATCTCAAAAGGACTTTTACCAGTGCTCCTATTCCTTGAATCATTGTAGGCATATTCAGCCTGACTGATAACCAAGTCCCATGCCAAACCATGCTTCTTTGCAAGGCACCTTAGAAGGTTTCCAAGAGATCTGTTAACCACCTTAGTCTGACCATCAGTTTGTGGATGGTAGGCCGACGAAAAGGACAACTGTGTGCCCAGCTTCTTCCACAAGGTCCTCCAGAAGTGACCTACAAACCTAGAATCTCTGTCAGTTACAATGGACAATGGTAAACCATGTATCCTTACTACCTCTCTGAAAAATAGACCTGCAACATGAGATGCATCATTTGTGCATTTACATGGCACAAAATGAGCCATCTTACTGAACCTATCAACAATAACAAACACACTATCCACCCCTCTGACTGTCCTGGGTAACCCAAGCACAAAATCCATGCTGATACTTTCCCAAGGTCTATTGGGAATGGGAAGGGGCTGGTATAGACCTGCATTTGAAGACACACCTTTGGCTCTTTGACAGATTGCACAACTAGCTACATATTTTCTCACATCTGATTGCACCTTTGGCCAAAAATAGAACCTTGTGACTTATTCTAGTGTCTTGTCCAAGCCAAAATGTCCTCCTAAGGAACCATTATGCTTCTCCTTGATGATGTTGTCTCGCATAGAGCACTTAAGAACACATAGCAAATTGCCCTTAAACAAGAGGCCTTCCTGCAAAACAAAATCTGCATACTCTCCATGGAATGTGTTAGCCAAGTTCACACAAACATCATAAGCCTCTTTGAAATCAGAATCTTCTTTATACAGCTCTTTTAAATAGTCAATACCCATGCTTTCTAACTGAATTTCATGGACAAGAAGCAACCTCCTACTCAATGCATCAGCCACCTTATTAGAGACACCTCTTTTGTGCTTAATTGTGAAGGTATAAACTTGTAGCTGTTCCATCCATTTAACATGTCTATGGTTCAATTTTTCTTGATTGTTAAGAAAGCTTAAAGCATGATTGTCAGTAAACACAATAAATTCCTTGGGCAGCAAATAATGTCTCCATTTCTTAAGAGCTTGCACCATTGCATAGAGTTCTAAGTCATAGGTAGAATACCTTTGCTTGGCTTCATTCAACTTTTCTGAAAAGAATGCCACTGGATGTCCTTCTTGGCTAAGAACAGCACCAATAGCTTGTTGACTTGCATCACACTCAACAACAAATACGTTATCAAAATCAGGGAGTACTTAGGTAGGTAACTCAGCCACCTTTGTTTTCAACAACTCAAAACTATCATCAGCTTCCTTCATCCACTGGAATCTACATTTGACTCCACCCTTGATGGTGTTGAGGATGGGAGCACTAATGTGACTGAAACCTCTGATAAACTTCTTATAGAAAGTCACCAATCCATGGAAACTTCTCACATCTCCCACTGTTTTTGGGTAGGCCAACTGAGAATAGCCTCAACCTTAGAGGGATCCATCTTCAAACAGCCATTAGAAATGATAAATCCCAGGTATACAAGTTCAATTTTCATGAACTCACATTTGTCTAAGTTGATCATCAACTTGTGCTCATGTAGCTTCTCCAACACTTGTCCAACATGCTTCACATGGTCTTCTCTTGTCCTATTGAAGATTAGTATGTCATCACGATAAACAATAACAAATTTACCAATGAATTCAACTAATACCTCATTCATCAGGCGCATAAATGTACTTGGCGCATTGCTAAGACCAAATGGCATAACAAGCCATTCATAAAGACCTTCATTGGTCTTGAAAGCAGTCTTCCATTCATCTCCCTATCTGATCCAGATTTGATGATATCTAGATTTCAAATCAATCTTTGAGTAATAGAAAGATCCTCCCAGGTAATCCAAGAGATCTTCAATCCTTGGCATTGGAAATCTGTATCCTATGGTGATCTTGTTTATGGCCCTGAAATCTGTGCATAGCCTCCACTTTCCATCCTTCTTAGGAACAAGTACACTTGGAACTGCACAAGGACTTAGACTCTTCCTAATCAGCCCTTTCTCTAGGAGATCTTGAATTTGCCTTGCCACCTCTTCATTTTGCTATGGAGTCAACTTGTATGCAACCTTGTTAGGCAATGTAGCACCAGGTATTAAGTCAATTTGATGACTAATATCCCTCATGGGTGGTAAGGAGTTGGGAACTTCCTCTACCACAAGGTCTTGATACTTATCCAGAAGTTGTTGTACTTCCAATGGAATCTCCTTCCATTTTTGATCTTGTTGATCTGATCCACTCTTGGGCTTCATGACCAAGGCATACCCCTGGTTGTCATTCTCCTTCAAGATATTTAGGAACTCATTTCCATTTAGCAACATGACACTGCTGTTATTTTCCTTTCCCCTAGGCTACTCCAACAAGGGATCCATTTTGAATGGTCTTCCATTCTTGGTGATGATATAAGTGTTCTTCTCACCATTATGCTGAGCTTTAACATCATACTGCCATGGACGGCCAAGAAGTAGGTGACATGCATCCATAGGGATGATTTCACATAGCACTTTGTCCTTATAGTCACCAATTGCAAATTCAACCCAAGCTTGTTCCTCCACCATGAAACTTTGGTTCTTGTTCAACCAAGAAATCTTGTGAGGACTGATATGAGGCAGCCTCTTCAACTTGCACTTCTCAACCATCTCAGTGGATACCACATTCTTAGTAGACCCTGAATCCACTATGATTTTACAAAGTTTCCCATAGGCTAGGCCTTGGGTTCTAAAAAGATTCTTTCTCTGAGGGGGTTATGGCTTCAATGGCATCTTCAACATAGACCTTTTTATCATCATACTCTCTCCATCTAGAACAGGTGCAACACTTCCCATTGGTGAATTCACACTTTCACAGTCATCATCTTTCACTAACGGATTTCTCTTCCCACTGTCATGAGAGTTGCTGGCTTTCCCTGGACATTTGTTCATTGTATGGCCAACTTGGTTGCAGCCATAACATCTTCCAGTGAAGACTCCTGGTCCTCTACCACCTCCACCATTTCTGCCTCTGCCATTATGATTTCTACCACCTTTGAAACCTCCTCTATGCTCTGTTGTTGATTGTGTTTCTTGCTGACTGTTATTTTCAGTTTTGTTGAACTGTCCATGGCCAAAATTGCCTCTACCTCTACCTCTGGCACTTTGGTCACCCTTCCTTCTCAGCTTTTCCTCAGCTCTAGAGGCCAATAGGAAACATTCATCCACTATCTTTGGTAACACCAAACTTATCTCATCTTGTAGATTGTATTTCAGTCCATTCAGGTACCTAGCCACCATCCCTTTTTCATCTTCATTATGATTGGCCCTCATACTGAGTCTATGAAATTCTTCTGTGTAGGCAGCCACATCCATATCTTTCTGTCTCAAATTCTAAAACCTCCTTATGATTTGAATCTCATAGTCAGGTGGCATGAACTTGCTTTTGAGCATAGCCACCATTCTGCTCCATTTAGTGATGGGAGTCTTCCCAACCTTCTCCCTCTCACTCTCCATATAGTTCCACCATACTAGTGCAGAACCTCTTAGTCTTGTCTTGGCAAACTTGACCTTTTTGCTGTCATTAAACTCCTTGTAATCAAAGAAGTTTCACATAGCTTCTATCCAATCGGTGAGAACATCTCCATCCAACTTGCCATGGAAGGTAGGTACCTCCATCTTGGGATCAACACTATCTCCATGAGCACCCTTAAGTGCATTCAAGAAGGCTTTCTGATCTACAGACATATCCTACTCTAGAGGATCCTCTTCTGCCTCTGTTTCTTCATTGGTGTCTGAAGAACTTCCTTCTTCTTTGGTCTCACCCTTAGACTTCTCTTCTTGCAATTTTGCTTCTTGCAATCTTGCTTCTTGAAGTCTTGCTTCAACCATCTCTTCCACCAACTTCTTGATGGCATCTTGACTCATTGTCTTGGGAGGCATTGTACTAGCATCTGTTTCAATTTCCTCTTCTAACATACACTTTCTTCAATCAGAATATTGGCTCTGATACCAATATGATGCAGAGGTTAGGTAGAGATTATAGAAGTTCACTCAAAATGAGCTTAAGTTACTCAACTTCCTACAAGAGGTTCCCAAAAGTGTTTGTGTTTACAAACCTACACAAGGCTACTCCAGGAATCAACTTAGCCTAGGGTCACTCTCAGGTGTCATCCACTCAGGCTACTCATCACTCACTTGGGGAGTCACAGCTCAACCCAACATAGAAGCACAACCCACCTTAAGGAGTTCAACACCTACTACCAATACCTCTACCAACACGGACAATAACATAAATCATCACACACTTACTAATGCATGAAACAAGGTCTCTGACCAAGAAACTACCATTCCACTTCTAACAAGACAGTGGATAGCAAACCTCTCTATGACTGTCTTTTGACAATGCCAAGAAAATCTACTCCTTGTAGTCACTCTGAACAACTAACTACATGAACTCTTCTACCACCAAGATCTTCCCAACATCTACCAAGGACAGGAGATCATTAACACAGTACCTATTGTTATACTTACTCAGACAGTGACAGTGACTATTTTATGACAGCAATTCAAGACTGTGGGGACCTTGTAGTATAGGGAATAGACAAATCCATCATACCCCTCTTGACTCCAAAAGACCCTTATCTCCAAAGGCACAATAAACATTCAATGTGATCCAACCAGCAGCTACTCACAAACATTAGTTATGCTATGGTTTGTAGAACAGAGGACAAGAAATACAGTTTGCTGTCCTATGACAGTGTTATGGTGACAGCCTCTTCCTTATAGCCTTTGTGAAACTTAAACCTTCAACAATTCCTCTCCAACAAGGATCAAATACCACATGCATTCACAAGGATAGGGTCCCCTTGAAATCTCTAACTCAACACCCCACCAAAGTACTTGCTCTAACAGAAAAGTACGGCTGTTTGACTGTCTTCAAGAAAACAGTGTTAGAAAAGAAGGTTATCTTTGCAAGCAAGGAGAACATTTACACAAAATTAAACATTCATAATCCTCAATGACCATCAACCATTGTTGCATCATCCAATACCTACAGAGAACAGGTACTATTCCTTCACCATGTAGCCGTACTGTATTGCTGACGTACAGAAATCAGAAAACTATCTTTTTCTCCAAGAAAATGGTCTAAATCAGATTGTTTGTAAAGAATGCATGAATCCTACCTTCTTAGGACCTACCAGTCCATCCCAGAGGTCTGTCCTTGCCTCAAGATATCAAACCCAATCTCCATTTGACTGTGCATGTGGCTATTTTCAAGACAAGCATTGTTTTTACACCATTTCTTCCAACTAGTCACTGTTTTTGACTAGCTAGGATCATGCCAAGCACTTGGAGAAGGAGTCTTCCACCTGCAAAACATGGAAAGCAGCAAAACCTAACCTAATCTTCCCCATCCTACTGAAAATGGTTGAACTTTCAAAGGATAGAGGAAGAATTCACCATTTTTGGTCAGAAACCCTAGCTAAGAGGGTTTCAGAGCAGTTTATGTAAACTAGATTGTTTCTTCCTTCTACAAGAATGTCAAGAACTCCAAATATATGCAAATGAAAGCTATTTTGCAGAACTAACAAATTTGTAACATTTCAACTCACAAAGGATCCGTACCAGGCCGTACAAAGGGCTGTTTCAATGAAAAATGCAGAAAAACTATTTTTTTCTCCTTAAAAGACTCCTTTTCATTATTTTTGCCATGCTTTACAAACTCCAATTTATAGGAACTTTCCAAACGTTTGCCCTTCCTTCTCAGTCCGTACAACTGCCCAAGAAAGGTAGGAAACCGAAGGAAAAGGCTGATTTAACAAAAACAATAAGTTTTATTTTCATAAAAACAAGTTTCTAAAAGAGAACTTCCTATGAAATAGGCCTAAGTTCACTCCATATTAGACTAGTCAAACAAATGACTATTCTTATTACAAAACAAGAAAAATGGTTTTCAAAGCCTTAGGAAAGACCAAAATTAACAAGGTCACAAAATGCTAAACTCTAAAACTGAAGCTCCTGCACCACATGGTGACCTTGAGGATGTATAGTGTAGGACAAAAAGAAAGATAACTAAAGATAAAAAGAAGCAAGTTACATTGACATACAAGAGTCTTAACTTTTGCCGAAGTGTTAATGATGATGATAGTGATGATGATGATGCTTGGTTTGGGGAATGATAGGAAAAGGATGAGATGGATGATGCCTAATATGGGGAATGATTTATCTCATGAAGGAAAAGAGTGAAATAATGGTGATCTTCATGATGACAAATGATGCGACTAATAGAAGTTATTGAAGTTGTAATTGGATCTTTGTTTGAATGTTTGAGTTTAATGTTTTGAGTGTAGATCCTATATATAATACATAGGACATACAAGTGCATGAAGCTTAAAACTAGGAAGGAGACTCATCCAAGATGTTGAATAAGCAATAGGGATAATGCCGAAAGCCTTTTCTAAAGCAAGGAACAATCCATTGCCCCCAATGTATGCCAACGATGATGTTTGGATTAAGAGAATGTAGTTGAGAGATCTATGTCAATGTGTTACAGAAGTCTCTTTTGGAATAGGGATGGGACATTATTTTAGCTCAAATTGTACCAATAGATAAGGGAAGAATTTTGAGATCACTTTTGATAGGAATGAGGAGTGGGAGGTGTAGAATGGAAGGCATGAATGGCAGATTTTGGCAGTGATACGACAAAGGACCTAAAGGATAATAGAATTTTCCTATACACATGGTGCAATGGTACTTATCCAAGGCACCACAAGTAGTGGTTTTCACCATAGGATGGATTATTTCTCTTTATTTTTTCTAATTTTTTATTTTATTTTATTTTTGACAAATTTTAAATTTTTAAAATTTTTCTATTTTTGTAATTAGGATATTCTACAGACTAAGTATGGAATCATTTGAGATGGATGATGTTGAGAGGTTCATCAAGATCTTGACCATATAGAGTATCTATTTGATAAGAACTTAAACTATGCTTGGTGATGATGACATAAGGACCTAGCTAATTAGGCTCAAATTACCTTTCTTTTCTTGGTCTTGAAGATTCTTCTAATTTTATTTTAGCACAAGGTTAATGATTTCAAATTCATGAGCCATAATTTTCTTGTTTCATCTTTTGTGGAGATAGTTTTGATAATCTTGTCGATGATTTAGAGTATTAAGGTGTCACCCATCAAGTAGTTCTAGCTCATGCCTCGATGTGTAACTTGATATTCCTCATCATCAGTGCTCAGGTGACACAAAGCAATGTGCAATGATGGGAGTTCAATATCTATTGGCAATATAGATTCCACACTAAAGGCTTGGAATATGGTGAGGCACCAGGGGGTGTGTGGATGCTAGTATGATAAAATGAGAGGGTAGGATTACGGTGGAGGTGACAGTCACGACCAACCTCATTAATAGTTTTCTTTAGGATTTTGAGCAAGGTTTTGTTCATTGCATTTTCTTAACCATTAATTTGGGGATAATATGGAGTGGAACAATGGTGTTGGATATGGAAACACTCATAAAGAGTGTGTACTTCATGATTTTTGAAGGATTTACCATCATCAGTGATAATGGCTAATGGTATACCATAGAAGCAAATGATATGGTGGAGGATGAATTTGGATAATTGGGTACCTATAGTGAAGGAGAGGTAGATGTATTTGATCCACTTAGTGAAGTACTCAGTGGCAGTGATGATGAATTTATGACCATATGATGAGGGGGGATGGATCTTGGTGATAAGATATAGGCCCCATTAAGAGAACAACCAAGGAGTTCTGATGGGTTGTAATGCATGTGATGGTGCATAAATGACGTCTCCTTTCTATTGATAGGATAGGCACCATTTGATGTATTGAAATGCATAATATTCCATTGTAGGCCAATAGTAGCCTATTCTTAGAAGATTTTTCACTAGGACCATGTGGCTCGTATGGGCACTATAGATATCATCATGTACTTCTTTAAGCACAAGATTATCCTCTTCCAAGTTTAGGCACCATAATAAAGAACAATCGTAACCTATGATAAAGTGTGTCACCAAGAATGGTAAAGAAGGAGGTGTGTTTGAAGAAGGTTTTACATTGGTTTTGCGATAGGGTAGGTGGAGGGTTTGGTCATGAAGGTAGGTGTAGATACTGTGATACCATGGGGATTCATGACAAATAATATCACAGATAAGATTAATTTTAGGCTATTGTAGGTGGGTATGATAAGTTTCTCGACAAGGAACTCATAACATTGACTGTCTTGTGGCATATCCAAAAAAGACCCAATTGCAGCCATAGTAACTACTATTTTATTATTAAGGTGAGGAACCTATTCAAACTAGATGTGTGTGAAATATTGTTTAAAATTTTCAACCATCTATTTTTAGGGGATGAGCTTGTTGGCCTTTGTTTGATATTCATCATTTACTTGTTTGATTACAAGCTAAAAATTTCCATAGACTTAGAACTATTGGATGTTCCACTATATTATTGTTTAAGACCTATAATTAAGGCCTCATGTTCTACCATGTTGTTTGTACAAGGAAATCCCACTATGAAAGCCTTCGGTATGAAGTCCCCTTGTGGAGTGATAAGTAAGATTCCAGTTCCTAATTTATGATTTTGTTTGAGCAATCAAAATATAGTTTACATGATGTAGGTTCCACTATTGTGAATGTGGATTCATTGTGAAAGTTGATGAGTAGAAGATGATTATTTTTTAAAGGTGCTTTTGCCAACTGATCTATGACAACCTAACCTTTAATTTCTTTTCTATCCATATATTTAATGTCAAACTCACTTAGTAACATAACCCATTTAGTCATTCTTCTTATGAGGAAGCCCTAGCCGGGAGGTACTTAGTGGATTGATCTTTGATATGAACTTTGTTTGATGACTCAACATGTAGCGTCATATTTTTGGAGTAGAAAATAACAATCTAGACATGATCATTCCATTCATGTGTAATTAAGCTCATAACCAACCAATGTATGATTGATATAATAGATTTCCCTTTCATGGCATGTCTCATCATGGTATGTCAATAGTGCCCCTGGTGTCATGGATGCAGATAAAATGTAAAGAAAAAGAGGCTTGTTTGGAATGGGAGCCGTAAGAATTGATAGTGATGCAAGATGATTCATCCCATTGAAAGGTACTATTCTTTTTGAGAAGGTAGGAGAATGGTTGACATTTGTCTACTATCTGCACTATAGACATCTAGATTGATAAAATGAGATACACTCAACACATTCTCTATTTGAATTTACAAAGTACTTGTTATCAATATCAGTCCTTAGAAGAAAAGATTAAGGATTGTCCTTTGTCTTCTCCCTATCCAAAACCTACCACACAACCCACTTCTAGATTGTCACCCTCTACAAAAAAGTGGAAGGTTGGTCTCTAGTGGTTAGTTGTAAAGCCAATAACTCTAGTAATAATTATACCCCCAATCCTTCTTCAAGATCTAGGGGTTAGGCTTCAAAAAGTGTTTCAAAACCTTTAGAATTATGGAAATTTGAACTCTCCTCTCACATGGAGACTTCTGGTGAGGTAAAATTTACAGGAACTGCACTAATAGAGTCTTTTCTTTCTCATATGCTATCCAACACTACTTGACATCTTTCTCCTCCTCCAACTAAGTATTGGAGATCGCATAGACTATTAGAGTGATTAGAAGAAGGTGAGTTTGTGCCACCTAAACAACAACTAGTTTAGCTCAATTTTTGGATAGGAAGTTCTGAGTCTAATGAGGCTATTTTGTAGAATAGTTATTTCACTCTTGATGAACTAGATAACAAGGAGATGACTCTGAACACTCATTTATGAATTGTGTCTACTAGAATGTTCAAGGTCAATGGAACTCCCATGCAAGTATTGCATTTGAGATACTCAACTATAATTTCTAGGTCTAGACATTCTCTATTTACAAGAGGTTAAATTTCTAGTTTCTTATTTTCTATAGTTTGTTGTGTTATTTGTATTTCTAGTCATTTTTGTGTAGTAACCATGAAGTGGGTTAGAGTGGTGTTATCACCTTTCTTTCTCCTACATGGAATCAACACTTAGTTGACTAGGGATATGAGCCCACCAACTGAGAATTATGGGCTCTTTTCAACATTAATAATCATTCTTTCAGAGTTATTAATGTTTAATATTCAAATGATGTTGTTGAGAGATCTTTCCTATGGAGATGGATTGTTAATTCAATGTCTACTGCCACTTGGGATCTATGTGGATATTCTATTGTAATTAAAATGGCCTATAATAAATGTGGGGCCTTGCCTTTGTGCTGGATAGCTGGTGAAAGGGAGGCCCAATTTTTTATATGTAATAAATTAGAACTTTATGATCCCAATCTTGGCTTCCACCAAGATGTTGGTATGTGAAGCTAGTTTTTTCTTATTCCAATAGTGATAAAGTAGTCAACAATGAGTATAATACATGTACAACATGTGGAAGTGCATGCAAAAGTTCCACTCACACTTCTATGCATGGAAATCCTTCTTCAAAAAGGATTTATTTGTTTTGCATGTATTTTTCATGGTTATTTAAGTTAGTTCAGCTTAAATATAGATACATGGTTAAAATTTCTATAACAATGAATTTCTTCTAAGAATAAAATTATTGAGAGTTTTTTTCCCTAGTTTTTCTTGGTACATAACTATGTTTTCCATGTAAATCTATGTTGTATATTTATGCATTTTATTTCCAATAACTATTTAATTCAATTTTGCACTACATATTTTTCTAACAGGTTGTATCAAAGTTTATGTTTTTGTGTAGAAATTGTTTTGTGTGTTTTTATCTTTATGAAAAGCAATGATAGGAAGCACAATTACCAAATTTAAGGATCAAAAATATGATGGTTCCAATTTTTCTCTGTGGAAACTAAAGGTTTAAGCCTTATTGGTGAAGGATGGATGCACCTTGGCTCTCAAAGGGGCAATGCCAAAACCTATAGCCATGAAGCAAGAGGAATGCGATGAAAAGGATAACATGGCTATAGATACAATCTAGTTATCTCTAGCTGATTCAATTTTATTCAATGTTGTAGAGGAAAAAATGACACATGAGTTGTGGACTAAGCTTAAAAATTTGTATGAGACCAAGTCATTGGAAAAGAAAATTCTATTATGAAGGCAACCGTATAACTTGAGGATGCATGATAGTTCATTAGTCATAGATCATCTCAAAAATTTCAACACACTTATTAGTAATTTGGCTTCAGAGGAGGTGAAAATTGATGAAGAGGATAAGGTGGCTATACTATTGTGTTCTTTTCTTGAAACTTGGGATCAACTAGCTATGGTGCTTAGTAACTCGACATCGAAGGGGAAACTTGTCTTTGAAGATGTGGTAGCCACAATAGGGTGCTACCACAATAATGGGTTACACTTTCTAGGACATCCTGATTTTTGTTGAAATCACATATTTTTAGAAAATATAATGATTTAATCCTTGAAAGGTTCCATTTAAAGAATTTTAATTGAAGAGGGTTAGATCAAACCCTCTTAGATTCAAACCCCCTTGGATAGAACCCTGCTAGTTTTAAAGCATAGCTATAATGGAGTCTCCTCTACACCTATCAAAATATTGATAAAAAACTACTTTTGATTTACCTTTTGGGGGATCAAATGAATTCATTTAAAATTTATGTTTTATAAGTATGTAGTCCTTATTATAAGCTTCCCAAAAAGTATAATTTTAAATATATTTAATTTGATTATTATATTTATTTTTTATTTCTTGTGAATGTAGGTTTTTCACCGGACATCAAGTTCTCGGTTCTACACACATGGAAAATTAGTAAATTAGTGAAAAAAAATTCTAAAAAATATCTATGCCCTAGGTATTGATGTCCTTATTTCAACAAAAAAAATTGAATTTCTATACGTACAGAAAAAGTTATGTTTTACGAAATACACCTATGTCTAAATTATAATTGGTTTGACTTCAAAAATTAATTAAAAAAAAAAATATTCAACAAAAAATTATGAAACCAAATGCATGCCCTATATATCAGTGTCACCAATCTAAATTCAAAAGAATCAGAATTTTATCCTTTGTAGAAAAGAAGTTATGTGCTACAGAATACACATCACTTTAAAAAAATGTTGTTTACTATTAAAAACTAGTTATCAAAGGAGACGCAAAAAAATTTACAATTTAACTCCAAATTTTTTAAAAAAAATATATTTGGAATCTATAAACAAAATCTCACAAATCACTAGTTCACATCATCTTCAAATTCCTAACGGTTTAGCAGCTATAGGTGTCAGAAAGTGAAGAATTAGTTCAAAATGTTGATTTCAATGTCAAGTTTGGCCAAAAAGTGTAACCCATTATTATGGAATGACCCAATAGTTTGTTAAGATTCAAGGTGAAAGACATCTCAAGGGAATTATTCCAATGAAGCCCTAGTTGTAAGGGGTAGAACTTTAGAAAGAGAGAAAACTGAGTATGGGCAAACTAGGTCCAAATCCAATGGGTAGAAAAGAGTCAAATGTTGGAACAATGGAAAATAAGGCATGTAAAAAAGGATTGTAGGTTACCAAAAGAAAACAAAGAAAATCTTGTCTTGTAGCCATCAGAGGCAAATACAACAGAAGATGAAGTACCATTGAAAGATGGAGAGGTTTTGTCTACTAATCGAAGAGGTTCATTGCATCATGTTTGGATTATTGATTCTAGAGCCTCTTTTCACATGAATCCTCACAAGGACTATTTTTCTTCTTACTAGTCATGTGATGGAGGTATGATTACATGGGAAATGACAACCCGTGTGAAGCCATTGGTGAAGGAGATGTCAAAATCAAGATGTTTGATGGGATAGTAAGAACTCTTTAACATGTTAGACATGTATCAAGATTGAAGAATTTTTTTTGTCACTTGGAGTATTCGATGAGCAAGGTTACTGATTCAGTGGTGAAAATAGTTATCTCAAGGTAACAAAGTGAGTGTTGGTGGTGCTAAAGAGAGAAAAGGTTGGCAATCTCAACAAGCTGGTTGGAGAAACTTGTAGTGGAGAGGCAACAGTGGTAACATATGTAGAAATGGATTCATTAACTACTTTGCATCAATGGCTTGGCCACATGAGTGAGCATGGTCTCAAGATACTACTAGATAGAAATCTTCTCCCATGTGTTAAATCTAGAGATTTGAATTTTTATGAGCATTGTTTGTTTCAAAAATAAAATAGGTTAATTTTTTCTAGTTGCACTACTAGGAGTAAAGAAGTTCTAGATTTAATTCATTGAGATACTTGGCAAGGACCTTTTACATCTATTGTGGGTTCATCATATTTTGTTTCATTTATAGATGATTATTTTTGTAAGGTGTGGATTTATCTGTTGAAGAAGAAATCTGATGTATTTTCTTATTTTAAGAAGTTTAAAGCTTTGGTAGAGAATCAAAAGGAAAGACAATAAAATGTCTTAGAATAGGTAATGGAGGGGAATTTTTCTGAGGAGATTTTAATCAATTTTGGAGTGAGCATGGAATTACAAGGCAGTTGATGGTTCCTAAAACACCACAAGAAAATGGTGTTGCTAAATGGCTGAATGGTACAATTATGGAGTGAGCTAGATGTATGTCGAGCACTCTTGGATTGGAGCATAAATTTTGGGGTGAGGTTGTTTCTATATGTTTCTTGATTAATAGATCACCCACTATAGCTCTAGATCATAAAATTCCTAAAGAAGTATGGATAGGTAAACCCATTGATTATTCCTCTCTTGGTGTTTTTAGTTCTGATGCATATGCTCATATTCCCAAAGAGGATAGGAATAAGATGGATGTGAAGTCCATGAAATGTATTTTTCTTGGCTATGTAGATGGTATAGAGGGGTATAGGTTGTGGGATACTTCTACCCACAAGATTATTATTAGCTGAGATGTTTATTTTAATGAAAATTGGTGCAAAGAAGTGAAGGACAACCAAGTACAAAAATTGTTCTAGTAGAGGTGGAAAAGTATGATGCTAATATGGAGGTGCTAGATGAAAATAAGCCATTTGTTCATGAAAATCAGCAAGATAATATTAGAATTAGTTATATGATGAGAATGAAAAACAACCAAATGAGCTATAGCGAAACACATACCCCTTCTAAGGAGATCCACTAGAGTATCCATACCACTAGAAAGGTACTCTCTTAATTGTAATTCATCTTATGCATTAGTTACTAAAGTTGGTGAGCCTATCTCATATTAAGAGACTTGCAAAGATGAAGATGCAAGAGAATGGAGAGAAACCATGCAGGAGGAGATGGGGGCTTTACATGAAATAAGACATGGGATCTTGTATAATTGCCTAAGGGGAAAATATCTATAGGGAATAGGTGGGTCTTTAAAATTAAAAGGGATATAAATTATAATGTGGAGTGGTATAAAGCTCGTTTAGTGGCCAAGGGGTATGCACAAAAATTTGGTATTGATTTTGATGAATAATTTTCACCTATGGTGTGGTTAAGTATAGTTAGAGTTGTTTTAGCTCTTGTTGCTAGGTTTGATTTAGAGATGGAATAGTTAGATGTTAAAACAGCTTTCTTGCATGATGACCTCTCTAAGGAAATTTGTATGGGTGCTGCAACAATAGTGTATCCCACTTATGGGACATCTTGATTTTTATCTGAAATCACATATTTTTTAGAAAAATTAATTATTTAAGTCTTGAGGGGTTCTATCTAAAGGTGTTTAATTGAAGGCGGTTAGATTAAACCCCCTTAGAAAGAACCCCCTATTGGCACTGCAAAATTTTGCAAAATTTTAAGTGCCTGTGATGAGCATTTTGATTGCAACTCTTAGAAAACACCCCTGTCAAATCTACCTATGCGGCCTACTTTGGAGAATAATAATTTGAACCCTGTTCACTTTCATGCCAAATCCCTTGGTGAACACATTCATCTAACATATGTAAGCATGTATGTTTGATTTCAGACTCCCATGATGTGATTTGAAGAGTTTTTGAAGTGCCAAGTTGGGGGGTTCTAGGATTGTTTTGATGTTTACATATTCTCAGGCCTGCGAAGTAGCCTCTTATTCATATTGATATTTCACAATTGGGTGATCATCATGATATATGGAATGGTATTCTACATTACCCTAGAATTTATATCCTCCCTAGTCCAGTTTCAGAGCCTCATGATCAAGTTTGATATTTTTTCAAAATTAAAAGCAAATGCAGTTTGTCATATTTTGACATCTGTAATTCTAGAATGTTTCAAGGAGGTCAACTTTGACCCTTAATATTTTGTGAAGGAAGTGAATTGCTAAAAAATCCTTTTGCACACATGTTCAATGGACCTAAATGAACTAGTCTCTCCAGTGGCAGATTCTTGGGAAGAGATTTGGTATTTTTCAGGGTGGTGACTTGGTGAGCCCTAGTTGGTTTTTTGATAGGTGCAGTTTCAGAAAAGGCTAAGTGAGCCACTTTGAATATTCATATCCTGCAATTTGGATGGTGCAATGCAAATACTTTTGGCAACTTTAATCCCATATCCTTAGTCACCATGTCAGTGTATTTTCGTGGTCACCGGAGGAGTTTTGATATGCTTTTTAATTGTTTTACGGTTGCAACCTGGCTAAATTTGGCATCCCAGAAAATTTGCAAAATTCAAAATTCTAAGGGTATCACTGGTCTTTTTATGATTTCAAGTGTCTCCAAATCTGATTTCGTCACATTCCAGGCTCATTTGATGTATTGTTTTAAATATCGCCTTTCCCACTACATGCTCCGACAGGGCTAGTTTGCAAAGGAAGGACCTTAATTTAGTGAGCTGTTCAAAATCCATCAGAAACCCACTTCCAAAATAATTGATCATGGTCCCTTGCAAATTTTTGTGGCTCCGTGATGCTCCATGTGCCCACAGTGGAATTACTCTATCTGCCCTACAAGTGAAATTAAAATTTTTAGCTCTATGTGCTAAAGTTTAAAAGACATAAGTTTTAAAAAAATTCAAATGTTTTAAAATGAACTTGGGAAAACTTTGAAAGCCCTAAATACAATAGCAAATTATAAAGTTTAATTTTATAAATTTTATGCAAATAAAGCTAATGGAAATTGATATATTGTAGAAGAACCACACTTTATAGATGAAGTGCAACAACCCGTTCTTATTTATCTAAGAGCATATAAGATGGTATTAATGGAGTTGAAGAATTATCCTCTTGTAGTGAATGCTATATTGAAGGGTGAAGCCAATCAAAGATATTATGTGGTTTACCTGGCATATGAAATAATCAAGATATACATTAGATATATGTGGAATAAAAGGAAGATAATTTAAGCTAAAATATGTCCATTTGAGAAACAGTCTTTGAATGTGACAACAAATCCATGAATGATATATAATACAGATTTGAAAAGCAAGCAAGAAATACAATGTAATAATGAAGACTAGCGATTCCTTGAGAAAGAAGAAATTATAATATGCAAGGATCTTTGAGATATTACAATGTGAGGAACAAGCAGTGAATCATTGTACATAAGCAATGATTTATCAAGTATAGAGATCATTTTGAAAAGAAATGAATTGTATTGATGAGAAACAATTAGATTAATGTGACAGTATGTAAATTCAAGGGTAGTGAATACATGAAGAGCCGGAATAATTTATCACAAAAGAGATTGGGCTCTAACTCATGTCTAAAGAAGTTGGCATAGAAAGCACTGACATGAAAGTTTTAAATACTATTGAAGATGAATGTGGTACTGTGGGTGAACAAAAAATCCTTCCCATGTTCCTGTAGATGCACCATAAAATCAATGCGGGACAATGGTGAGAGAGGAAAATGATTCCCGCATCCCCGCACATGAACCCTATAGAACCTATGGTGCTACGGGAGATGAAGGCACAGAAAATGAAATATTATTTAAACATTATAACTAAAGACTCCAGCATCCTTGCAAAGGAAAAAAGAAAAGAATGCAGGAGAGCGGTGGACTTATTTTTTTTTCTCGTATTCAGGCAAAGACCAATCAAAGATCGTGCAGGAGAGTGGTGGACTTATATTTTTTTTCGCATTCCTACAAAGGACAAAACAATAAAACCTAAGATAAATGTAGTGTTGCGAGAAAAAATAAAGTGAAATATTTTGCAAATAAAAATGTGGTGAGTATTTATTCATGAGAAGCGGAAATTTCAAAATGTGATATTGCTTTAGAAAATGTAAATTTTGTTGATGGTAATATTGTTGTAAAATATTTTCACCAGCAGAAATTAAGGGCGGGTAATTATTATTACCTAAATGATATATTTATTGGGCGAATGTATAAGTGAAATTGCCAAAAAACAATATGAACAATGTATTATTTGCAAAATGTTTTTCACATGGATACGAAAAAACAAAGGTTGTGAAGTCAAATATTTTTATTTGTAAAGAGAAATAATACAAAAGTTGTTATGTAAAGGGGTGGGAAACTGAATAGACACATTGAATGTAAAAGGTTTGAAGCTTGTTGCTTCCTTCATCCATATAAGAAGGAAACCAAGACCTTGGGGGTCTCTCTCTAGGAAATTGATTTTGGAAAGAGACATTGTAAGGCCTGTTCTTCAAAGCATATCAATAAATGCAAACTGTATTTCTCTGGTGCCATATATCTAATTCTCAATTGCTTGTTGAATGTTCTTGTTATATTTTATGTAGTTGTCTCCATTTTTGCTTTCTCCTTGTTGTTTGAACTAGCATATCAAGTATATGTCTAATTTTTCAAAGCATATTTCATGTTTTGAGTGATTTATTTGATTGGGTTTCCTCAATTAGGAATTAAATTCCATTGAATAGATCACTTTAATTTGGAGGATCCAATTTGGATAACTAAGTAGAGCCAGGTAAAAATAATCTTGCATTTTTATGTCAGTCATAGACAATTCTATGCCAAGTAATTCGAGTTGTGGCTAGATAGAAAGCACAAATATTTCTGTGAATAGACTCCATTGCCCATATGGAGAAAAGGGCACTGATAAATTCTTTTCCAGAATCATTTCCTTGTATTATATTTCAAAAATCTAAATTTAATTTTCTATTTGTATGAGGAGTAGAGTAATTGAATAAAACCATTTTAGATCTCGTGTCAGTTTGAATTTTGGTTGAAGAGGAAGATTTAATTGATAAAATTGCACATAATATGCTTAATCATCACCAATCAGTATTGGAGAGTTCATATTCAGTGATAAAAGGGTACACCCACCTAGGCAAAGCAAGGCCTAAAGTGCAGGGAATTCCAACCATCTTGGTTGATTCTGTCAGCTAGCTAAATCAGTTGTAGAACCTAATCATAAAGCCTGGCATCCTTTTAGGGTTTTGCAATCTATAGATTTGAGAACCAACAAATTGGCGACTCTATTGGGGAGTTGAAGTGAAAATATTATCAAATTCTTCCCTGGAATCTCTGGTGAAGTTTTTGCCAATCTAAGTCACCAACAAATTGGCAATTTTGCTGGGGAGGTAAGTGATTATCATCAAGAAGAGTCAGGAATCAAAGGATGAAAATTAGAAATGGAAGTTTCAGACCTGTATAAAGTTTTGTTGCAGTGAATTGATATGAGAATGACTCTATTGTTGGGAAGACCCAGGACATAAAATTTGTTCCTCTTTGAAAGAGGTGGCGACTCTATCAAGAACCTGATGAGATAATGGCACAAAGTGAGAGGCAAAAATTGATAAGGCAAATAAATGAATTGGAGCAAGAGTTGCTTCATTTGTGTGCTTAAAATAGTTCAAATGTGCCACAATATAGATCTGATTGTATTCATCCTATTGGAGGTGCATATCCTTTTCCCCCTAGTTAGGGAGGAGTTAAAATTCAAAGTTAGGGATATGATCAGCATATGGGGAAAAATCAGTATTAACATCATGCTCCATTTCAAAATATAGAAGGTAATATCCATTACCATGGAGGTGTTAACCAATATATACATCAGTTATATCAACAACAAGGATATCAATATCAGCAATGTCAGCCTTATCAAGAAAAAAATGGACATTTGTAAGAAGACATCCCAAAGCTACAACACTTCCAACCACTTTTGATCAGCCAATAGAGGAAATATGTGCAAGTGAAGATTTGAATGAAGATGAAATTGTGGGAGGCCAACTCTTCACCTTGGAGGAGGACTGCAATGTTCAAGACATTGTTGAGGACACATTGCGTGAAGAGTGCATGATAAGCAATGAAGCAAATGAAGGAGCATGTTCACCTGACAGTGGACAAGAAGTGCATCCATTGACTAATACAGTTGGTGAAGAAGAGTTATGTACATCTAAGAATGATTTTCAAAGTTTTTTAAACCCGTTGTATGATGAAATGATAGAAGAAAATTAGATGATGTTTTGCCAAGGTGTGTCAAAACATGATTTTCATGTGTTTTCAAACCCATTATACAATGAGGATGAGACTTTCAGATGATCAGGATGTTTCTTGTGAAGAAAATAGTTATGTTGATGAAAAAAATGCATCTCATTTGTTATTTCCTAAGTGTTGTTGTGATGATGAAAAAAGTAAAAAACACATCAATGATGAAGTGAATGAAGAGGTATCAAATGAATATCAGAGGACTGATAACAAAACATCTCATATGGAAATGAGTCATGTTGCAAATAAGTCAGATAGGGACTTGTTTTTGAATACATGGGAGCTAAGTGATTCGAACCTGTTAAATATGCAAATTGTTGAAACAACTGGAGATGGAGTTTCAGGGTATCACATTGAGTATAGGTCTGGCTTGTGTGGTGTTTGTGCTTTTTTCTTGTCACATGATGATGAAATCTTTCAGATTATGCCTTATTTTCAAATGTAAAATGAGGGAGAATTCACTGGCATGAAAGGTAATGACATCCTCCGTCAACCAGATTTCAATGATATTTTTAGATTGGCTTCACTATAGTCAAATGAGAATAAGGTGTATGACAAAGGTAAGTAGAGGCCTCTTCTTTTTTGGTGGCCTTGAGCCATCAACTGTGATGTGATTTTTCAAATCACACCAGTTCGGGGCAGAGAAGGAGTTGGACTCCATTGCCCAATGGACAAAACACTTGATTTGCTCCCTAGAGATCTGAATTCTTTCTATGCCTGCAAGGGGCATACATCCCCAAGAAAGAGACATTATTGGCACTGTAAAATTTTGCAAAATTTTAAGTGCTTGTGATGAGCATTTTGATTGTAACTCTCAGAAAACAACCCTATCAAATCTACCTATGTTGCCTACTTTCGAAATAATAATTTGAAGCATGTTCACTTTCATGCCAAATCCCTTGGTGAACACACTCATCTA